>CM067359.1:6625269-6657769 GCA_034401795.1 Chaetoderma sp. LZ-2023a
GATTAATTTCAGTTTCTACATATTTTGCCATATGTACAACTGAGGCTATATACCACAGCCTGGACATTGCCAAATTATTAATGGCAATGGTTTTTCCAAAAATTGACAAATGACGCCGCCTCCACCCTGTTAGAATATGTTTCACTTTAGTAAGGCGATATGTCCAGTTCATTGAGGGATCCATTTTCCTATTGAAGTAAATTCCCACCACTTTAATATTGTTGTCTGTCCACTTTATTGCCATGGCATCATCATTTCGGGAATTCTACTCACCAAGAAACAAACCAATGGACTTATCCTTGATTATTTTTAGGTCAGATGCATTCTTAAATTCAACCTGTGTCCTTTCTAGGCGACTAAAATCATAATCATCTCCTATGAATACTGTGGTATCATCAGAATATTGTGAATATACCTGGTATGGCAATTCCTTTGAATGATTTATCTTCACGTATTGTTGCCCCAAATGACTCCATGGCAAGCACAAATAACAAGGGTGACAATGAACATTCTTGTCGAACGCCGCGCTTCAAAATTACAGGGTCAGTTAGATGATTATTGACCAAATATCGACTACTTTTATTAGCATACAATATCTTGACCCATTTAATACAATTTTCCCCTAAGCCAATACAGCGTAGACTTAAAAAGAAAATCCCACTCTAGACGATCAAATGCCTTTCATTATCAAGACTAATGATTGCTGCTGGTATTTTGTCTTTCTCCACTAAATTAATTAAATCCTGTATAAGAAAGACGTTTGTTAAAATGCTTCTGCCTGGAATACCACAGGTCTGATCAGCGTCAATTACTTCCTCCACATCTCTGCTTAATTTTAATGGCGGAGCTCTTGAAATTATTTTATAATCCACACACAGCAGAGATATTGGTCGGTAAATTCTCAAATCTTCCCTTTCACCTTTTTTATAAACTATTCGAACTTATGCCTGAGACATGGAAGGTGGGAGGTTGTCAATTTCCAAAATTTCATGTACGACCTGCAGCAATGATGGCCCTAGTATACTCCAGAATGTGCTATAAAATTATGCTGTAATATCATCAAATCCAGTAGTTGTGCCTGTTTTCATACCATGTAAGGATTCAGTTAAATGTTTTAATGTTAAACATTGATCACACATTACACAACATGAATCAGGCAATATTTTCTTGATGTTACCTAAAACATGTGCAGCTGCTGCAGCATCACGTCCTTCGGTCGAATAGAGACATTGATAAAAAATGATAAACAGCTCTTGTTATATCAGCTGTTGAATCAAGAGTTACACCATCATCTGATTTTACACGTCTAATAATCTTTCCTATGCCCCCATCCTTTTCCAAACTCTAGAAAGCCTTTGTGGGTTTTTCACCCTCAGCTTACATTTGAGCTCGTGACCGAATTTTGGTACCTTCAAACATATACTTATCTAACTCATTTATTGTGTTCTTTGTTTGAATTAAAAGGTCGTCATAGCCTTCCTCTCCGCTATTTAGTTTATTGAAGGTTCGTAATAAAGGTATATCCAAGGCTTCCCTGTGCCATCGTCTATCTCGTGCTAATTTATTAGCATACTGCCGTGAAATATGAGCCAGATTATTTTTACCCTCCTCCCCCCATTGAATCAAGTTTTCATATGAGTCCTTTTTCCCGAGCCAAAAGTGTTGGATACGCTGATAATATTTAACACCATGAAGGAGTGAATTATTAAAATTTCCAATATCCATTGCTTAATCCAGTCAGCATTATCTAAGGTAATACACAGCATGTTGTGATCCGAGAATGCTACAGGTACAGTTTTTGTCTGAGTTAGTTTGCCTTTATACAACTCCTGCAAATAAATCCTGTCTATTTTTGACGCAACACGCCCATGACGTGGATACCATGTGAACTGTTTTCCATCAGGATTCAACAGCCGCTAACTGTCGAATAAGCATTCTCGATCACATAGCTGGTTCAACTCCTTGTGGGATGTGTCAGCATAAACAGCTGAAGACCATCTATCTTTATTTACATCTAAAATACAGTTAAAATCTCCTCCTAGTAATAAAGTGTCCGTCCCTTCGTGTATAATAGTCGATAATTCTTTTAGAAAATCATGCCGAGGACCATGTAAACTTGGTGCATAAATACACATAATATTTAAAACTGAGTCCAACGCCCATTTGTATCAGTTGGTGATGATACGACATTAACATATTTAAGGCACCTTGGGAGAATAAGAATAGCAACTCCTGCACTATTGTCTGTTGATAACGCAAAGTACAATTCGCCTTTGAAGAACTGTTTAAATAAATTATATACTTCTGTGGCCAGTTTCACAAAGGTGCGTAAGTACAATATTGGACGTAAATATGGCATAAGTATGGTAGGGGGCGTAAATCGGGTTACACGAAAAGCGCGTAACTTATGCGGGAGCGTATATATGGTCGTACCTTGCGCATGTTGAGACCCACACGTAAGTTAGAAGAAAACGTCTAACTCGAGAACATCACATTCAGAATCTGTTTTCCAGCGCGCACTGCTAGTATTCGCGAGAGGCTACTTAGGTCATCATTAGGTCGGGAACACGTTTTAAAACTTGTGTTTAGATCTGTGTATTCCTATCTATTTCTTTTGTGCACTTCGGAACTGCGCACATTTTCCAGAATGCATTGCTATCGGCACAAACACATCATCACTGAAAGGTTTGCCTTTACTAATACTGTAATTTAAGCTGTCAAAATGAGTCACCAGTTTTCGAATATCCCTATCGCTGTTCTGACAAAGCTCTTATATCTTCTGCCCCGCCTCGTTTCAAACATATCAAAGCTACAGCTTCGATCTAAAAGTACAGGCACTATTTTGTTGTTTGAAATAATCGAGCCATCATCCTCTAAAATGACGCTTCAAATCCAGGATTTAATGTAATCGATAAAGCCTGTCTATTATGACCACACTATAGGAGCACAGAGTAACTGTCAGAATATGAATAGTGAATCGAGCCAAGGCCCAAATGTATGCCCTAGGTGACAGATAATAGTTGGCAGATTATTTTGAAAATAGATTGAGTGTGTTGTTGCTTCCTTAAGTTCTTTACTGTCAAATTGTTTTCAAAATAATCAGCCAGTTATTTATAGCCATTTTAGACGTTATCCTTTGTCATAAATAACACAAGGTAATTCTCTTTCTGGTAAAGGAATTTTCGAATACCAGTATAGCACTTCCGTAATTATAGACAATTTGTGTAAATTTACCACTGGAATGACTAGCTTTGTTATCGAGCCAATTCTTCAAGTGGTAAAACCTAAAAAACAGTTGCCACATCCTGCAAGCTTTCACAATGGTTTAATGAAAAGAGCTGTTACTCCTTTAATCCTCGTATTGAAAAATAAATTCCATGTTTTCATTGAAAATGTCCTTTGCCGACTAAGAGATTATTTTTGATATTTTAACACTGGTATGGCTGGTTCTGTTATTGAGCCAGCCATCCCAGTGGTAATTTTCAAAAATAATCCTCTTAATCTGCAAATGCACATTTCTCATGAGCACTGCAGAAGCTGTTTTTGGCTGGCTACAGAGTTAAAACAAGAAAACCAGAATCATTTCCAGCGACTTCCATTTCCAGGATTAAAACTAACACTATGAACCTGTGGTCGAATAAGGTGGTGGCACAATATACACTCTCCGAATCTGAATTGTTTAAATCAGGTAGCCATATTGGATTTTGAATGCAGGGCAGTTGTCATAGACACAATAGACACTGTCAAAAGGAACAAATGATGAAAGTTGTTACGTTCCATCATGCAAATGTCAAAATTGTTGACAGACAAACTGCCAGACCTGTGTACACACTAGTAAAGTGGTTCCAGTACGGCTGCCTTGAAATTAAAATATTCCTCAAGGGAAAGGTTTAACCCTTTAATGGCATGGTTCATACATAAGTGCACAGAAAGTCTGGAAAAGTGTGGAATTATAAGAAACCATTATATTCAGGCCTTGAAAATTATGAAAAATTTAATATTTTCTCCTACAGCTTTGGAAAATGTATGAATTGGAAATTAAAATATTGTCAGATGTGATTCTCATTTGCAAAATAATATAGATAATAATCAAAATATTGATGATCTCAGCTAAAAATTTTATAATTTTTCTAAAAAAGGTGGCATCTTTCATATGGACACAGATTTGAGACATAAAATGGGACTAGAAGTTGATTAATTAGGTCTGGTAAAGGTATAGAAAAAGTATGGAATTTCATTCTGCAGAAGAAAATATCCATTTGCATACCCATGAGAAAACTATTTTTGGCAGCTTATCACTGATATGACAGACTGGCTTAATGATTTAGCGAGTAATTATCGTGATAAGATGTCAAGAATAGCATTCTCTTGGTCTGCAAATGGATTATACATTGCCCCATAGAAAATGCTCATTTGCAGATCATGAGAAGACTATTTTTGACAACTTAACACTGGAATAAGTTATAACTGGCTTGGTGATTGAACCAATCATTGCAGTGATAAGATTTCAAAAACAGCATTCGCTTGGTCTGCACATGGATATGCATTGCCCTATAGAAAATATCCATTTGCAGACAGTGAGAAGACTATTTTTGACAACTTAACACTGGAATAACTGGCTTGGTGATTGAGCCAATCATTCCAGTGATAAGATTCCAAGAATAGCATTCTCTTTGACTGCAATTCCAGGGGGGCCCAAATGGTGAATAATATATTATATGATTCAAAAGTACTTTCCTTTGTTTTGCAGCCTGTGCCAGGGTGATGAGTGTGCACCAAAGTAATGTCTAGTGTAACAGATAGAAGGCCTTACAATGAGATTCTATGATTTCTTCTTCATCATTCTTAAATGATTGGATGCAGTAAATGGAATAACATCTGTAATACCGGTGCCAAATTCCCAAAAGACATTCTTAGCCAATCTCAGAATGACAAACACACACATGTGATGGATGTGACCACGGTGTTTCCAAAGACTGTTTTCAAAGTCTCATACATACTTGTTATTAACAACGCACTGATAATTACAGTTCATTGCATCAATAATGCTATGTAAGGCAAATACTGTATTTATTGAATGAGTTAAAAAGAAAAAATTCAGTGTTAGTGATTGAAGTTTTTATTTAGCCCTTATGTCAAGTTATGGCAATGATTTCAAAATGGTTAACTGTTTCAGAACCAGTAGTTAATAAGACTGGCATATATTATTTAAAGAGTTGCATGGCCTAGATGTTAAACAAATAATCTTGGGTTAGTGTCTAAATACACATATTGTGTACAGTCACTAATGTACCTGGCCTAGCTCAGTCATTTTTGTCAGTAGACACACTGAGTACTGAAAATTGGATATAAGGATCTAAAATTACACCAGTCTACAATCTACCAGTTTATACAGAATATGAATTATGTACTTGAAAAATGAAAGATTGTCATTTTCGAACTCAGTCATGAGTATCATTCATCAAATACAGAATTCACATGCTGTATGAACTGGTAATTGGAGACTGTTGTAATTTTCAAAAGCTAATACCTCTGCCCCTTAGAGAATTCTACTATCCTATGCACATTTCTAGCACAGAATTTGTAATTCTGATCATAAGTTTCATAGTTCTGGTCAAAAGTGTTACATTTTAACCTGCGATTTCCATATTTGCTGCTAAAATATATACATCTCTGTTGAAATGTTTTGTTTTTAATCTAAAATTTCCTCATTTCAAGAAAAAAATGTTAGCATTTCTGACCAAAATGTGTATGTTTTCAACCAAAATGTGTTTTGAAATTGTTTTCCAAGTGTTCTGATTCAAATACTGAGGTTCCAGGTTAATGATCCAATCTCCAGGGTGTTTATTTGTTGGTATTTTATAAAAAATATCATAGCCATTTTTTGCATGGTAATGATACTTTATAATTTTTTTTATTTTGGTCCATCTTAAATTACAACTACATGACAAATGCTATAAAGCGACACAAATTTATCCAACTTGACGGTTTATCACTCAAGCCGGCCCAAACAGTGGTACTGAGAAATGTCCATTGGTAGACCAAGAAGACAATTTTTTAAATTCTGGAATTGGAATGACTTGTATTGCTATGAAATTGACTAAATGGTTTAGTTATGCAAAATCATGATGCCCTTGAAATGCCATATCCAGGCTAGATTGAAAGAGTCAACCAATGATATGCAGAATACTGCTACTGCATTTGAGCAACATGTCAGAGTGAAATACGTGATCAGATACAGTAAGTAGATGCTGATAAATTAGCATCATGAATTTATAGCATGAGTATCTTTCCCATGACTCTGGAACATAAGTATCATCTGAAACATAAACAAAACATGTTTTAAATAATTATTAGCTCACCTGGCCAGAATCGCCAAGTTAGCTTATGCCATGGCGACCGTCCACTGTCTGTCCTTCCATCAACTTTTTCTTTAAATGACTTCTCAAGAGCCACTTGGTCGATTTCAATTATATAATATCGGCAGCAGGCCTGTGCTGTAATATTTCCAATGGTAACCCAATATAGGTTGCCTTGCATGCTTTAAGGAGACATATGGTAACCTAAACCTTAGAAAGCTCATTGATGTCCATACTAAAATCAACAGATTAAGGTAGCCTGTTTCAGGTCCCCTAAAATAAATTAAGGCAACCTCATAGAGAGCGTTTTCAACAGGTTATTATAACAGCACAGGCCGGGGCAGGAAGCATCCTTAGGGCATAGAGATTCAAGTTTGTTCAAACAGTCGATCGGCCAATTTGGCGGGTGGCCATCTTGAATTTTGGCCGATTTATAGACGTCTTTAAAAATCTCCGAAACCGCTTGGGAATCGATTCAAAACTCATGAAACATCATCTAGGGCAAGAGCTAAGCCAAGTTTGTTCAAGAGAACTTGATTGACCAAATGGTTCGGTGGCCATCTTGGATCATCTAGTTTTCGCGAAAACAACTCCAGAACCGCTCAATGGATCGGGCTGAAAATTGGATATGTGTATATGTAAAAAAACATGTCCGCCATGAATCAATCCAAATATAACGTTTTTGGCGGACATCTTGTATTTTCTGCAAATTTCTTAGTAAATCATACTTATTAACCACTGGGCCAATTTTAATAAAACTTGGCTAAGCTTTCTTCACAGAAATTTGATTGGTAACGTTTTCCAATGGTCATCTTGTTTTGTTCGGTTGTGTCAGTGGGCAAATATTTCCGGTAAACGATACAGGCCCCTTGGGACTCTTGTTAATATTCTAAACAACCCACATGCTTTGGCATGCAGACATGAACAAGCAATGTGTCTCATTTTGTGAGGTATTTTCTACGGTTAAAGGGAAATGGTACATTTTATCTTGTTTTGGTTTTATACAATAACAAGATAGAGATTGCAGACCCTCGCCCTACCATTTTTATCACATTGTACATCATTCCTATTCGCCAGATTTTGTCATATTACGTCCAAAATTGTGAAACCCTAGTGTATGGTCACATCATTTCATATGTAAAAATTTTGAGCTAAATAGTTTCCAAAAATTTGATCTGGCTTTTTCGTTGAATCATGGCTAATGTTGGATACCCGCTTTCACAATAAAATTCTTTGTTGTGTTAAAATTTGACTCAAATCTGATTAGTTTTTATGGGGAGCACGTACACAGACCGACACACACACGCATGCGCGCAAGCACGCGCACGCATATCCCCACCCACCCACACACACAAGCGCGCGCGCATAACACCTACACAGACGCACGCACACACAAACGAACGAATAAAATGATGACAATTCTGAAATGCTGCCCACACCCAATGATGCTTCTTTATTGGGATTAGAATTAACGCATACGACAGCGTTAACAATAATTTTCTGGTTTATTTTAGCTCAAATTTTAACACAAGAATGTGTGTGATCCTGTACTAGGATTCCACAACTAGGGATGCAATCTAAAAATTCTGGATGTGGTTATAATGTAATAAAAGTAACTAACAACAGGAGGGTGAGGGTCTGCAATCAGATGGTATTGTTTACTTCAGGAAATCACTTGACATTATCTATACGGTTAAAGTCTTGACAACACTGGTTTTATGTGGAGGTTGGGATGTGATGGAGCAGGGGTTGCCACCAAGTGGTATGCGCAACACTCCCCTCCTACCCCACATTGGTGAGATGGTTATCGATCTCAGTCCTGCTTTCTTGAGGTGATATTATTTCAATCAAGGGAACACTGGTCGAGGTATACAAGCACACCTGTCTATAACGGTCACTGTATGGACCATCAAACTATAGTCACTAAGATAGGTGGTCGCTAATTGCAGCTCACCGGCTGTGGGGTTTTAGATGCATGTATGGCATATGATCGTGTTTTCCTAACGGTAAGACTCATCTCTTATGGATAGTCATCAATTCGTCCCAAAAGCCAGTGTACGTCGTAGACGTGTATGTCCGCTATAGACAGGTGTGTCTGCATTTCCGAGAAATAGCCCTCTGCAGTTTTAGAGCGCGTTGACTCATAGGCGCCCTCAGCCTGACCTACTTCTATGCCACTCTGTCTGTAATACAAGAGGTACGACATCGCACTAAAGATGCCTATGCCTTAACTTCATTTGGTGTTTTCGCATTAGAAAAACCAATGTTAAGAAAATTACTATGTATAGGAGTTATTCAAACATGATTATGTCGACAAAGTTTATCAAAATAAAAAACGAAATAAGGCAACGCTTACCAAGTTTAATGTAGCGGCGAACGTTGAATTGTCGTCTCGTTGCCCCTAAAATATGCAATTGTACTTTCTATATGGTTCACGCTAGAAATTATTTGTACTGATTGACCCCGTACTATAATTAACAACTGACAGCTGTCACATTGCAGTTAGCTGGATCATGTCATAAGCGGCGACGATTCTCGCCTTAACGTACTAGAGAGCTCCGCGTCTAAGTTCCGCGTTTTATTATTTAGGCGTTTATTTACGACCCCTTTCGTGAAACTAATGCGGACGCGGGACTTAAGTATAGCGTCTAAGTTAGACGGGGGCGTAACTTACGCACCTTTGTGAAACTGGCCCCGGGATTGTGAATTTTAGTTTCCAGAAGTAATGCTATGTCCGTCTTTTGCTTTTCAAGTTCTTCCAACAAAGACATTTGCTTTAATTCTGTATTCAAACCACTGCAATTTAAGGTGCTAATAATCATAATAAGTAGGGTAATATACAACACCGCTACGATGGCAAATCTAATTGGATTTTGTTTTTTCACTGCCATTATTTCGTTTTAGCCCATTTACCCAACTCACTGTTAAAATCATGACTATTCAGCCAAACACTTTCCAAATGTCCGTACAGAAGCATCAGACTCACACCTTAAACATCCATAGTGTGCCCCTTTCGCTGTTATACAGGGCACGGGCGTTTCACCATCATCTGAACGATACATAACCATTTGATTGGTCGCAATGTGAAGTGACAGAGTATTCTGACCCAGCCAATGACATATTGCCATCCTCAATATCCTCTTCCTCCACCTCACTCTCAGATCCAGAATCAATTTGATGACGTTTGATTCCTCCAACGTCATTATTAATTGGGGTATCCATAGCATCTATCCTTGCAATACCTCCACCTATTGCGCCTTTCTCAGGGCTGTGGTTAATGCTACTTATGCCCGCGATTTGACTTAAAGGAAGTGGGGGGAAATCTTCGTCTTCCGTCAATTGTGACCTAAATTTATTTGGCCACATCCCAAAATATCTGACTGAGAAAACTCAATTTCACTCACATTCTCGCCGTCAACTGGTTGACTTTCGCTAGCATCAACTGGAGTTAAACAAATCCATTCTTCTAAAATTTATATTTCATCATTACGCTCAGTTCTTGCTAACGCTGCACACGACGTTAATGGCAAATGCACATCAGCAACAACTGGAATTGGAGCTGAAATTGGTAGTGAAATCTCGTTATCCCGTATCCGCACAGAGGGGTTTTCAACTGATCCACCGCTTTGAAGTTGCTTTTATGCAGTGGAATTGGCCATCTTATTAGGGCCTCTCCATTTAAAATGCTCAGTAGAACCGCATATAAGGCAGTTGTTTTTCTGTTCGGCAATCCCCTACTCGGTGGGTAGTACTTAAACAAATGTGGCATTCCTTAATTTGTCCCCTGTACTATAAAGGAAGGATGAAGATGCCATCAATGGACAATTTATTCGGTAACTGTGTATCCACTTTATCGAAATAAACTAGCCTAACTCCAGTCTCTAGCGTTCTATCAAATCGATGCGTCTCTCTCTCCACCTTCACAATTTGTCCATACTGGCTGAGCTCAGATGTTAGCCGCTCATTAGGGATCTCGAAAGGCGCTTTAATCTTCACCACCAGTTTATCACAATCAATTTCCTCTACTCCACAAACCTCTCCCGTAACAGTCAAATCGTTTGCTAATAGCTTCTCCTTTGCCTATTCATTGGCCAAAGTGATGTTGAAGATATTACGAGTAATATTAAGTAAGCCCTTTAAAACCATAGGTCCAGTGCCGACGATATATTTCAAGCCATGTTAAACGTCTATGGCTGATACGTCCCACCCTCCTGCGGTTATTTTCAAACTTAACGTCCGTTTATATTTAGATGCCATTTCTAATGACGTTATAACAGCAGCGCGCCAGACCACCTTTAAAACCGCGCGTTTGCATGTAGGTCACGCTAACACTGGTGAACGAAAAGCCGCCTATACAAACAGGCCAGGCTAATGTAGTTCTCAAAGGCAACCAACATAAAAGGCGCTTTTAACGACGTGAAAGGAGGCGGACAAGCGAAACTAAAGGAGGACAACATACAGTTGGACGAGCAAGGCCGACACAGCAGGGACAGCGAGCAACAAGCTTGAAATACTTCGCTGCAAAATACGACCTTCAACATCAAAATTTCCCAAAATAAATACAACAAAATCAACGTATATAAACGTATAAAGAACCAAGACAAAAATAAAGCATATAGGCGTAGTAGAAAAAGTCTTTAATCGACGTTAACAGCAGCGCCAAATCAGTACGACTTCAATGACTACTACTACTACTACAACTACTACTACTACTACTACTACTGTTGCCGCTGCTGCTACTACTACTACTACTACTACTACTACTACTACTACTGCTGCTGCTGCTGCTGCTGCTGCTGCTGCTGCTACTACTACTACTACTACTACTACCACTACTACTGCTGCTGCTGCTGCTGCTGCTGCTGCTGCTGCTGCTGCTGCTGCTGCTGCTGCTGCTACTACTACTACTACTACTACTACTCCAGTCCGAGACTACTACTACTACTACTACTACTACTACTACTACTACTACTACTACTACTACTACTACTACCACTACTACTACTACCACTACTACTACTACTACTTCTACTACTACTACTACTTGTTTTTCTTTTTTTTTTGAAAACCCGACGCTGACGCGGTCGGACACACCTCACGGAGGAACTCCTTTAAAAAAGGCTTGCAAACCCCCATAAAAAATCGGGTGAAATAGCAGGCTTTATTAAAAGTGTATAAATAACAATACAAACTTAACATATCAAAACAATGCAAACTAAAATACTCTATTACCATATACCACAACCATGGCATAACTATATAGAAAACACCCCTTAATAAAGACCTGATAACATAATATAATTCAACAAAGCCATTACTATTTGCACACCGTGTAGTGTAGGCCCAACTGGCGAGCATAGTTACCCAATAAGTGGTAAAGTGACTCATCAATAATTAGCAGTAAGTTACTGCTACTCATTGACGCCATTGAACCGATTCATGACCAGCAGGCTAAGTAGATCATATGTAGTTTAACGTAGCACACCGTATAGTATTGGCCCAAATGGCGAGTGCGTGTGGCGAGGTGACGCGTCAATAAGTAACAAAAGGTCACTCATTGACGCCAGTTGGCCGATTCTTTAATATCGAGTAAGCGTAGTAGCCTTTATGTCGTAAAATGCACAAAGCAAAAGTTTACAAACTATGACTACATAGATGGCGCTCTGGGTTCACATTTTAAATTTACTTCATTGTAAGTTTTTGTAAATTACCCTGGAGCAAATACACCTACAGTAAACATTTACAACAGGATGTTAATTGTATATTTGTAAGATGTCATACTATGTTAACCCAATGAACTCGAAAGTCGGATCACCTCCAGAATCTTGACACGATGCTCAATTGATATTTAAATATACCGATTCCCAAGGTTAGGTTATTCGTCAAAATTATCATCTCCTAAGACATTAAAATTGTAAAATTAACTCAATTAAATTAAATAAGATACCATATATCAATATACACAAGCAGCGAGTGTGCTAGCTTATACAAGTTCTGCTTCTGCTATTTTTATATATCCATGTTCAATTAATACTAGGTCAGTTTTGCACCATATATCTTTAAATCTACTTTCCTTTCCATGTCCCACTAGCCTGTAAAATTCACAATGAATGCAGTTTATCAACAATGATCGAAATATAGCTTGTATGGCTCTTTGGTGGTTGTTTCCTGTGTTATCTCTGGTCTCTGAACACCGACGCTTCCAAATGGCCCACAGTCCTACAGATAACAGGGTTACTATCAATTCGTTCTCCTTGCTAATAATGATTCGTCCGATAGTTGAGCAATCTTTGAACATAATTGTTTCAGCCAATAATTTCACATATTTGATTCCAAATTTAGCAAGGAGCATATTGATATATACCCAAAGGCCTGTAGCTATACAACACTGTGTAAACAGATGGTCTATTGTTTCCTCATCGGTATTACATAATAAACACCGGTCTGTACTTGTTATTTTGCACATATAAGTTAGATGGCCGACCCATAGCCTTTGATGGACTAATCGCCATGCCAGGCCCCGTGCGTTTTCTGGTAGACAAGATAGATGTATTATTTTCCACGCATTTTTCCAGTTCTTTGGCGTGCATCCTAAAGTGTTCCAATGCCTAACTGCAGCAGGAGTCTGTCTCCGACTTTGCATTAACATTCCATACCAGGCTCTAGATGCCATGTTGTATTTTATATGCTCTGACTTAAATACTAATGGTTGCAACATATCTCTGTTGCCACGTGCTTTCGGCAATTTGAGCCATTCACCAGGTATTGCATTCTTTATTCTAAGAAATAAGCGTTGGGCATCAATATGCCTCATTGATGTAGCTCTTGCTACATCCTGCATCGCAATCCATTTGCGAGATTTTGGATTAACTAAATCACGTAAATATTGAATGCCATTTTTGGCCATATAGGGCAAATATAATACAGTATCATTATCACGAATCAACTAGTTGCCCCAAAGACGTTGCTCTAAGGCATCTTCCAAACTACTGGGTTGTCGCATTGATCGTGTAAATATCTTTAAAGATTCGAGCTGTTCTTTATATACGTTTGGTATCTTCTGATGGTTAGGTGGCAGTGTATTGCACACAAAAAAACATTCTACAGGAAATGGATCTATGTACCTTTGTCGAAGTGTCCTTGCAACACTTGGCCAAGATGAGTTTGAAGTGAGTAACTTATTCAAGAATTTCAGTTTTAGCGAAGCACACTTTGCTAAAACATTAACCAAATCCAGGCCTCCATCATGCTTTTCATTGGTGAGGGTTGACTGCGATACTAAATTGGCTTTGTCCTCCCATAAGAAGGACACACGTAATGTGTTGATTTTTTACTCTACTGATTTGGGCATATGAACTACAGAAGCGGTATACCACAGTCCAGATAAAATTAAATTATTACGGACAAATATCCTGCCACATACAGCTAGGCGACGTCGTTTCCAATTTACTAATGCACACTTTGGCTTGGATAGCCTTTCTTCCCAGTTTATTATGACATCCTATTCTCTACTAAAGTAAATACCCAAAATCTTTATGACATCATCTGACCAGTTGATATCCATAACATTGTCAGTTCTGGCCATCCAAGCGTCCAAAAATAATCCCTTAGATTTGTCTCTGTTGACTTTAAGCCCTGATGCCTTTTGAAAATCTGATAATACTGCATTTAAAATTCTAAAATCTGAATTTTTACCTGCAAACACAGTCGTATCATCTGCATATTGAGACACCTTTAGTGGCCTTCTACGCCACAGATACATATTCCTTGAAAATCATTACGTTGCCTCAATGTGGCCCCCAACGATTCTATAGCTATGACGAATAGAAGCGGAGACAATGCGCAACCCTGTCTGACACCTCGTTCCAACATTACAGGTTCAGATAGATGATTATTTACTAAATAGCAACTTGTTATATCAGTATATAAAATATTGACCCATTTAATAAATCTGGAACCAAAGCCAATATGGTCTAAAGACTTAAACAAGAAATCCGATTCAAGTCTGTCAAACGCCTTCTTGTTATCAAGTGCTATTATTGCTGCTGGGATGCACTCCTGTTCAACTAATTGAATAAGGTCTCGTATAAGCAATGTGTTGTTTAATATCGTTCTTCCTGGTGCAGAGCACGTTTGATCATCATCAATTACTTCGACTAGGACTGCGCTAAGTTTTAATGTTAGTGGCTGAGTAATAATCTTATAATCTACACGCAGTAGAGAGATTCGTCTGTAATTCTGTATTTTATTTCTGTCACCCATCTTGCATATAAGCCGAACATATGTTTGGACCATCGATTGAGGGAGATGCCCTTGCTTAAAAATGCTGGTTGCTATTTCTTCTAATACTGGCCCAAATATGTGCTAGAATGTTTGATAAAAATCAACTGGAAGTCCGTCGCATCCAGGAGACTTTTCTAACTTCATACCTTTGAGGGATTTTGTCAAATCATCAATTGTTATTGATTGGTCACAGCTTTCGCGACATGAATCTGGAAGTCTTTTCGTTATATTAGCTAAAACATCTCTAGTTGCAGTTTCATCGCTTCCCTCAGATTTATTTAATGAGTTGTAATATTTGAATACTGTTTCCATCATTTCTGCATTTGAGCACACTGATACTCCATCAGTAGTCTTCAGTGAGCGCATTAATTTCTCTATACGTATTGCTTTTTCGAAGTTACAAAAATAACGTGTAGGCTTTTCGCCCTCGGTGTGCAGTTGTGCTCTTGAGCTTATTTTGGCGCCATCAAACTGATATTGCTCTATTTCATCTAGTCTACCTTTTAGTTTAACTAATAGTTCGTAATAATTATATTCCCCACCATTAATTTTCTTATTAATTGTACACAACGACCTCTGAAGCGTCTCTTCACGCTTTCGTATTTCTCGTGCTTTCCTGATGGAATACTGCCTTGAAATATATTTCAGGTCTGATTTAGCATCTTCCCACCAGTCTGCTATACATTCATACGAACCCCTTCTTTCATCCCAATGCCTCCAACAACTTTCCACACATTTGCGATAGCAACTTTCTCATAGCAATGCTATATTAAGTTTCCAAAATCCATCCCCTCGTTTGACCGAGTCAGCATTGTCTAATGTGATGGAAAACATTGTGATCAGAGAAAGTTACTGGTGTTATGTTAGTTTTACACATGTAACCCTTCAGTGATCGTTCTAAATAGATCCTGTCTAACCTTGAAGCTAACCTTCCATCGGTTGAAAACCAAGTAAACTCCCGGCATTCTGGATTTTCAATCGGATAAGTGTCTACCAAGCTTTTATTTTCACAAATGTGTTTCAAAACATTATGCGATGTGTCATTAAAATTAGACCTAGAGTTTCTGTCTTTAGCCTCATCTAATATCCAATTAAAGTCACCGCCCATAATTGGGTTTTTAGGCGTTCTGTCTTGAGTTATTGTGAAACATCATTTAGAAATTCACGGCGCAATTGATGAGAGGTTGGCGCATAAAGACCCATCACATTTTAACTTGTGTTTAGTACATCAATTGATACACAAATCCATCATCCATGTGTATCTGATGGCGACGATATAGCATCAACATAGTTGAGACAGCGGGGCAGAGTAAGAAGGGCCACTACCGCGCTATTATCTTGTGATAAAGAATAAAAAGTCTGCCCTTTTGATGTATCTTTGAGAGATTCATACACTTACATTATTTGAATTTTGGTCTCTTGTAGAAAAGCAATATCAGCACTCTCATTTGCTAATTCTTCAAGCAAGTGGCCCCGCTTGAATTCGGTATTTACCCCTCTGCAATTGATGGTGCAGATAATCATAATTTGTAAAATGGTGTTTACAACAGCCATCATTAGATGAACTTGACTTGGTCTTTTAGCTCGTTTCTTTGACCATTTACATAATTTTCCTGCGAAGTCAATGTTTCCTAGTTCTACCACAGACAACTATTCATATTTGGAAATATCAGAATCATGGCGCAGTAGACAATATGTCACGCCTCTCACCATTACATATGGCACTAACACTTCACCCCCATCTGATCGGTACATTACCATTTAATCTTTCATCTGTGAACTATGTGGTTGAATGGACACATCTGATTCTGGAACTGACATTGTATCATCATCCATATCATTTACTTCCATCTCAGTTTCGGAGCTATTGTCTTCTTTATGACGCTTATTGCTACTTAAGTTACATTTGGCAGGAGCGTCATTTACCATATCTTCAAGCTGACTTAAATCAAGTGGGCCTAGCAGAAAATCGACTGAACTTTCCGTCTTCGGAGTTCTAAACTTATCCTGTCCTAATTTGAATGTATCTTCTAAGGAATTGTAAACTTGCTCTTCTGTAAGATCATCATTTTCTGCGTGTCTTTTACAGCCACGTTTGGCTCCACTGCCTTTTGATTATTTTCTTGACTTAAGGTTATACCCTCCTCTAATACTTGAATTTCATCAACTGCAGTTACTTTAACAGGATTTGATGATTTGTTTGTGTCATTTCCAGTGGCATGAACCACACCAGCAGCTTCTGTAACGGTTGCCTCAGAAGCATTTGACCCAGTTGCATCCTTTAATGGGCGATTATCTCCTGATACTGAGGGCTTGTTTTGCTTTTTTGGACAGCACCATTTAAAATGGTCAACTAAACCACAGAGCAAACATTTGTTTCGATTAGGACAATATGTTGCCAAATGGTCAGTACTTAGGCAGATCCGGCATTCTGTAATTTGCCCTCTATACCATAAGGGCAGGACAAAGCTGTCATCAAGCGTCAATCTGCTTGGTAAAGGGCTATCCACTTTATTAAACCAGATGCGTCTTACATTGTTTTCTAGTGTTCTGTTAAAGGGATATATTTCCCATTCAATCTTTTGCACTTTGCCATACATCTTGAGTTCATTCATGATTCTGCCATCTGGAATTTCTAGTGGAACTTTCATTTTCACTAGCACCCTATTTCACTGGATTTCCTCTACGTTACAAACTTCGCCTTTTACAATAAGAACATCTTCTAGAAGCTTTTCCTTGACCCCCTCATTTGACACTGTTACATTTCATACAGTTTTAGTAACATTGATAAGCCCCTGCAAAGCAGCAGGTTCTGCGCCAAACCCGTCCTTTAACCCATGATACACGTCAGTAGCTGTGCCACCCCTCCCCTTAGTTGTTATTTTAGGGCTTTGGGTACGCTCATAGGTTGCCATGCTGTTTTATAAATGGAGGAACCCCAACTACTACAATTTATAATATAAATATATAACACCAAGACAAACACTAAATAAATAGTGCCCCCTTTTGAAACCGTGACGTCTACCAACAAATATACGAATAGAGAGTACAGTCGTATATTTCTTAGATTTAACCACTTATTAAATGGTTCACTAACACCTAACTCATTAAAGTGGTTTCCTAATGCATCCTAACATATTACAGTCATATATTTGTTAGTCTCTTCGAGTTGACCGGGGACAGCCAACTGACTATAAGGATTTATATAGTTAAAGAACTAGGCTTGTGCTTACAAATGACAAAGGAATTAAATCTACTCATTCGAGCGATCTTGCCAAATATAATGACAACAAACGATAGAAATAGCATACTGGCACGGGGAGAAATGTAGTTCACTGACCACCGTAAGAGGAGCCCTATTAAATGGCGGAAACCGCCAGCTAAGAGAAGTGCCTTAAGAAAATGGAGACACAACATCCGCTCCACCCAAGAAAAGAATTTACAAATTAAACTTAAAGTTTTAAAGGAAATACTAATACGAAATATATGTACAAAATGTATCTACAAAATCGCGCTAGAAACTAGCAAATTCGGGCAGCAATTGCAGAGCTAAATAAACGCGTGCGTTCACTTCGACTACTACTACTACTACTACTACTACTACTACTACTACTACTACTACTACTACTACTACTACTACTACTACTACTACTACAACTCCTACTACTACTAGTACTACCACTGCTGCTGCTGCTGCTGCCACTACTACTACTACTACTGCTACTGCTACTGCTTCTACTACCACTACTACTACTACTACTACTACTACTACTACTACTACTACCACTGCTACTGCTCCTACTACTTCTACTACTACTACTACTACTACTACTACTACTACTACTACTACAACTCCTACTACTACTACTACTACTACTACTACTACTACTACTACTACTACTACTACTACTACTACTACTACTACTACTACTACTACTACTACTACTACTAGACGTTAGTTAATGAATTAGTTAATAATATATTTCTTTAATTACCTAGTTAATTATTTATGTATTTACTTAAAATGAGCTCATTAATGTATTTATTTGTCAAATTAATTCATTATCTTTTGCTTTTTTAACAGTGCTGGCTTTGAATTAGGTAAAGCTATGGGTGAAGCGTTCTACACGCATTCTGCAGGTGTTTACCTCAATGAACCCGCTTACTACCTGCCCTCCTGGAAGACAGATTTCTGGGGCGATAATTATGAAAGGCTCCTCTCCCTTAAGAAGTTCTATGATCCAAATAATGTCTTCTACTGTCATCATTGCATTGGGGACGAGACCGAAACAGGAAATTGGCGCCGCAGATTTCAGAACCCTATATGGTAATCCGTGGTATATTGATCCACCAATGCCGGTACTCCATCCAGTTTTGAGCTATAATTAAAGTATTTATGATTGAACTGTAACCGATATTGACAGACAGACAAGGACACATTTCTAATTCGTATTCTCCGCGACGCAACCAATAATTTAGACTAATACCATATTACCACAACTGTCTACTGTCGTCTAGTCAAATGAAATTCGTTTTTGACCAAATAATGAGTAATTATTCCGAAATTGCACGCTGTCTTAAACATACCTAGTTTAGCGATGCATTACAATTCCGATTTCAATTACCACAGTTTTTTGCTCATATACTTGGATGCAATAAATGGTTTTAACCAACGCATTTCTGAAAAAAGTATTATTTGATTTCTGTAGTTAGGTCCTAATGCAACGCAGATTTTATATCTCTGAATCACCGCATGTATTTAATTTGGTGCTGCCCCTCGTGGTGTTATGTTATTGATTGTACAAGCAATCATTTTATACATCTCGCACTGGAAATATCTGCCAATATATACTGCGCAGAAAATTACTTATCTACGCTCCGCAGTCTCATTAGTGGAGTTTACGGAGTTACGCCCGTAGCCAACATGAGCCTAGTGCACCATACATGCGTTAAATGGGCGTACAGCAACCCCCGTCGTTAGCCCATGTCTTAGATGCACAAAACCCCAAGGTCGAATGCAGGACTCAGGGAGACCCTGAGCAAGATTCTGAAATTCTTAACTGGGTCCCTCAGAACTGCCGTTAGGATTGCGAGGAAGCTAGGATCTAGTTTCTGCTGTAATGCTGCTGCGGCAACTGAGATCAAATGACTGCATGACATAGGCAGCAACAGTACCCAGTCGAATTAGTTTCAACATATCCAACAGCTTACGTACATAGTTCTCTGAAAATTGATCGTCAGCGAGTTCAGAGATCGAGCGACCCCAACACGTCTTGGTGTGGGTTGAGCTTAGATAGAGATGGGCGGGGCATAGCTAAAACTGGAAAGCCCACTGCATCGAACCTGTCCACGAGACTAGCATATATGTAGACGCAAACGTAACCACGCCCTTGAACAGAGAGAAATAACCACATTCCAGACAAAGTGATAATGGTGGTCGTGGTAGCGATGGGGGCGTCGGCTGCGGCGGTGGCGATGATGATGATGATGATGATGACGATGATGATGATGATAATGATGACGATAATGGTGTCGATGGTGACGGTCAATGATCTTACAATGCCATTGATGACAGCGTTGACATGATAATAGAATCATCGAATGTCGTGTGTCGGAGAATGATTGACGTTATGCTATTATGTACAACGAATACCCATCAGCGACCGTGGCACTACCAGCTCATTATTGTGCTTTAGGTATATTTCATACACCATTAATTCAGCTCACACCACCTGTTCACACGCTCGTAACTACGTCAGTAATTGGTCGTGGAATGAACTGATAATTCTTGGTCAAATTACGGCTATGCCTGGGCAAATTGTGCACGTGTGGACGAATTTGGCGTGCTATAATTACCTTCCTTAAATTCGATCAATTTTGTACTGTATCGTAAAAACATACGAGGTTGTGGTTTGCGCACAAGAGGCCCAGCATCTCCAACTTCGGCATCTTCCCCAGCGAACGAGGAAGAAGAAATCTTTGAACTTCTAATGATGCACTTTAAAATAAAGACGACTGTCATTTATCTTCGATCGCTTGCTGAATTGGCCAACATTCGACAACATACACCGCTTTCAAATCAATAGTAGAATATATAGCATCAAAAGCCACATACGACATGAATGTTTCCAGTTTTTTTCATCCGCCATATGACGTCATAAACACCTACCCTACGTGTATGATGGCGTCATACTAAATGAGGTCATGAATGACGTAAACAATTTCGTTGCGAGCTTTTAATTGATAACGGACTAAGCGCTATTGTAATTTACTCCTTAATAAACATGTTGTTGAATATTTTGAAACTAATTTAACTGAACGCTGTTTCTGCCATAAGCAGCAACAGCGCCAAGTCAAATTAATTTCAATATATTCTATAGCTTACCTGTTTAGATTTCTTGAAATTGAGATTCAGGATAAATCGATTCTAACATGAAAAAAGCATGGATGGAGGTTAGCTAGAGATTGACAGGGCATAGCTAAAACTGGACTCCTCCATTGGGACGCGGTGAAGATGATTGTGGCATAACTAGTATTGACACTCGCAGAAGACAAAACGCCAAAATCGAGATAACAGAAACTCCCAAAAACGTCGCAGTGTAACATCTTTATTGTGATCAGTTACGCTAATTTCTAGGCTCGACTACATCAGATGGGCGTTATTAATGCTCACATGTAAGTGGTTTAGTTCTACCTTGCCACGCGCAACCAAAAAGCGCATATACTCAGCGGAATTCGTTTGGGGCCATTACTACTAAGGTGTCGTGCGCACACTAATAATCTTAATCTATCCGTCAATATCCCGCCGCCACAATCGGCTAAATATAGGATTTTTAACTGGAATTATCCATTGTATTATTCAAGTATATTTCTTGTACTGGTCATTGCCAACTTTGGTAATTGTGTTGATATTCGTTTTGTTGTACACGGGAGCCACAACTTTATGGAACGCACTATTGGTAGTAGACGCCGTTTTCTGAATCAATAACTTCTGGACAAAATCATCTAAATACATTCTTGCAGTGAACAGGTCTAGTCAAGTAGATGAGGTAGTAAGTGCTGATCCGCTGGGTGTGGGAGATCTAACAAGCAAATGTTCCCTTACTTCTTATTGTGACATGCCTGGCCATAATTGAATTCATTTGACGCATAGTGACACGTGCCACAGTTTATATGAATCATTAGCTGCGAGACTGGTTACGGCGTAGTCATTGATTAGTGCCGTCTAGTCGCATTGTGGGTAAAATTGGTCAGAAACTTCGTGAGTGATGGGGCCGATCGATCCCTGAACTCGCTAATTATCAACTTCCAGAACACTATACACGTAAGCTGTTGACTTATTTTGAAGCAAAACTAAGTTGACTGTGTGCTGTTGTTGCCTATGGTAGCAACAGCGCCCAGTCAAATTAGCTTCAAAATATTCAACAGCATGTTTATTAAATAGAAAGGACCTACCAGTCGTACACCATCGCGTAATCTGTCATCAATTAAGCATTCGTGACGAACTTCTCAACATCATTAAAGGCGGCATTGGTTATGACGCCACCATACACGCCACGTAGTTGATTATGACGTCATACGATTAAATGATACACTGGTTATGCCCATTACCTTACGATGGTTACTTGTTGTTAATAAGCTCATTGTAGCTGTGTAATACAGGTTGACTCTCTTGTCGAAATAGAGATGGGGGTTATTTAACCCACCTTGTGTTAACATCACCTGAAAGTGATACCAATGTCGATTTACCAATTAATGGTTAACCCTTTCACCATGAGGCTGGCAAAAAGCGGCCTCTGCCTGAGCCTCAGGGAATGGTTATTTGCAGACCAAGTGAACACATTTAAAAAAAAGTTACCACTGGAATGACTGGCTCGATAACCAAGCCAGTCATTCCAGTGGTAAATTTCCAAAAGAGTTTTCTCTTGGCATATACAATGATTACGGAATAAGTAAATATTTTGATTTTCTAAGCAAATTTCCTTATTAACAGGTTAAGATTCTTCAAGAAAAATTGTTCGCAGTTAAAGAAAATGCTATTTTGTAAATTGACCTCTGAAAGTTAGAAACATAACATTCTGTTGTCCAGCATCTGGACACTGCCCAAGGCCGTCATAGTGGTAGCCCCTCAAGAAATGACTTTGCTTACCGTGCGCCCATTTAAAATCCGCTTAAGACAATTTTTGGAAAATTTGCCACTGGAATGACGAGTTCGTTTATCGCGCCTGTCATTTCAGTGGTGCATTAAAAAAAATCTTCTCTTGACCTGCAGATGGACATTCATCACGACAACTGTAGAGGCAGTGTTGGTCGGCTATGCCATCAAAGAGATAACTTGATACAACAGGGGTTAAGAAAGTGCCATTGGCATCAATGTGTCCAAGAGATTCAGCGTGGCAATCATTGTAGTGATGTAGCGGCGCTGTAACGACAGCATTTCAAACCAATTTGCGACACGCTATTTTGCTCGACCTTGTCCTAATTTTCGAGAGTAGTAGTTAACAGGAAATAATTCGAGCTAAATTTGATCGTAACTGGCACTATGTGTACCTGATATACCGGTAATTGTCAGAATGGATGGTTAGTTATCCGCGAAAAATCAGCGTGTAATAACAATGATTCTTTGATCGATAGTGTATGCCATGGCTTATCGTCCATACGGACCCGCTCCTAGGCAGATATGGAAAGCACTGTAGATGGCAGTTATTGCTGTATCATATAACATTACAATCTTAAAATAAATAACCAAGGTAGGTTAGAATGCACAGATACAATACTTACATATGATGTTTAATTATTTTAAAACCACCATATAGCATGCGTTCAGAGTGAAGCGATGATAATTTACTGAGAATGATAGTGCTATTTTAACCCCCCCCCCTTGTGTCCACGGCTCAAAGGACTTTGTACGCTATTAACCATTTAATTACCAATAGTGTTTTAGTAAATTTTGATTTGTGTAGCCAAAAATAGTATTTTTGTAAATTTATAACAAAATATTGCAAAAAATAGATTTCTGTTATCCTTCGACTCGTCGAATTTTGTGCATCTGAGAATGATTGATGTTATACCATTGTGTACAAATAATACCCTTCTGCGACTGCAGCATTGCTGCGCTTCAGGTATATCCTATACAGCATTTAGCACTCCTGTGTCAGCTTGTGGTGTATACTGGTAAAACCGGCCAATACTTCCTCTGCAGTTGTCTTGAGAACTGCCTATTTTCAGGAAAAGAGTATAACATTTTAGAAAGTTTACCACTGGAATGACTGGCTCGGTTACCAAGCCAGTCATTCCAGTGGTACATTTTCAAACATAGTCTTCTCTTGACCTGCAAATGGGCATTGACCAAACACAAATTTAGATATTTTTTGCCATTAACCCTTTACTCATCAAAGCAGTAAAAAAACACCCCTTAAAGCGACGCTAATCTCATCTCAAATGTTGTATTGCACTGATAGAATATGGTTTATAGATGCCATATCATTCATATGCAGTCGCATTCCCGGATCTGTATCGCAATTATCTGCTTTGCAATACCGCGTAAATGATGGACAGTGCCCGCCACCATTTTGTCTCCTCAAGATATAGTGTGTGATGTCATGTAAGTGCCAATGCTTACATTCTTTATTATGTAATACTCATCCCATTGAATATTTTGAAACTAATTTGACTGGAATGTGTTGCTGCCCATGGCAGATTACGACTAGGACCGAGCAAATTTGACATGCGTGAATGGATATGACGTGCTATAATAACATTTCTTAAATGTGTTCAAATTTTTTAATGTATCGTAAAAACACATGAGGTTGTGCTTTGCGCCCAGGAGGCCCAACGCCCCGTGAACGAGGAAAACGACATCTCTCACCTTGTAAGGATATAATTTAAAGTGACTATAATATCACTTGTATAACTATCCATATATAGATCACACACGCGTCGATATTTCCTAAAATACACACCGATTCACTTGAAGCGTTCTTGGCTAGTAACAAAAAAACAGCTTCAATATCCTGACAGCCTGCCAACAACGAACTGATGGATTTCCAATGTAAACAAATTTCCCCTGTACGGGACGTAATCACGCTAATTTATTTGCAATATGCTTCTCATAATGCAACATTTATCTCCCTTGCACCACTGAAAACCAGTCTCAATGGAAATGAGGGAAATTCGAGGGATTTTATACACATCATATCATTAACGTAGTTTGGTCTGTTTAATAAAAATTAAACATGTACGAGGGTATTCAGTAGAACATATTGTACTAGAACCGAATACAAACATGGTGTGCACTAAATATAATGTCGGCGATGTGGCATTAGATATCTGCCTTACTTACTAGTGATCCATTTGCAGGGATATGCTAGCCGTAACTTTAGTGGCATAGATACAGGTGGCTTATCGGGTAGCGAATTGAAAAAAATTGTTGAAATCAACGTTACAATTATGTGCATTTTCAAATTAGCTTTTCTTGCTTATTTCTTACTGTATGCGCCCACAATGCATATGTGGGGAACGGATTTTGAAAGTATTTCAACTATGTTGTACACCTAGCTCCTAGACGTTTGTTATCATGGACGTGTCTAGTGTCATTTATCTTCGATTGCTTCCTGAATGGGTGTATGACCAACATGCTACAACACACACTGCTTTCCAATCAACATCAGAATATAGAGCAACAAAAGACACGTACCAATGGAGATTTCCAGTTTATTCATCCATCATATGATGTCAAAATCAAGTACGTGACGTGTAGGATGACGTCATAATCAATGACGTCATAAATGACGTAGAAGCGATCGTCACGAATGCTTAATTGTTGACAGACTAAGTGTACTTGTACGAATTTTATATCTTTACTATTTAATAGGCAGCAGCAGCGCCCAGTCAAATGAGTTTCAAAATATTAAACAGCTTACCTGTATTGTTTTCTGGAATTTTAGATTCAGAGAGTGTAGCGACTACTCGATTCCAACCCAAACACAGCGTGGGTGGAGCTTAGACAGAACTGTGTGGGGCATAGCTAAGATTGGTTTCCTCCCGATTGGGACGCGGTGTAGATGTGGCATAGTCAGCATTGAAAGAGATTGGCAAATGACCGGAAGACAAACCGCCAAATTAAGATAAAAGAAACTCCAAAAAACGTCGCCTTGTAACATCTTTATTGTGATCAGTTACGATGATTTCTAGGCTTGACCACATCAGATGGGCTTTACTAATGCTCACATATAAGTGATTTAATTCTACCTTGCCACGCGCAACCAAAAAGCGCATACCCTCAGCGGAATCTGTTTGAGACCGTTACTACCAACGTTCCGCGCGCACGCTAATAATCTTAAGATATCCGTCAATATCCCGCCGCTACAATCGGCTAAATATAACGCTTTTCACTGGAATTATCAATTGTAGTAATTAAGTATATTGCTTGTACTGGCCACTGCCAGCTTTGGTAATTTTGTTGATATTCTTGTTGGTGTATACGGGAGACACAACTTTATGGAATGCACTATTGGTAGTAGACGCTGTTTTCTGAATCAATAACTTCTGGACAAAATCATCTAAATACATTCTTGCAGTGAACAGGTCTAGTCAAGTAGATGAGGTAGTAAGTGCTGATCCGCTGAGTGTGAGATCTAACAAGCAAATGTTCCCTTACTTCTTATTGTGACATGCCTGGCCATAATTTAATTCATTTAGCGCGTAGTGACACTGCCACCGTTAATATGAATCATTAGCTGCGAGACTGGTTACAGTGTTATCATTGCTTAGTGCCGTCTAGCCACATCGTGGGAAAAATTGGCCAGAACCAACGAAGTAATCCAGCCTTAGCTATGTCCAGCCCATCTCTAGCTAAGCTCCAACCACCCTTCGCCCGTGATGGTATTGATTGATCCCTGACCTCCCAATCTATCAATTTCCATAACACTTTACAGGTAAGCTGTTGAATATTTTGAGACTAATTTGACTGGGCGCTGTTGCTGCATATTTATAAAATAGTAAAGACATACAATTGTTACAACACCGCTTAATCCTTCATCAATTAGCGATCTTGACGAACTTATCTACGTCAATCATGACATATTTACCTGTGCCGTCATTACACACGCCACCTAGTTGATTATCACGTCATGTGATTAATGGCTATAATTGGAAAGGTCCATTACATTATGATGGGAACTGGTTGGTAATGAGATCGGTGTATGTATGATTACTGTATTCTGCGGCTGCAGTAGTAGAAACATTATACAGCTGCAATCAGTCCTTCTTCGTGTTTGCCCAATGTGTCTTGTCCTCAGCGAAAGTCCTTAGCTTCCTCAGGTCCATTCTTGACTTGAGTGTACCTAATCCCGCTTTCTTGAGGTCACCTCGTAGCACGTTTAGCAGATGTATGCAATGACGTCCTCTCCTGGCTCTGTATTTGCTGGCTCCGAGTAGGGCGAATTCCAAGGATCTCTGTGCTGGTGTGTCTTCTGGCCTGCTTATCACATGGCCAAACATGGGCCATCTTTGCTGGGCGACTTTTACAGGCAGCGGCGGCGTATTACACATCTTGTATAGTGCATCGTTTGAAATTATGCTCTCTGGCCATCGATATCCAGTGGTGGTTCGTAGGTGTTTGCGTGGCAGGCATCGAGTTTGTCTAGAGCTGCCTTTGGAACTGCCCAGCTGTTACAGTTATACATCATCAAGGATACTTAGTCTTCTTACCAAGGGCATCTTTGATCTACGAATCAATAGCTTCCAGAAGGACTGGAAAGCTATGTTCCCCATGGTGTAGTGTGCAGCGATGTAAGCAGTACTGCAAAGCAGTAAGCCCAGGATATAACTTTTCCTCCCTGGTTCGCCGCCACGGAGTGGTCTTCTGGACTTTTCCCGCACGGATTTCAATGAAGCAGCCAGGTAACAGGTGAAGAGCACAGGGGATAGACCATCTCCCTGTGGAGAGCCGGTTGATGTCTCAAACTCTACAAGCTTCACTGACTTGACTCCTACTCTCAACTTGGTGTCTGCAAGCAGTAGTCTCACTAGTCCTAGCTCGTCTTCATTGCAACTGGCCTGGCGCAGTACATTTAGGATCTTTGAGCGTTTAATTGTGTCGAAGGCTCGTGACATGCCAATGCCATTTTGTGGAAATCCCAGTGTTTGGACATAACTACCGACACAAGCATGCGTTGGGCCCATACAACGTCTGCGCACCTACGTCCACGTTTAAAGCCACTTTGCCATTATCTGGTGAAGTCGTCGATCTTGTCTCGGATGCGGCATAGAGCCACATTGGATAGGGTTTTCCCTATGCTGTTAAGGAGCACAATGGCCCGCAGATTGGCTGGGGGTGGGGCCAGGTGGCTTCTTGGGCATGGATAGCGCGATAAGGATGCCTTGGCATACAGCGTCGATGGGAAGGTGGTGCATAAAAGCTGAATTGATTATGTGCGTGATCGGTTTTGAGATAATGTCACTTGCATATTTGAATAGTTCATTACGCATGCCATCAGGTCCAGATGTACGTCCATTTTTCAGGGCTTTAAGTGCCTTCTCAACCTCTGCTGTATTACTTGGTGTTAGTAATGGCCTGGGGTCTCCTGAGAATGGGTGCAAGGCTCATCATCGTGGTACGTGAACTGTTCCTTGAACCATTCTCGAATTGCCTCGGCTTTGCCCTGGTCAGTCCCGATAAAGTGTTCTTCAAGTTGTGTACAGTTAGTGGTGGTGTGTAGTCAGCAACTCTCCGGACTCAGGCTGCCCGAAACATTTTGTGGCAGTAAACTGTGGCTGTGATTTCATCTGCTAGGGCGTCTGCTTGTTGGATAACAAGATCTTTTAAGCGTTTGCTAATGTGGCGCAGAATGTTATTGCGTTCCTGGCGTAGTGTGGTGCGATCTTCACTTTGGCCACTTTGATAAATGCGCAGATGTAACACTTTCTGTTCTGTTGACAGTTTTAGTACGAGAGGGTCGTCAGTATTCCTAGTTCTGTTGTTTTTAGAACACGTATGGTGCTAGTAGCTGATGATTCCATAGATATCAGTATTTTTGTTAGGGCTTCGTTTGGATCGGAGCTGACGTCGATGTTAGCTATCTGCTCACCTTTGAGAACCAGTGTCGCTGATGAGCTTGGGTAAGTTGTAGGTGACTCTACCCTCTTGCCTGCTATGGCGTGTGCACATTAGGTAGAGCTGGTTCAAGCTGGAGGCGTGTAATGACTGGCTTATGGTCAGAATTGAGGTCTGTGCCTCCATAGGAACGAGCATCCCGAGGTAGGGGTTTTGCTGCTGTCTTACATAGTATGACATCTATTTGGTTGAAGACAGCTTTTGTAGCCTTAGACCCTTTAGGAGCTTTGCGAGAAAGAGGACACCTCCACGCCGGTGTAGCTTTATAGTATACGTCGACGCGCCATGTTGACTGTCTTGTCGAAATAGAGATGGGGGTTGTTTAACCCATCTTGTGTTAACATCACCTGAAGGTGATACTCATGTCAATTTACACATTAATGGTTAACCCTTTCACCATGAGGCGGCCAAAAAAAACGCGTCTGCATTGGCTTCGGGGAATGTCCATTTGCAGAACAATAGAATACAATTTTTGAAACGTTAACACTGGAATGACTGGGCTCAGTAACCGAGCCAGTCATTCCAGTGGTAAATTTTCAAAATACTATTCTCTTGGCATATACAATGAACATTGAATAAACACACGTTTTCTTCACTAAAGAGTTAAGATACTTCAAGCAAATTGTTTCGCAGTCAAAGTATATTCTATTTTGTAACGTTACCCCTGAAAGTTACAAAAACAACATTCTGTCATCCAGCAAATGAACAATCCTCAAGACAGTCATAGGGTAGCCCCTCAAGAAATTAGTGTGCTTACCCTGTGGCCATTTGCAATACCCGGGAAGATAATTTGTGAAAATTTGCCACAGTAATGACGAGTTCGTTTATCGAGCCCGTCATTTTAGAGGTGAATTAAAACAAATTCTCCTCTTGACCTGTGGATAGAAATTTCACAACACCTGCAGAGGCAGTTTTGGTCGGCTATGCCATCAAAGAGATAACACGACACAATAGGGGTTAAGAAAGTGCCATTGACATTAACGTGTCCTAAAGATTCAGCGTGGTAATCATGATATTGATGTAGCGCCGCTGTAACGAGAACATTTCAAACCAATTTGCAACATCGCCATTTTGCTCGACCTTGTCCTAATTTTCGAGAGTAGTAGTTAACCGGAGATAATGCGAGCTAAATTTGATCGTAACTGGCACTATGTGTACCTGTTATACCGGTAATTGGCAGACTGGACGGTTAGCTATCCGAGAAAAATTAGCATCTAACCGTGTAAGAACAATGGTTCATTGATCGATAATGTACGCAGTGGCTTTTCGGCCATACGGACCCCGATATTATGCCAATATTGAAAACAAAATAGATGAAAGTTTTTGCTGTATCAGATCACAATACGATCTTAAAATAACCACGGTAGGCTAGAATGCAAAGATACAACCATTACACAATGCGTTTACTTATTTTAAAACCGCCATATAGCAGGCGGTCAGAGCGAAGCGGTGATAATTTACTGCGAATGATAATGTTATTTTAACGTCGTTCACATTTCTATCGCGACTTTGCGTAAACAGATCCACTGACTCTCGACATAAAACTAATTTTTGAAAGATATGTTCAACATCAGCAATAGAGGATGTAGGTATACTTATGCGCCATCCACACATTAGCGAGTTGGGATAGATATACTTTGAACATGGATTCCCAGAATCCCACTTTCAAGGTAAATATACAGGCAAGCTGTTTACAATTTTGAAGTAAATGTGATTGCCAGCTGTTGCTCTAGCTAGAAACAACTTCCAGTGAAATTAGTTTCAATATATTTCAAAGCGTGTTTATCATGTTTATCAAATTGTAAATTCATTAAGGATAAACATTTCGTACACTTGACGGACCTTTCAATCTTCATACCTGAGAGTTTTGCTTCATTATGATTGTGACATCAAACACAGAGCCTCTTGGTGTCAATATTTGAAAAGGTATTTATAGTATGAAATGCAATTTGATATTTACCTATATATATATATATACATCACCAGGTATTGGGCAAGTATTCCAAGGAAATACTTACAGAATGTGTGGTAGTATTTGTCTTATTATTAGTGATATTACAATTATTAATTATAGTGAGTATTGTTTTTTGTAATGGAGGCAGTGAAATCGCCAAAATCGGTAAAACATAAATAATTGTAATTATATATATAGGTAAATATCAAATTGCATTTCATATTACAGTTATTATGTAAAATATCACCATCCCGTAATGTTATAATCGAGTCTAAATCAGTTTGACCTGTGACTCAATCCCATTGTTAATATTTGACAGTAAAATGTGTTTAAAACAAATAAGCTAATGCAGTTATTGGTTTGGTTGGTGTCTATTGTGTCCCTGATCCCAGGTCTTATTCGCGCCATTTCTAGGCTAGTGTGTATAGTCTATTATTGGTAACTTCTCCAACTTTACACTGGTACACATTTATACTCCTGCCCGGAGAGAGGCAACGAGGAGTGAAGGAGATTGCCTATGTGCCATGGGTAATTGCTAAAACAGACGCTGGAAATGTATTAGGATGTGTGTATATTCCCCCGGTGTCATCGAATTATTCATCCATTGAACTGCTGAATGAAATGATCTTATAGAAAATGGTAATCAGCTACTGAAATTTGCAGGAACAGAATTGCATGACGGTGAATTGTATAGCCAACCAGGCATCGACACAAGAGTTTCTAAAGATAAAAACAGACCAAACAAATATGGTTTTAGGCTAATTGAGATATGTAAATATAACTTATGTATTCTAAATGGCAGAACCGGCAAATATATTGGCATATGAAATTAGCCAACCAGGATAAATTGTTGTTGACTATGTAATATCTACTTTCCTTCTTTAGAAATATGTTATCGACTGCAAAGTATGTGAATACTGCCCTATTTTATCTGATTTCCATTGGCCACTTAAAGGAACCTTAAATTGAGGAACTAACTTATAGACATCACATACTATTCCACACTGACATCAACACAATGCTAAACCACTGGGCATTAAGCGGAAAGAAGTGGTCAAGAGCACCCGTAATTAGTTGGGTTAAATGCGCAAATCATGCATGACACCCTAAACAACACAACTCTGCAAGAAATTGTAACTAATATTGCAGATATATTTTAACAATCAGCACATACAGCATCTAGAATGGGCGACTCGGCACAGGCAAGGTCAACCATGGTACAACATAGAATGCCAACGTTCAAGATTAAAATACAGACAAGCTATGAAAGACAGCAATTTTATTAGAAATCCAGAAAGTTATGATTGATGCTAGTTAAGCATATACACGAACGATGATGAGAGCAATAAATCAACATAAAATTAGGCATCGGGAGAAAATTCGTGAAATGAGTAGTAAAGAGCATAACGCATACTGGGAACTGATGAATCAAAAGGATAATAATACCTGCCCAATAGATACATCAACTATGTAGAACTACTTAAAAATGTAAATGAAAATGGGAGTGACACCCTAAGTGAGGATACATTTAACCTCAAAAACATAAGCAACGGGAACACAGTTCTAGATGCCCCAATACACCACGAAGAAATATGTAACGCTATTAATGGTCTGAAAACAAATAAAGCACCTGGCGTAGATAATATTTTTAATGGATACCTGAAAGCCACCAAGGGCATACTGATCAATGTGTATGCATATATCTTTAATACAGTTTTGGATAGCGGAGAAATACCGAACACGTGGACTGAAGGGATCATAGCACGCATATACAAGAAAAAGGGCGAT
>CM067359.1:6662769-6787769 GCA_034401795.1 Chaetoderma sp. LZ-2023a
TAATATGATGTTTATTTTCCATCTAATGAACAGCAATAATAGTTCATTACGTGTTTCGATCGAAGCAGATTAAGTGGGGTGGTACTGGAATGGTCCATGAAAGTAGTTGTTTCCTTTGACACTATACTATACTTAAACCTCTCATGGAACATAATGATTGATGCATTTCTATCTGCATTGCATTTGTCACAAAACAGTATTTACGTCTCATATGCCTTTGGCGAGCGTGAGCATAATGAAGTGAATTGAACTGAACTGCACTAACTACACTAGATGTGTGTCCCAGATTGAACCGGTGTGTGTATCTGTAACAAATTCCCTTCTGGAATATAGTCTTACCATCATTAATAGATACTTTTGGTTATACACATAATATCACGAAGACCAAATTGGTGCTTCTGAATTTCATTTATGAGCTTCTCATCATCCATTTTCAACACGGCGTGCTCTGAGCTATATTTCTATATGTGTTGGTTGGATTTTTATAAACATGCATATATGCATTGGGGACATGCATATGCATACTGCCACCGTGTTTGATTAGTGTGTTCTGTAGCCGTCACATGAACAAGCACCATTGGATACCGCGTATGCATGACGCCAACACATACCGCGTGCGCATGGCACCATTGGATACCGCGTATGCATGACGCCAACACATACCGCGTCTGCATGGCGCCGACGAATACCGTGTATGCATGCCAGAAGCACAGACTACTCAAATAAAAATGCATTGTAGAAGTATTTAGTCAGTATTAAATTTAATTATGATTGATGGGCTTGCCGTAAGCGATTCTTGGATATAATACATCTTTAATTTAATATACTGGAGCAATAATTTTGAATTTCGGGTAATCAAATCAAATAATGTCATACATTAAATACGTTAGCAATACAATGTTATCGAAACGGTTACCATCAGTAACAGAACCTGGAATATCTGCCGACTGCATCTTCCACGCTGTTTGACTCTGGATATGTGGAATATTTTGAAAGCAATTTGATGGAAAGTTCTTGTCGCCTATGCCACTAACGACTTTCAGTCAAATTATTTTCAAAGCATTCAGCAGCTGCATAGTTAACGCAAATTGAAAATATTGTTTGGTTACTCGTTGTAGACAGGCAGTTCATCGCTTGCCAGTCATATGCTGAAAAAGCATTACCATAATTCACGCGTGCTTATAAGGGATATCATTGACGTAGTAAACTACACTCCCTTGATAATGGATGCCGTTTCCAAACATCTCATCCCCAGAATCTTCTTCTAAGAAGGGACAGCTGTCAAGATTAGCCGAACGCCAATCATTCATCAAGAAGTTATCGGACCTGAAGTGAAAAGAGAATGGACCTTTCCGGTTTTAGCTATGCCCCGCCCATCTCTAGCTAATCTCCAACCACACCTCGCTCGTGTTGGGATCGATCGATCTCTGAACACCCTAACTATCAATTTCCAAAAACCAACACAGGTAGGCTGTTGAATTTTTTGAAACTAATTTGACTGGGTGCTGTTGCTGCCTAAGTCAGCAACAGCGCCCAGTCAAATTAGTTTCAAAATATTCAACAGCAACTGTATTAAATAGCAAAGAATTACAAAGACATACAATTTATACAACGTGTCGGACGCTTTGAGATTTGATAACGGTCTATATGAAACCCTTTATGACGTAATGATTATGACACCGTCATACACGCGCAGAGCTGATTATGACGTCATACGAGGTCAGATGATGGATGGATACTCTGGAAAGGTGAATTGTTTCCATCGCTAAACTCTGTCAATCACACAGAAATCATATCATTTCAAAAACGCTGTGTATTGTCCCACATAGATGACGACAGTGACACAGCTAATCCCATTTGAGGGGGTAGGGTGGATGCCTCAGCAGACACTCGCTCAAAAACGAATTTAACAATTTATCTTTCAAAAATGCTATTTAAGCCAAAGCTCATCCAGTCTCGATGCATACATCTGTAATCACATATCCTTATAATACTTGGTATATAGGGCATAATAGCTCTGTAGGACCATCTACATTGTGTACGACGTATGCAGAGTGATTTGAGTGCCTAATACATAACCCGGTCCTGATTACCGTTGAACCATCCCTCTTTCCACCTTTCCAGAGTGCCCACCCATCATATGACGTCATAATGAACTGCACGATGTGTGGAATGACATCATAATGGATGACGTCACGAATGGCGTCGATAAGTACGTCACGAACGCATATTTGAAGACGGGTCTGTGCGTTGTTGTACAACTTGTTTGCTTTTACTATTTAATAAATATTCTGTTGACTATTTTGAAACTAATTTGACTGGGCGCTGTTGCTGCCATAGGCAGCAACAGCGCCCAGTCAAATTAGTTACAAAATATTCAACAGCTTCCCTCTATAGTTTTCAGGAAATTGATAGCTAGGGCATTTGGGGATCGATCAAACCCAACACGGCGAGGTGTGGGTGGAGTTTAGCTAGTGATGGGCGGGGCATAGCTAAAAATGGAAAGGTCCATTATGTCGGTAACTCTGAGACGTTCCGTAAATTGGTACTCTGTGTGGCATCAATGTTCGTGAATACGCTGTCATAAAGATGCTTTTTGTGTTAAAATGCATGTTATTCGTTGATTGTGCCAGTTAATATCGAAATCCTCGTGACATTGAGCAATTGATGGCACAGCTGTGTGTGGATTGCAGATAACAGCAGTTTATCCGCCGCTCTCATGGGACGACATGAATCGGGTAGATAACGAGTTTAGATTGAGCGGACAAATAGTACAGCTCATAAATAAGTTAACATGCTTTCAATACAAAAAAAACAATAATATGTCAATGGAGGAATCCAGTTTTAGCTATACCCCGCCAATCTCTAGCTAAGCTACAGCCAAACTTCGCCTGGGTTGGGATCGATCGGTCCCTGTACACCCCTACTACCAATTTCTAGAGCACTATACGGTTAAGCATTTGCTTATTTTGAAACTAATTTGACTGGGTACTGTTGCTGCCTATGCCAAATTAGTTTCAAAATATTCAACAGAATACTCATTGTGATCTTGGTACAAGAAAAATACGGTCAATATAATCTCGGTAGCTGCGGATTTGCTTTCGAATTATCCAGATGTTTTCAGATTTTCCGGCTCTTTTTGCTTCACACCCAAGGTTGTGGAATGGTAGTGTATATTTGTATCATTGCGTGTATTATATTCTGATCCAAATCGGATCAGCAGTTTCCGAAATATCCACAGATCCACAAGTAGTTCCATCCAGATCCGGCTTCTTGTATCTGGATTACGGACGACGTCTGCAAATCCGCAGGGGCATGAAGGTTTATTGAGCTTTCACCCGCAGCGTATATTTCAAGATCGGTTGATCCTCTTGGAACTAAACTTCTCTACCGTGTTGGTTGTGCTTTTAGGAATCAGCATAATGGTATTTAGTTGACAATGTAAACGCTCAAGGTCACTGACCTATTATGTTTATCGTCAATGACGATTATGAGCGCACATTAAAGTGCGTAGGAATCTTGCTTTATGGAGATATGCTGGCAATTAGTTGAGTAGCATTATGTTGGAGATAGACGTACGTAGACCAAATTTCCATACCAACCATTCGTCTAAGCTTCTCTAGGCAGGCATTTAATGTTGAGTTGAACTATGATACTGAACAAGCAGTTAGTGGTGAGTTCAGGGCCGAACTTAAGACTCAGTGTGCCCTGTACAATGTTTCTGAACTTCTTACCCGGGCCGCTTGTGGCGGTAGGATCGCGAGGAAGCTAGGGTGCAATCTCAGCCGTATTGCTTCTGAGGCTCTTGAGGTCAGATGGCTCTGGGATGTGTCCGCGTCAGTCTTATACAGTAGACCTCAGAAATAATGTAACATATTTCAGACACAAATTTGAATGCAACCATATTGTTGAATATTTTTAATATAATTGAACTGGACGGCATTTATGCCTAAGGTCTTCCAAACCAATTATTTTCAAAATATTCAACAACATATTTTAACATCGTGTTCAAAATCGTTGTGAAGCATGTTGACTGATTCAAGAGTTGTACTATATGTGTGACATCCATGCATGCAGATTGAAGCTGCGCAGGCGGTCCCATACATTAATACAAAAAACAATATTTGTGTCACGTTTTTGGGTCCGGGAAATGTGAAGCCCTTTGCAAATACACGTGTTGCCCTGCCTCAAGACCGGCCCTGGGTGTGCTCATTTATGTAGCATACCATGCCACCGTATCTCGACCAGACCGACTAATTTTCTGCTTACTGTTGTTGTGAAGAAATTATCTCCATGCTATAACTGCCCCTCTTAAGTAAGGCACTGTTCGTTGTTTTCCTTCTGTCCCACCTACGCCATCGATAAATAACGTCGCTTCGTATGAATTGATCTCTAACTGAACCTTCTGGATCCCCGTCTGTGATAGTCTAGTAGTCAATCTGAAAAAAGGACCCTAAAATTGAGTTCGTCGTCCTGTCCTGGCAACTTTAGTTTGACATATAATCTTGAACGCATATTACATTGGCATATCATGGTTGATGGATGCCAAGACAGAAACGTTTTATTAAGCCGTAGACAACATTTGTGTTGCAGGTTGTAGGAGATCGGCATTAAGGGATTAGTAGCAACAAGAACATATCTGGCAATATCACACGAAGAAGCAGTCTGAGACCGGACCGGTGTGCGAAGCGACATAACGGTTGTCTCGGAACACGGATGTGTTTTTGTACTTCTTATGCATTATTATCACAAAGCAAATATGAACAATCATGTCACTATGTATTCACAATGCAAGGACAGACAAGTAATTGAGATTGCAACGCAGTAATGAAACATGCGTGTATAGGTAACGAAATCAGGCCAGTCCCTGCGCATTCTGGGTGTACCGCTGTAGTGTGTAGTTTTACAATAGACAAGAGAACTGCTTTAAAAGGCACTAGCAGATGGATCCCAGACACTTCTTGGTATGATGGACACTCCGATAGAATATGCGATTGTGCAGGCCACCGCATTTTTGTCAGCGTGTTATGGACCTAGTTCTAGCGAGTTAATGTCGAAACTAGATTGGCAGGTATGCCCATCCAAGACAGGACAAGCCTCATCATCACCACCCAACCTTCGTTTCTTCCTTCACCCAATCAGGCAAATGCTGAGAATGATAAAAGGGACGATCACCAAGCCATTGTGTGGTGCTCGTTGGAAGACAAATATCTATCAGAATGGGCCTTGGAAATGTATGGCTAGAAAAACGACACAGCGATTAAACTCTCCCTTCCTCCAGTTAACGGAGAACTCGGTCTGGCGCTTATCATTCATTATATTAGGTGTGGTTTCCAATATCCTTGACAATTATCGTCCCGTCTCAAACTGGTGTTTCTTGGACAAGTTCCTTGATAAGTGTGGATTTTTTCGTCTGCATCCATATTTTTTCTCTAATAGTCTGTATGGAAAATTTCAGTCTGCTTATCGAGAGGGGCATAGCACCGAGACGGCACTCATTCGAGTCCTGAACGATGTTATGTTCGCTCTCGATAGGCAGTATGATGTCATACTTGTGTTACTTGACCTTTCTGCGGCTTTCGATACCATGAACAGATTGCGCTGTGGACTAGCCTATGGTTGGATTGAGTCATTTCATCGGGGTAGGACCCAGAGAGTGTCTTTGCGGTCGGTGGTGTCCGAGGACCATGTCCTAGAATTTGGAGTTCCTTAGGGCTCTGTCTTAGGACCAGTCCTGTTTGCCCTATACATGACTCCGATTGAGGGCATCATCACCCGCCACGGTTTACATGCTGTGATCTATGCTGACGACTCCCAACTGCACATCGCCTGTGACTCTCGAACGGACGCTGCCACAGTCAGCCGTATTGAGGCCTGTGTTGATGAGATACGTGATTGGATGCGAGCAAATTTGCTCGCATTGAATGACGTTAAGACAGAAGTAGTCTGGTTCTCCTCACGCAGCAAGGAAGCAGGTCTTCGGGTGGCTACATGTGAAGTGTGTGTTGGTGAGGTGTACGTTTCTCCATCAGCATCCGTTCGTGACTTGGGGGTGATGATGGCCTCGGCTGGACTCATGGATCAACAAATCAAGAAAGTATGAATCGGGGCGTCTCATTCACTATGGCGTATAGGAAAAATCCGTCACCTTTTGGATCAGGCCAGCACTGAGAGATTAGTGCATGGTTGTGTTACATCGAAGCTAGATTACTATAATAGCTTGTTCTATGGTCTTCCGGACTACAAGATCAAAAGGATTCATCATATACATAATTCTGCTGCTAGACTTGTCACCAGACGTACGCTAGATCGTCATGCGGATATGACTCCGGTACTCAAAGAGCTTCACTGGCTCCCAGTCGAACAGTGGATGCTTTACACAATTGTGTGCATAATTTTCAAGGTAATACGCCACGGTGAGTCAGCGCCTAGCGACCTCACTGATATCATTAAAGTGCAAAAGCCTTCATACCGCACTAGGAGTAGCGTTGAGGTGAAGCTGAGCCCGTTCTCTTATAAATCCCATGGCAAGAAAACCTCGAAACAGTACGGTGATCGCGCTATGAGTATAGCGGCACCGAAACTGTGGAACACTCTTCCACTTGAGTTGAGATCTTTTGCAAAATGTACCCATTGTAAATCAAAACTAAAAACATTTATTTTTAAACTACATTTTAGTTAATGTGTATGTGTCACTGCTTTGTGTTATACACCATATAATATGCTTGTTTTTATTATGCATATACAGGCCGTTGAGACTTGCGTGTAACGGTCTTTAAAAAATAAATATTATTATTTTATGGTTGCAGAAATTGGACCGCGTGTATACTTCCTGCTTGTAGTTGCCTTGTACATAACTTGAGGGTGCAATCTTCTTTGCCTGTAGCATTACAGGTTGCTCACAGAAAGTAGTGCTTGATGAAACCACTGAATGTCTCGAGAGTGCAGTAGTGTAGCCGTAGGATTGTAGGAAGGCTGGTTTGATTGGTTATGATATAGGTGATGTCAGCAAGCAGCAACATAATTTCGTTTCCGGACTTTGTTGAACTAATGAGTCTAGAAAGTGTGTGAAGTGTCGGAATGTAGATATCTGATGAAACGATAACCATCAGTGACATACCAGACATAAATCGGAATAGGTTGATAAAGGTGCTAAATGTCATTGATGTGCCTCCAATGGGCGTGCCCACTTTGTCTATGAAGGAACCAATTAGGGAAGTTGTGTGGCATTTGCGTTCTGGTGTATGTAGATGAATAAATAATATCCTCAATGAGTTGACGGAAATCCGCTGTTTTTAGTCAAACTCGTGTTAAAATAACCAGCATGCATTGCGTTACAGCCCTGAAAACCAGCAGTGTGTATTGAACACATTTTGAGTGAAGCTCGTTGCTTTCACCAGAAATTGGGCCGTTCAATTATAATATGTTTTTAAAAGCAGTACATTAAGAGTAGCGAGGAAATCGCTCGACATCCCCGGAAATATAGAATAGTATTTGAAACTGCGCATGGAACTACTATATTCAGGTCTGCAGTAGCTACGCACACAGTTGTAACCGAGCGCAAAGCCACCGCTAATGAGCCGTTACAGTTTTAGCCATGCACCGCCGATCACTAGCTAAGCTTCAGGCACACATGGCTCATGTTGGGAACTCCCTAACTAGCAATTTCCAGAAAATTGTACAAGCAAGATGTTGGATATTTTGATGCTAATTTGACTGGGTGCTGTTGCTGACTATGGCGGCAACAGCGCCCAGTCGAAATAGTTGCACACATATTCAGCAGCATGTTTATTCAATTATGATATTTTTGTATTATTCTATACAGCTACAAGGCAGCCGCTTTTGATAGTTTCCTTATTTTGTACTTCAAACAAAGACCACCAGCAGAATACTGCTAAAAATATTCATGTCGAGAGATTATTATGTGTAGTAATAATAATAATAATAATAATAATAATAATAATAATAATAGTAATAATAATAATAATAATAATAATCGCTATAATATATTGTATATCGTATAGTAATGTTTACCTCATAATCTGTGTAAATGGAATGGTTGAAACCAAAAATAAAACTGAACTTTGTGACCTGAAATCATTTGTCAAAATTAGCAGGTTACTAGATGATAGATCAGTCGGTGTTATGACAACGTGTCTTTCCCTATATATAGAGAGCAAAGTGCAAAATAAGGACAACAGCACCTTGAGCATAGCTTATGATGTAATATAACTTATCAAACGCTGGTTGTATCACTGCCTGAAACAAAATGTGTGCACTCGTTTTTTTCTTCTTTTCTGAACACAGTTTTGCTGCGACATATTGCGATCGAACATAAGAACATATTTATGTCATCGCGTTGAAGAAATAATTAATACGTCCACTCTACAGTAATTCGCCTGCAGACTCAAAGCTAGCTTCTCTGCTAATATTCCTAACACGTATCGGGAAATAAACTTCAAACATCTCGCGCGTGTACCACAATTAAGCCGAGTAAGGATGCCATAATAAACGTTCTATCATTGCCCGAGGAGGCTCAGATATTGCTTATAATATGAAAGTCTAAATAGCATTCTGACTTCAAACATGATTTGGTAATATGTGTATCGTTCGGACTTCTCAAGCTATTCATCACGAGTGGGTGGTGACCCAGAACAGGCTTTATGGCAGATATTGGGATAGAATAACGAGCCGGATTAGTCAATCCCAATACCTGCTATTTGACAGATTCATGGTCAAAACAGACTCGTGCAGTTTAAAAATAATAAAAAAAGTTTTTAACGTACGTCAACGGAAGTGAATAGTTCACAGTTTTAACGGATTTGGTTCCACGTTGAATGTCATGCAGTTTCTTGATTAGGAAAAGACTCAGTCCCCCAGTGACATGCTTGCTCCTCTTAACATATTGATTCTCAGACTACTCAGAAATGTAACTAGATTTCAGAATTTTCTAGGTGAGTACCCTCCGTCTGGTTCTGGCTTCTGTAATTTAATAACATCTCACTCATTCCGTTTCTAAAAGTTAATATGACTGAAATGAAAGATCTGAGCTCTGGGCTAGATAATTAAATATCTCGCGATGTGTTTCGAGTTTGGGAATACACTGTGAACACCTGAATGCGAAGAACAATTTTAATAGGTGTGATGGACAATGTTTAAATTCTGATTTGAATTCCCCAGTATGGACGGATGTATGGATGGACGAACGAACGAACGAACGAGCGAACGAACGAGCGAACTAACGAAGGAACGAACGAGCGAACGAACGAACGAACGAACGAACGAACGAACGAACGAACGAACGAACGAACGACCGAACGAAGGATGAACGAGTAAACGAACGATTGAACGGGCACACGAACGAATGAATGAATGAATGAATAAATGAATAAATGAATAAATGAATAAATGAATAAATGGACGAACGCACGAACGAACGAACGAATGAATGAATGAATGATTGAATGAACACCTATTTAGAGATAAATACATTTACTAATGTAATAAAACAAATGACCATACAAATGAAGGGATGAACAACCGTCCGAACGAACAAAGGAATGAAGGAACGAATTGAACAATCAGCTTACCTGGCAGTATCGCACAGCCTTGCATAGAACGTTACCAGCATGCCATGCTATCGTTGTCTTCCACACGATGTCCGTTAGAACTGTCACCGGACCAGCTCACAAATCCGGAAATAGACCATTCCACGCTATCCATCCATCATATGACGTCGTAACGTGTAGAATAGCATCGTATTCAACGGTGTACTTCTGACGTCATGAATGGCAGAGATAAGTACATCAAGAACGCGTAATTGAAGACGGACTATGTGCTGCTGTACACATTGTATGTCTTTACTATTTAATAAAGATTGTGTTGAATATTTGGAAACTAATTTGACTGGGCGCTGTTGCAGCCATAGGCAGTGACTGTGAAATATATATGTATACTTGAGGAATCCAGTTTTGAAACTATTTTGACATGGGTTGGGGGTGAAGTGAGCACACATTCAAATTAGTTTCAAAATATTTAACAGCTTTTCTGTATAGTTTCTGGAAATTAGTACTCAGGGAGTTCATATATCTATCGATCCCACCACGAGCGAGGTGTGGGTGGAGCTTAAATAGAGGTCGGTGGGGATTAGCAAAAACTTAAAATGTTCATTATAAAAGCGAGTATGAAACAATAGAGGAATTTATGTCTAGCTATGCCCCTCTAGCTAATTTAAGAAAGATTATATTGAATATTTTGAAAATAATTTGACTGGACGTTGTTGAATAGGTGCTGTATCGAGCCAGCTATTTCCGTGTTAACATTTTTAAGCAAATGTTTTTACTTGGTCTGCAAATGAGCATTTCTTTAGATCACGGCAGAAACTGTTTTGGCGACTTGAGCGTTAATGGTGTAATCTTCACCATGGCTGTTCACCTTTAATTGAGTTGGTTCATGTTCTCTGAAATGTGTGCTAACCAAGCGTGTTGACAAGCGTGGGTGTGAGATGATGTTAAAACCACTAGTTCTATTTGCTAATTGACGAATCCTGTTTCGCAGTCAACCATATGACGTCATAATCAACAATGCGAGCCGTGTAGGAAGAATTCATAATCAATTACGTCATGATTGACTCAATTTAATCCGTCGTAAATGCTTAGACCCCTCTTGTGCCAACTTAACCATTTACTGGTAAAACTGAATAAAACAACTCTGCAGTGGTCTTGATGTTTGTCTATTGGTGGGTCAAGAGAAGAATGTTATTTTTAAATTAACCACTGGAATGGCTGGCTCGGTAACTGAGCCAGTAATTCCAGTGGTAAATTTTCAAAAATACTTTTCTCTCGACCGGCAAATGCATACTGGGTAAGCCGAAGCTTGAATTTTCTTTACCATTACCCCTTTAATGGTCAAGCCGGTCGCAAATTTGGGAGGTAAATATACAACAAAATAGTTTTCTAATATTAAAATTTCTTGAAAAGTGCTGACCATTAAAATGCTTAATTGATATAAGTAGTATTCTAGTGCTTTGAGGCGCTGTTGACACAAAATGCGTTAATAGTCCGCCACGCTGACGAATTGTATCAGTTAATGGTGGACGATCTGACAGTCAGTGAATTCGACCACGGACCGATTATTATTAAAGTAAGTGTGCATATCGAATAAGCATTGCATCGGTGCCAGACCAAGCGGTTACAATCAGAACTAAATAATTTCTAGATCTCTAAGAGTACGGTAATAAAAATGTGTCCTACATTTGTTGACCTAAATTTGGCAGACGATGATAGCCACGAACGCGTAAAAGTATGCAGTATTCTCTTGAGTAGAGCACGCACAAATCTGCACTAATGGTACTGGACATTATAGGCACACGCCTTCTCTTTTTGTCTTTAGTTAAAAGACATGATCGGATGTGCTTAGCAGTTTCAAAATTATATCCCATGTATATATACACCTGTGCAAAAGTTAAGCACCACCCTATTTTTACACACAAGCGAGGGTATATTCATGTGCTATGAAGAAAGCAATAGCATAAACATTTATGTACCCATCCATCTTAGTGCAAGAGGTAATAATGCAACTAGAGGAATGCTGATTATGATGGTGGGGAAACACTGTATGTTTTTGTTTGAACTTGAAAACGAGGCCTGAATATGGTTACGTTGACACAACTGACAACTATTGCCCTACAGTTGACACACGTGGCTAGATTGTCATTAATGGTGTCTGAAAACGAAGTTTAACATCTGTGCACGAGTTTGAGACTGTCATTATTAATACCGGGTATATCCACCTTGTGCATGGATCTTGATATCTTTGTCCATTTAGTGTTCCAGGTACAGTCAACAGATCCAGCTTACAATCAAATGAGATGCACCCCCATATCATAACGGAACCTCCACCAAATGGAACTTCTTCCATGATGTTACGTTGGTCGTACGCCGTGCGTCTGGACCTCCATACACGAGTTCGACCATCTGTGGCATGAAGCAGGAACCGACTTTCATCGGACCAGTGTACCCGTCTCCAGGATCTCATGTTCCAGTGTCTTCTTTCGTTGCACCACCTCAGACGCTCCTCTTTGTGGTGTGCAGTGAGGAGAGGACGTCTGACAGGTCTCCTAGCTTTCATGCCAGCAGCATACAGTCTCCTTTTGACGGTAGACATTGACACTCTATTGCGCGTTTCCCATTGCTGGCTGAGCACTCTGCTGTTGGTGAATGGAGATCTCCTAACAAGGCGTACTAGGGCTCGATCATCACGGGCAGTAGTCTTCTTCGGTCTTCCAGATCTAGGCCTGTCCTTCACCTCGTTAGTTTGCCCATGTTTTGCAATCAAACGACTGATTACAGTATGGTTAATGTTCAGCTGTCTGCCAATCTCTCTGCATGACATACCTGTGGTATGCATGCCTTTGATTTGCCATTTCACACGATCACTTAACCTTCGTCTTGCCATAGCGGTTCACAATCAAGAGCTAATTCTCTCTGTACAAATAAACCACGGTCATGAACACAAAATTCCTAATCTTGTCGCCTAAATCTGTATGTAATGTTCTACACCTCAAACTGGACTTTTACATAACTGAACACGTGTGCTGTTTCCCGCCACGCACGGACACCAAGCGGCGTGAAGTCATGCATGCATGTGCATTTCGTACTTGGAATTATGTCAGCTAACGCGGGGACAAAAAGTATGGCAGCCTAGTTGTACCATCATGTTTCTACGTTCTATTGTTGTTGCTGGTGCTTAACTTTTGCACAGGTGTATATGTTATTGTCCTAGAATCGGTGGCAGAACCAGTTCAACACTGAAGGCACAGCACTTGAACTTTCCATTTTATCCATCAAATATATGATGTCAAAGTCATCTACGCGACGTGTATGATGGCGTCATAATCAATGACGTCATGAATGGCGTAGCTAAGTTCATCACGAACGCTTACTTGGCGACGGGCTTAACGTTGTTCTACAAATTGTATGTCTTTACTATTTAATAAACAGTATGTTGAGTATTTTAAAACTAATTCGACTGGGCGCTCACGTTACCATAGGCAGCAGCAACCATTCAAATTAGTTTCAAAATATTCAACAGCTTACTTGATTAGCTTTCTGGAAAGTGATAGTCAGTGCGTTCGGGAATCAATCGATCCCAACAAGAGCAAGGTGTTTGGTGGATCCTAGCTAGAGATGGGCGGGGTATATCTAAAACTGGATTTCTCTATTGTGAACTATATAAACGAGCGAGCTGGAAAACGATTGCCGTTGTCGGTGAGAATGCTTATCAGATACGGACCCATGTGTAAGAAATATGCATATTATGCAATGAACACTTAAGCCCATAATTGTTCAGGAAATGATTGGGTTTAAGATGACTATCAAATAATTTTCAGGTCTATTCAAATAGTCTCTACAGTTCCAAACACAGCACATGCGATGTGACAGGCTATATACAGGATTCCTGGCATCGTCATATCCCTCAGTTCATAAGTGCCTTTTACATTGCTTACTACTAATGTTTCTTTACTCATTTGCATTATTTGCAGTGTTTAATCCAGCTACCCCGGACTCCCTGCATGTATGCATTGTCTGTCGCCATCATTCTTTTCTAATGCTACTTCAAATTCCAGCACTATTTCTTATGCAATAAAGGGATTCGATCTGTCTCGCAAGAGTCTGATATCGTACTCACTTGCGTCAAATCCTACCGACATCCCTACCGACACAAGCATGCGTCGATCCCATACACTGTTTACGTAGCTGCGTCCATCTTTGAAGCCGATTTGATCTGATCATGTAAAGTCATCGAACTTGTCTCGAATGCGGCACAGAGTAATTTGGATATGATTTTTCCTATGGTTTCGAGGAGCACACTGAGCCGAGGATTGGATAGGGGTCAGGTGGCTTTTTGGGCGAGTGTAGCGCGATAAGGCTGCCTTGGCCTACAGCATCGATGGGAATGTGGTGTATAAAAGCTGAATTGATTAGGTGCGTGATCGGTTTTGGGATAATGTCACTTGCCTTTTTGAATAGTTCATTGCGCATTCAAGTTATGGATGATGGGATATTCTCAGGTTCTGCTAATGAATTCCCGGTTTATCCACCACACCCACGACTAAATATGTTGGTATCCAGACTTTCGAAAATACAATATCATTCAGAGAAATTAGTCCAGGTCTTGCGAAGCGAGTCGCATCAATCTGCATTTTGAGTGAAAACTAATCACCCCTGATTACGAATGCAACGAAGGCATTAACAGTCTCTTAGAAAATGTGGATAATAATAATACAGATTTACCGTGACATTTAGTTTCTGGTAATTCTGATTTCAAATCGACTCAACGTGCATAAATCATGAAGTGGACGGAGCTGAGAATGGGATGAGCATAACTAAAGTGGTCCTGCTTTCGATTATTGTTGATAATGTGCATGATGGAATCATTCACCAATACACATTATTAACCATACAACAATGGAGGGGTCCAGCTTGAGATTTGCCCAACCCATCTTTAGTTAAGCTCCACCCATGTTGAGATCGATCGATCCCTGCACTCCCTGACTGTCAATTTCCAGAAAACTATACAGGCAAGCTGTTGAATATTTTGAAATAATTTGAGTAGGTGCTGTTGCTGCCTCTTTATTAAACAGTAAAGACATACAATTCGTACAACAACGCTAAGTCCGTCATCAATTAAGCGTTCGTGACTAACTTATCTATTCGATTCATGACGTATTTGCTTATGGCTTCGTCCCATGTGTCACATACCTGATATATGAGTCATATGTTTGATGGATAACCTGGAATCCACCTTATTCAGAGAACCGCACGGGGAAACAATTTATAATGATACAAATACTGATTGAAGGAAGATCAAGTTGTCCATTTAGAATAGGGCATGCATGGTAAACACTGCAGTATATAGTAACTTGTTGATGTATGTGCAATAAGAAGAAGGGACGACATATAAACTGTCCATTTAAAAGCGCATTACTAATGGCCATTTCCATTTTTAGCTATTCCCCGCCCACCACTAGATAGGCTCCACCCACACCTCGCCGTGTTGGGATTGATCTATTCCCAAATGCCCTAGCTATCAATTTCCTGAAAACTATACAGGGAAGCAACAGCGCCCAGTCAAATTAGTTTCAAAATATTCACCAGAATATTTATTAAATAGTAAAAGCAAACAATTTGTACAACAACGTACAGACCGTCTTCAATTATGCGTTCGTGGCGTACTTATCGACGTCATTTATGACGTCATTTTGTATGATGTTATTGTACACATCACGCAGGTTATTATGACGTCATATGCTTCACACTTCAAACTTTCTAGTTCAAACCAACCAAAATCAGCTATTCAGTGGACTAGAGGCATGTCTATTTGCAGTCCAAGAGAGTGTAAATTTGAATATGTACCACTGAAATGACTGGCTCGGTAACCGAGCCAGTAATTTCAGTGGTACATTTTCAGAAATACTCTTCTCTTGGCCTTCAAATGGGCACTGGTTAAGCAAAAACGTACATCTTCTTTAACCTCACCGTTTTGATGGTCAAACCGGCAAAAAATTCCAGTGGTGAATTTATAAAAATATAGTCTTCTGAAATTAAAACTACTTGAAAAATGTTGACAATTAAAACGATTCATTGGTAATAAGTTGTATGTTGACAACTGTGATGCGTTGTGGATACAAGTGGGGTAAGTATTCAATTGTAGATAATGTGAATCAAATGAGAAATTACTGTAACAAGAAAATGGCAATGGCACTCAAACAGACATCGTTGCCGAAGTTGTTGCGGACAGCTGATAGGACATATGACTAATTCACGCTTAAAGGAATGATACGCCCGTGTTTGCCAAACCAAAATACCCATGATATTCTCGTCTTTAAAGTCGAAGCATGGCTTATGGTGTATCTGCTTATGGAGCGGATATGTTCCTATCTAAGCCTCACAGCTCATAATGAATGACGTCACAATGAACTGCCTGATGTGCACAATGACATCATACTGAATGACGTCATGAATGACGTCAATAAGTACGTCACGAACGCATATTTGAAGATGGTCTATGCGCTGTTGTAAAAATTGTTTGCTTTTACTATTTAATAAATATTCTGGTGAATGTTTTGAAACTAATTTGACTGGGCGCTGTTAGGCAGCAACAGCACCCAGTCAAATTAGTTACAAAATATTCAACAGCTTCCCTGTATAGTTTTCAGGAAATTGATAGCTAGAGCATTTGGGGATTGATCAATCCCAACACGGCGACGTGTGGGTGGAGCTTAGCTAGTGATGGGCGGGGCATAGCTAAAAATGGAAAGGTCCGTTGAGCGAGAGTATCGGACGAATCGTTTAATAGCACGCTATGCTTAGTGAACTGTAGTGGGCGTGGAAAATAATGAAACACACTTTCTTGTAGCATTCTAGTAATGCCCCGTGAAATGTTATAATGTGAAAAAACCCAAAAAACTGGAATATAATCCTTAGTATGAAATGTCAAGCCCATGTATAACCGTCCATGCCATGTGTGTTCTAAATATTTAAGCATTCATGTTAGATGTAATTCGAAAATTCGCGTAGCATTCTATTAATGACATATTATCTGGTATTATATGTAGAAAATGAAAATTATAACTGGAATATAATCCTTGATAGGAAATGTCAAGCCCATAAGTATGTAACCTTCCATGCAGTTCCATGCGTTCTAATTATATTTGCATTCAAGCATGAGATAATTTGAAAATGTATTAACTAACTATAATGCATTGGATTGAGATGCTGATTCACGCCTTTATACTCGTGTTTAACAACATAGTAAATGACCCAATGACCTCGACCTTTGAACTGTTGATCTGGAACATGGAGCGTTCTCGTTTCTCGTTCCGACCTCTTAATTTATTGATTACCCTAATGTTTCACAATTGTTGGCTACTTATAACAACTTTCTCTTCTTTTCCAATCAGTTTACGTCATCTTTCTCGACCCCCTGCCTCATCTCTATCTCTCCCTTCCTCGCTCTTTCTCCCCCCACCCTCTCCCCCTCCCTCCCTCCCTCCCTCTCTCCCTCCCTCCCTCCCTCTCTCTCTATCTCTCTCTCCATCTCTTTCTCTCTCTCTCTCTCTCTCTCTCTCTCTCTCTCTCTCTCTCTCTCTCTCTCTCTCTCTCTCTCTCTCTCTCTCTCTGTCTCTCTATCTATATCTCTCTCTCTTTCCTCCCTCTCTTTCTCCCCTCTCTCTCTCTTTCTCTCCCCCCCTCCCCCCACCCTATCTCCCTCCCTCCCTCCCTCCCTCTCTCTCCCTCTCTCTCTCTCTCTCTCCCTCCCTCCCTCCCCCTCCCTCCCTCTCTCTCTTCTCTCTCTCTCTCTCTCTCTCTCTCTCACTCTCTCTCTCTCTTTCTCGTTCTGACCTCTTAATTTATTGATTACCTTAATGTTTCACAATTGTTGGCTACTTATAACATCTGTCTATTCTTTTCCAATCAGTTTACGTCATCTTTCTCGACCCCTCCCCCATCTCTATCTCTCCCTCTCTCTCTCTTTCTCTCCCCCCACCCTCCCTCCCACCCTCCCTCCCTCTCTCCCCTCCCTCTTTCTCTCTCTCTCCATCTCTTTCTCTCTCTCTCTCTCTCTCTCCCTCTCTCTCTCTCTCTCTCTCTCTCTCTCTCTCTCTCTCTCTCCTCTCTCTCTCTCTCTCTCTTTCTCCCTCTCGTTCTCTCTCTCTCTCTTTCTCGTTCTCACCTCTTAATTTATTGATTAACTTAAAGTTTCACAATTGTTGGCTACTTATAACAATTTTCTATTCTTTTCCAATCAGTTTACGTCATCTTTCTCGACCCCTCCCCCATCTCTATCTCTCCTTTTTCTCTCTTTCTCTTCCCCACCCCCTCTCCCTCCCTCCCTCCCCACCCCTTCTCTCCCTCCCTCCCTCGCTCTCTCTCCCTCTCTCTCTCTCTCTCTCTCTCTCTCTCTCTCTTTCTCCCCTCTCTTTCTCTCTCTCTCTCTCTCTCTCTCTCTCTATCTCTCTCTCTCTCTCTCTCTCTCTCTCTCTCTCTCTCTCTCTCTCTCTTTCTCGTTCTCACCTCTTAATTTATTGATTACCTTAATGTTTCACAATTGTTGGCTACTTGTAACAATTCTGTAAGGAGAGGGCAACTCTAAGTTCTAAGAACTTTTGCCCTATCCTATTGAGCAAATGTTGCAATAAAATATGTTTATATCAAATTCAATCAAAACTCAAAAATTCGCTATTATGAGGATGATCACAAATATTATCCTGGCACGCATTAGTGTATCGAAATCGCATGTAAATTTACGACTTCCTGATTGACCTGATTCATCTAAATCTAACATGAGTAAACAAATCGTCTTCCTCTAGCTACATTGCCATTCAGACCTGGGTAGGAAGATTCCATAATGGACCTTTCTATTTTCAGCTATGCCTCGCCCATGTCCATCCATGCCCCACCCACACTTCGCTCGTGTTGAGATCGATCGATCGATCTCTGAATTTCATGACTATCAATTTCCAGAAAGATTTGCAGGTAAGCTAGCATCCCCCAATCAAATTAGTTTCAAAATATTCAACAGCATGTTTATTAATTAGTAGAGACATGAAATCCGCGCAACGTATCGGACTATTACAAGTGTAGCACGGACCGACTGGACGGGTACGGACCTCGGCTGGGTACTGGACGACCGCTCCGGGTGCGTTCCAAGCACGCCGCCCACCCCCCCCCACCTGAGTAGGATGGTGCGCGCGTATAAAGCCCTATAAGAGAGGTTTCGTTAAAACGGGTCCGTAAGAACGCGTCAAAGCTTCTCTGGCACGACGTGTCAGTATTGGGAGAGAGTGTATGCTTATAGTGTACCGAGTTGGTACTAGTGATTTCTTCAAATCACACTAGTCTCGGCGTTCTTGGTACCATCCAGGACCGGAATGAAAGGATCATTACATAACTTTTTACCTTTTTAAAATCGGACCAGAAATGGCCGAGTTATCATTAAGAGGCTCGTTTAAATTTTCTTCAAAATATTGCTTTGACGTCGTAATCGCGTGTATGTATTAAATGAATGGGGAATGCGCTGTTCACACGATAACCACACCACCATTTCCAGCTGCACGCAGATTGGCTACTGCTCGCTCTCTGATTGGCTGGCGTGTCCTGCTTCTGACGTCACGAGTAGTATAAAAGGAGGCAGAGGTCGAGAATCGAGAGGATCATCGGAGTGGAAGCCGATCCGTCACTAAGACTGCTGGACCAGCGCAGTGCAAGACGTGGGAGAACTGCTGACTGACTGTGGTACCTACACCACAGCGGTGCCATTCGGAATTGAGATCTCCTGCGCTGGTGAGCAGTCTTGAATATACCAATTTTAGAATCTCCCGGACGGCCACCCGGGGGCAAAATAAATTAATATAAGAACTCCTTCCGGAACTGTCACAGGGAGTTTCCTGCGGATTGGTCTTGCGGGCATGATGTAATTCCACGGGATGTCGAGCTGATGATGTTTCTTGGTGGATAACTCGCCGGATCTTCTGGACCACGCTAAAAAGTGGTGTCAAACGTCCACGCTGCATGTTGCGTGTGTTAATTAACTTTTAGACCACAGTCTGGTGGGACTCTGCTCGGTGCGTGGCAAGAGCTATGCGACGTATCCCGCACCGTGTACCCAGTTTTTGTACATGCATACTTAATTACAACTGTAGCCCTCCGTGTTAATGGGCAACGTTCAAACTACCGTCGCCGGGCGGAAAACTGTATCCCAAACTGTGTAAATTCATGTATCAGTTATTCTGACTGTCTAGTGGACATCTTTCTCTAACTTTTCTTCGTCACCGTCATGAGTGTGAGCCGCATCAACAGTCTGCCTGCTGAAATCTTCCTTGCATTCAGGATCGTGCCATCTCGCACTACACAAATGTAGCGTATCAATTTTCGTAATTTATGGAATCTTACTGTAAGGATGGCCACTATGTACTCAAGTAACTATACTATTACGCATTTCAATATTTCCGTAAAAGGTACTGATGACTAATAGGTACCTATCAAGTCCTTCCGACCACAGTTTTTACTTTCTGTTTCGTATTACATATATTATCTTTATTTCCGTGTGCTCTTAACTAACAAGCACTGTGAGGTCTTATGACCTGATATATCGTTAGCACTGTATTAGTTAGTTATGTATATGGCAAGTAGCCATCCTAGTTATCATGTTTTGTTTATATGAAAATTCTAGGAAACAGTACGCTAGGCAATACTATACAGCAACATTATATCCGCATCACTATATTCCTGCAGCATCAATTTTATACTGAGGTCACTGGTCACGCCTACCATGCTCGAGCCTGACATGTGACCGACCAAACGTGGCTATTTTAGCTCGATAGGATATGTTTAAATTAGTTAGGGTCAATCGCTCCATAAGAGACACATTGTGTACACCTCTTTTCTGACTGTAGTGGATATGTAACACCTCGCACAAGCTAGATTGTCTAACATTGGCCAATTACCATAGGGCCTCTTACTAATATCGAGCGATTGTCTCTTTCCGCGCTCCTCCAGCCGTATGGCTTAATAATGAACTGCCAGTCGACGTGGCAGGATCTGACTATGGGAAACTATTGCGGTTTCCGAGCGGTGAAAACTAAAGTGTCGATTTACATGCACCTCCGCCTGTATCTTCGGATACCAGTTAGTTTAGATTCCCCCATCAATGTAGGAAGCACTGCGAAAAGAAATTATATATTATGCAGCACAGGCCTGCAGTACATCTCTGGGCATTCGGGAACAAAACCGTAATGGCAGGTGAAATGTTATTTCCGGAACATACGGGCGATGGACGAGACACAGATCTCCATCCAACTCATTGCCGTTTCTGGGTGAGATCTTAGAACCCACCATGCCCTCACGGGAAGGTCACTAGCGATGGATATATGTCTCTTACTCCCCACTGTAAACTGTCCTAGTGGTGTTATATGTGGCTGTGGGACTATGGTAACCGGATCATCATGTGATTCGGGAGCTATTGCTCCGTAACATGTGCATACGCTGTATCTTGGAGCCTACATAAGATGGTGACCTATGAATTCTTCAGAAATCATCTGACCCGTCTTCACACAAACCATTATGGCTTCACTAGGATTGACCAGCACTTTGTTTGAACAAAAGAGTGGGGCTTTTTGCCAGTTTTATCCTCCGCCTCGGCGTTGAAGGCATTTTCCTGTGACGGAGGCCCACGCGAGGCACTTTCCTCTCGCAACAATAATATTTTGTGTGTGTTAGGGGTATAATTGGTTTATATTAAACTATTCAAGTAGCCTCGTTGCGATGCTCCCTTGAGGGGATACCTCTGCAGATTTACGAATCTGTGTGGTACCTTCGGCGAGACCACATAGAAAGAACACCAGGTGACTCTATGTACTGTATTATTCTGCTCATTTACTGTCAAATGAGTAGCATTGTTTGTATAGTTATTTTTACTTTTTAATTATATCATCACGTCCAGACTTTTAAATTAGTTAATGGACCGAAATACCGGTGACACAAACAGTTGGGACGAGACCGTGAGGTTCAATCTTGGTAGCAATGGTCACACGGCCCCACTGGAATGTGATCGTTCCATCGGCTCTAGAGGCAGCCCTGTTTAGCTTCCAGAGAGTCACGATACGGGATCTGTATCCCGAGACCCATAGCTAACCGGCCCTCCCAAGCATCCTGTACATGCGGTGCAATGGAGTGGAGAAACATGATGGACGGGCACATACCCCTGCGAGCTACAAGTGGTGCCTGATGTGGGGATCGAACGAGAAGCGAACAGACGCCAACACTACACACGCGGGTTGTAGTCGCCTTCATCAGAGAGCCAGCTCTCCCTAGATTTGGAAGTAGCATCATATGATTGACGAACTGCTCGCATGCTCACCGACTATGTAAATAATTCCCCCGGTGCAGAACAACCAGCACCGCCTTTACCCGAATGCTCACCGACTATGCAAACAATTCCCCCGGTGCGGAACAACCAGCACTGCCTTTACATGAGTCTTCGCCGATCAACAAGGGGACATTACGTGATGCCTCTCAGGCAGGAACTCCATATATCACACTGCCGGATATCTGCGAAAGGCACACATCATCTACGTCGGATCGCAGTCGACCATGACACAGACCCCTACAGGGGCATACATATCCTTCACAACCATTATGTTCGCCAACTTCATCACAGGGTGACTTATGGGCGGAACCTCATGTACCATATCCCTCATTTCCACTGGTACGTATGTCGTCACCATATTATCCTTCGGTACCACGTTACAAGCCAGGAGATGCGACACCTCCCTTCCAACAATACACCAGCCGAGCATCACACAGCACACAACACACACCACCCCCGGCAGTCACCTGCGCCGCCTCTATATGAGGAACACCTGTCCCAACATCCAGTGGAGTCTCCGCATCATCTACACAGCATGGCACCAGTCTATAGACCAACGCCTGTCTATGAATCCGCATCAGGGCAGTGTTCTGCGGAGCCAACAAATTGTGCACACCACCATCGATGGGAATCGCCCTCACGGAGATGGCATCATCATTATCATCAGGGACATCGACGGGAAGCATCACCAACACCACCACCACCAACACACAGACCAGCATCCGCATTTACAGCAGTCTTCCCAGCATCACCACCTGGATTCCCGCCCATCATTTCTTATCGTGGACATGGCCGGATCATTCTCACTCCCCCACCCCAAATTTAGTGGGGAGAATGATTGGGCTAATTGTAATGTTCAGTTTGAGATTATAAGTCATACAAATCGGTGGACAAATCGTCAAATGGGAGAGTATCTGACCGCAAACTGTCCGGAAACGCACTTCAAGTCCTGGCAGATTTGGGCACAGATTACACACCAACCTACACGGAGCTGGAAAGCGTGTTGTCGGAAAGATTCGGAGACACTGCCCTCGGAGAGACGAGTCGGCTGCAACTTAAGAAGTTGCGTCGACGATCTGGAGAAACACTGCCGGAGTTAGCTAGTCATATTCGGCGACTAGTTACCCATTCTTCCCCTAATACAAATCAGAGGGCGTCACACATTTACATCTAGACACCTTCATCGACGTGTTGAGCAGTGAACTCGCCCTAAAAGAAAAACTATTCCTTATGGAACATGGTAGTCTTCAACAGTTGACACCAAACACGGTTCGAGTTGAGAATGTCTTGGAGTGGGAGAAGAATAATCCCTGACAACTACACCCCATAAATGAAGTAAATGATGTGAACCTCGCCACCAATACCCACAACACCACTGCATCCACAACTACCCAAGCATTAAACCCGCAAGCACAATCGGAACACCCCACATGTCAAAACCATGCGTCTAATGGAAGAGGGGGGTGGCTAATCCCATCACGGAGGCCACAACAATGCCCCAAGATGCGGAAACCAGCACAACAGTAACAATAGACAGAATATGCATGATAGGTTATGAAGCCGATCTCTGCACTCACAAATTTGGTCACCACACTTAGCACCATGGTCGGCACACAGTCGACAACACATCTAGCAACCAATATGACTTCTACACAGCCACCGAACACATGTTTAGGATGTTTTGTATGTGGTCAGCTGGGCCACTGGAAGGAGTGATGCTCTAATCACCCTTCGTCAACAACTCCTACCCATGTGGCCATACCAGTGGAAAGGCCCCTATGTGGTAGTAAGTAAGAAGGCGGACGTGTCCTACCATATCCGTGCTTCAGATGGCCTGCCCTCAGTCATCCACTTTGATCGACTTAAACCTTGTGTCCGTGAAGACCCAGTGCCAGAGCTCGGACTGGGCATTCCATGTGATACTGGTACCCAGACAGATGTCTCTATGGAATCAAATATTCCCGACGTTAGTCCCGAGAACACAGGTACCAGTTAGATCCTCTCCTACCAACCCAGTAGTACGGTGAACACATGACTAAAGCTCACCCTCTCCCTCCTCAGAGTGTGTCTGCAAGATCTGGTAAGTCGTATCTGAAGACCTTCTCGTTTGTGCTGGCCAAAGGGAAGGACGGAAAAGTTGTTCTGCTGACCTCTTCCCATTCCCACCCACTCCATGCTATTGCTCCAATTATAGAGTTACCACAAGTGGAAGCTGAAGCTACCCTGGGCCATGCTTCGTGTCAGGTGGAAATCTAATAAATAGCATTGAAGTGAAGAGGCTTGATGAGGCCTTGGCTTGTTTTGAAGAACAGCAAAACCGCCCAACACGGTGTACCCTTCCAAATGTGCTCCCCATCCTATGGCACCATCACCCCAACTCCAGTTAGCATCTCTCGTCTATGCACCAAGTTCGGGCATCGTCGGTCCTGTCCATTTCACACTCCACTCGTCGTCTGTTGACTGTCAATCTTTGGATATGAGAGAGTCAGCTGCTAGAGCAGAGGTGGCGTCCCACACCAGAGCCCCCCCCCTCACCCCCCCCACACTTGTGGTGGGCAGGCAAGTAGCCTGATCGGCAGACTCTCGGGTCGAATATTCCTGGTACTTAAAAACTATGACAGAGTGCCAACCGTCGTGTAACGGGAGATAACCCTCTCCATCCAAAGGGTATCCCTGACCGCAACCGCCATACCAAGCCCCCGGTGAGCAGTCAGAACATCACACCAAGACACAGAAATCCAGGAGCATACAGCACACACTTGGCTGCAAGGCTGGATACGTCAATTCATCATTGCGTGAATGCCACATACCTCGTTAGCATGCACCTAGCTTTCATGATCGAAAAAGTTAGAGACACGTTTTTCTACAACATTCCCTCCCGCACAATTGCGGGAAGCTCATCACTTTCCGCAACCCGACTTTTCTACAATAGCAACAGATTCCCCAGCTTGGAAACTTGGATCTAACCCAAGTCGCATTATGCCATCATCACACAGCAACCCCAACTTCCCTGCAATAGAACACCACCATCATCAACACGAGTCAACATTTTCCGCAAACACCGCCTTATCCAGCTTGCGGAAAACTGATCATACAGAAAAGAGGAGCAACACCGCCACCAGTTACAGTACGCGCTACGGTGGATTCCCCAATCTCCACTCCTCCCCACGGAAACGTCGTACGTAAACAGCTAATCTATCACACATCAATCATACGTAATAACAGTCAATATTATTAAGAGAGCAGTCGTCAGTATCAAGTAGGAATTTGCTACCGAAATGAAATTCGATAATGGTCTGATTCAAGTACGAAAGTCCTCCCCCCCCCCTCCTGGTCATCCACGCTCTAAAGTAACTCTGTCCCATCTCCATACTCGGCCATTACAGAGTGAAATACATCATGCCCGATAAAGTTGACGCCACCCACATGTGGATGCCCCGCCTCCATGCCATAAAAACGTCACATTTCACAACAGCACAAGAATCATCCACAAATAAGCAGCCATGCGTATCAATGAAATTCACCAACATAACTGAGACACAGGCACTCAGGATGGCTGTACTCGCAATATCCATACGACGGTATTGTAAATCGTATAACTGAGGCACGCATTTTCCGAGCTGTCATGTGATAATTAAGTCTGGTCTAGGTGAGGTGAGACTAGTCCTACCCACAGAGGAGGATGCTTGGCAGTCCACCCATCCGGAACACACAGTCCAGCTTCACGGGGTCAGTAGAATTGGTTTCCGCAAGGCATGGAGTTGTTTAAACCAAACAATAAATTACAGTAAGCAATGCTGTCCTTATTTTGATTAAGAACATGGCTGTTCTACCGCGTATACAAATCATTAGCGCACAGGCTGATGAAGCAGCATCAAAACTTAGACAGTATAACATCATGGAGAATTTCAAATATTCTCTTACCTACATATTCCAGTCACTAATCAACACGGGCTGGAATAAATCAACTACACACAAGAGCGGCGCATGTATAAGATCATGAGTATATAAAGGTTGTGTTCTGAGGAACAGAATATTGAAAACATGTATTTACATTTTTCGCATCAACTACGAATAATCAACAGCATCAAAACCCTGCCATTGCAGACAGATTGCCCGAGTTTCTGATCAACCACGTGCTTTCAAAACAAGAATCACGTGATCTGCACTTCTAATTTCCATTAAATTGGATCAAATTCTATAAACAAAAGAACCTCACAGGCGCATCTACTACAGCATGATGAAAGCGGTGAGAGGTGGTGAGTCGGGGCCGTGCCGTGGACATCATCACACTCTCCCACACCCCGTCGGGTGTTCCAGCCTGAAATTTGAACAGGCGAGTTTATAAGCATCCAACTTGAAAAACACTAATTAAAAGGTGAGCTTCCACAGGAATAAGTAGTTCCAGGTGTTAACGTTGATCGGAGACTCGATTTTCCGCCGAGTGGGGATGAAAGCGGCCATCTTTCCGTCTTATATTTATATTTCCCTCCTTCCTATGGAGGGAATATATGACCCGACTCCAGGAGAATTAAAATTGTCATCCTCCATCCTGCACTTTATCTTACCATCAATCTCAACACTAGGGAAGATAGAGCATTAGGTGACTTTCAAGGCGCAATCCAAATGTTGCTGTTTTCTTATTATTACTTTATTATCTATTATATTGGCCAGGAAAGTTATGAAGAGTTACGTTTAAATTAGGTTCGTGAAGTTTCCGCAAAAAACATCATCATGCAGGAATAATATGTCCCTTGTGGAAGATCTTGCCTTGTCCGACAGCTCAGAAGAATCGGCGCCTGCTCATCTCGGAAAGAAGCATCTATGTACAGCTTTATGGCATAATGGGCAGCCGTGTAAGCATGCGTTTCCCAGGAACTCGGACTTGACTCTTCATGTCCATCGCGACCCTTTAATGCAAAGCGCAGTGTGTGCGGACTGCAAATACCTGTATTCATCCACTCGGTACGTGTAACACACGTGCTATCTTTCAAACATCGTGTGTTAGTTGTGACATTAAAACCTGGTGAACAAAATAAGGACATAGATATCCTCGCTCTACATTTCGAAAGTAGCCTTCCAGCTACCGTGATTCCAATGGGAAAAATGGCCAAAACGAAATGCACCAAACGACGACAAACTGACTTTCCGCAATTAGCTAAACCTTCGACATCATCAACACATCCACCCAGCATCAGCACTGGCTGCGCCTGCAGCATCGGTATTTACACCAACTGCAGTTTCCGCACTGGCAACACCCACAGTGATAGCGCAGACAGCACGCAGCGCCACTACGGCATCCGCATCCGTGATAGGCCAGCCAATATCAGTGGTAATAACAACTCCTGTGAAGATATCTGAACCAGGTGTACAGGACCTTTCCGATCGTTCTATATCTCCGTGCAGTTTAGTAATAGACGAGGAGATCAGCCTCACGGAAGCAGTCATCACCACCACCGCACTGCAGACCAGCACACCAACATCCCGGCACAGCCCCATCCTTCCAATAGATCCTGCCATTAAAAAAAAAACTATGCCAGACCATCCATATTCGGGAAAACGCAGACTCGTGCATCAGTCAGAGAGCCGAGCAATTCCCAGAATGTCTGCCAGCAAGTTAATTATGGCTGTGAAAATAAGAAAGTTATCCGCAATCACTGCAGAAGCATTGACGCACAGCGTCATCAGATCATTTAGCCACCCAGCAGCCAGCACCACCACCACCACCACCACCACCACCACTGCCACAACAACAGTGATGTCCGAATTCTCAGCACCGCCACCAGTCAGAACCACACACGTCATCGTCACCACCACCACTAGCGCATCCGTAGACCCATCAGTAGTTGTATCTAGCTTAGGTATTACTGACCTAGGCAACATAGAAATGAGATTTTGGCATCGGAAGACCGCCCACAACGACCATCCAGTATGAGTCATGGAATCCAGACACACTGGGGGAAATTTCTCCGCGGACGGTTGTGAACATTATTGTCGAGGGTGCAGCAGAATGTGTGAATAGGTGTGCGGAAATTGGAATACTTACTATTTTATTATTTTTGAAATATTTGGCCACGTTGTATGCATTCACTAATATATCCGGAATGCATACGTAATTGTGTATTAACTGTGATAGTACTGTACTGTATGGTTTAACATATATATATATATATATATATATATATATATATATATATATATATATATATATATATATATATATATATATATATATATATATATATATATATATATATATATATATATATATATATATATATATATATATATATATATATATATATATATATATATATATATATATTCTTATATATTATATTATAACTATATATGATTGAGGTACGTTGGAGCTTGGGCATTTTCGGCAGAAAAATAATTATCCGTTACCAAGAGAACGCCCATGCGAGCTATTGTTTGAGACAAATCAGGTAGTAAAATAAAGAAAAAGCATGCACCATGAAATAAAAAAAAAATAAAAAAGAAAGGACCTGAAAAAATAATTCCTAGTAAAAAATGAAAACTAAAAGTATGCCTCCCTACCACACTCTTTCGCACGCCTATGTGCACTTCTCTGATAACTACGGATCCCTCGCCTCACTGCCGCTCTCGGTTATGCACCTACTCGGGAAGGCTATAATTCCTGTCTAGCATGCTCCTGTGCTTTCGAACCGCGACGCGTTGATCATTTGTCACGGGTGTCAAACTAGAAGGGGTTGGTGTACCATTAGCCGATCGGATTGGTACGGACCGTCCCAGCTAGGCCGGGTATGGGACGACCGTTCCAGCGGCCTGTTGCACCGTTGAGACGTTAAATCACGACGGACGTTAGTCAACGTCAGACGCAAATCCGACCGACCTAGGCACTACCGTCTCACAGTTGGAGAGCGTAGCTCCGACCAGCAGCCGCCGGACACGAGCTTCATGTCCGGCGTCAGATTGAAATTAACCGGTTCTCAAAGCGGACTTGTGAATTTGTCGCGTACATTTATGTGCATTTCACATAGTCCTACCTAGATTTTTATAGAGCGGCAAGTTATATTCTGCTCAGTTGCAAGTTATTCAATGGACAAAATGGGCAAGAAGGCACCATATTCAGAAAGTGAGATTCTTCGCCTCCTTGAGCTCTATAGGGAGAATAAGACCCTGCTTCTCTCCAGCTTCAAATCTACTGTAACAAATAAAAAAAACCAGGATGTGTGGCAACACATTGTTGATGGGATTAACAAAATCGGTCTCAAAGACCGCACCGTAAAGGAAGTTGTTCACAAATGGAAGGACCTGAAATCTCATGCCAAAAAGGACATTTCGGCACCCAAGTATCCACAGACAGGGGGTGGAAAACCGCCAAAGGAAGGCAGTTACACAGACATCATTATCGATATCATTGGCGAGGATGCCCCTTCCGTGGCTGGTGTACCGGATGGCGGTGCTGAAAGTGGTGTTTGTAGGATTGATGGTGTGAAACCAGCTCTTGACGCTTCAGCAACAACCAGTCAGCATGAAGAATCCATGACCATGGATGAATCACTACCGTGTATGCATAAAATAATAACAACAACAACAACAACATCAACAACAACAACAACACCAACAACAACAACAACAAATCATAATCATCATTATCAATACCAGCACCAGCAACAAAACCACCACGACCACGACCACCACCACCACCACCACCACCACCACCACCACCACCACCACCACCACCACCACCACCACCACCAACAACAACAACAGCCGCCGCGGCGGCGGCGGTGGTAGTAGTAGTAGTAGTAGTAGTAGTAGTAGTAGTAGTAGTAGTAGTAGTAGTAGTAGTAATACGAGTAGCAAACGCAACAGCAACAAATCCGACAATTACATCAGTTGTATTCCTATTACAAAATGTAGATATTGCTGTTAATTCGTGGGGATCGTGCGGGCTGATGAGACTGGGACTTAACCTTTCAACTGTAGGCCCACAAACCTTTTTCTTACGTTTAATATTTTATCATTTACCCCTACAGCAATAATCACAGCTGTCAGATCATCAGAAATTCGTTCGGATTGATGAAGATGATCCGTCTAGCACAGAGCCAATTAAAAAGAAAAAGACAACTCAAGACAAGAAAGACGAAAGTGCTCTAACGCGGGAGGAGCTCCATAGAGTTCTTCTGCGAGAAGAAATTTCTAAAGTACGCTTACAAAAGACAAACATTGAATTGGAAAAGACTAAGCTGGAATTGGAAATTCGGAAACTCCAAGCCGAGGAAAGAGCGAGACTAGACTTGGAATCTGCACAAATAGCAGGACCAGCTACACATCAATGACAAGATTTGTTTAATAAAATTTGAATTTTCCAAGATAAAATGTCAATTTGTTAATTTGTAGACCAAGAGAACATTATTTCTTAAAAGTTACCACTGAAACGACTTAAGCGTAATGTATAAATAAATATATTAAAGCATAACTAATGTTATTTTCACATTATAGTCAGCATGAACTACACACGTGCTATAATGCTGTTGAAGTTTTTCAATGACGCACAAATAGAAGGTTATAATTTGCTAGTTTAACTGTTATTAACGAGAGTCGGCCAATAACATTTTACTTATATGAAGCATCCATCGGTAGGACAAAAGAGGACTAATTAGTAATTTTACAATTGGAATAACAGGCTATGTTATCGAGCCAGTCATATCCAGTGGCAAAACTTCAAAAATAGCCTTCTCTTGTCCCACATATGGAAGTTTTCCAAGACAACAGCATTGATCGCTTTGGGCCAGCTTAATCATTAAAGAGATAACCATTCTTCTGGGGATGACTGGACCTCATCATCATCATCATCATCATCATCGTATGGAGTCACACTGGATTGGCTTTTCAAATTGGTAAACAGGTTATCATTTAAACATTTCTTTTCACATTTGTACAAACATAATACAGTCGGATATTAACCCTTTATATGCAAAATTGGAAATATAAAAGAATATTAATTTTGGAATTTTTGCCATTGAAATTATTGGCTCGTTTAACCTATAGCACACTGATGTCAGAAAGTCAATGGTTACACAGTCAGAAGAAGACAGACTTGTGTACATTTTGGAAATAATTGTTGCTGAAACCTGTTGCTGTCATAGACAGCAACAGCTTTCACCAACATTGCTTCCAAAATTAACACCAGCCATAAGCCGAAATGAAATTTAATTAAAGATTTTGAAATTTCATAGTTCTAAGGGTTAACGAACCGTTTCTTTCAAATACATGTAGTAAATTTCCAAAAATAACCGTCTTGTACGCGACGCGCAAATTGGTATTTCACAAGACAGTTTCAGAGGCCGGTTATAGCAGAATAGAACGTGTGATTAAGATTTATTCACTCTCGGTGGAAAAAATTCTGAACAATCTGTGTCCTTCGTACTGTCCCACGTACAACATTTCGTTGCGGCAACGCAATGTCTATGGCAGCATCATCTATCGCAGGAGGAATTTGAAAATTGTTTGGTAGCGGTAGGTTCTTATTGATGCATATATTGTGCAAGACAATGGTGGCACCTATAACAGAGCAAGCTCTCCCTGGTGACATCTTCAAATTCTGAAGTATGCATGCAAATCGGACCTTTAAAACCCCATTACACCTTTCAATCACACTGCGTGTCACTCTATGCGCATTGTTGTAGACTTCCTGCGAACGATTAGCAGTACGGAGGAATGGTGTCATTAGCCATTGTTTCTGTGGATATCTCCCAACAATAAACACTGCATATCTGACTGCTCGAAATGGTTGTATATGATACTCTCAGTCAGAATCCGCGCATCATGAGTGCTGCCTGGCCACCTCACGACACAATTCAGTATTCTCAGATCCGCATCACATATCAATTGCACGTTTATTGAATGATAGCCCTTCCTGTTGACATACTCCCATTCATGTTGAGGTGGCCTCATTATCCGTATGTGTGTCCCGTCGATGCATCCTATTATGCTAGGAAATCCTGCGATTGCCTGTAGAATAACAATAACAACAACACTAATAATAATAATAATAATAATAATAATAATAATAATAATTAATAATAATAATAATAATAATAATAATAATAATAATAATAATAATAATAATAATAATAATAGTATTAGTAGTAGTAGTAGTAGTAGTAGTAGTAGCAGCAGCAGCAGCAGCAGCAGCAGCAGCAACAACAGCAGCAGCAGTAGTAGTGGTGGTAGAGGTAGAGGTAGTGGTGGTGGTGGTGGTGGTGGTGGTAGTGGTAGTGGTAGTGGTAGTGGTAGTGGTAGTGGTAGTGGTAGTGGTGGTGGTGGTGGTGGTGGTTGTGGTTGTGGTGGTGGTGGTGGTAGTGGTAGTGGTAGTGGTAGAGGTGGTGGTGGTGGTTGTGGTGGTGCTGTTGTTGGGATGATGATGATGATGATGATGATAGCACGCTCGTGTTGCCAGACATACAGATAGACATACCGACAGACAAACACACACATTCACGCACGCAGTAGTAGCACATTTTGGCAATAGATCTTACTTCAAACTTGGTTTTTGTGTTTGCCACATAATCCTCATCCTGCGGTATGTACACATGTTGCTGCAGCCGTCACTCCAATGCCAAGGATACACTTCGGATGGCTCGACAAGCTGTCGATTTATGGACATTCAACGTATCCCCAGTCAATGTCTGGTAGCTTCCGGTTGCATAGAATCTTAGTGCGATGAGGACTTGCCGTAGAGGTGAAAGTGCCGCATTCCAGTTCGTTCTATGCTCTATGTCAGCGTGGATTTCATCAACTAATTCAAGAATGTCAATACGAGCAAATCGATACCGTTCGTACAATTCAAAGTCATCATATATATCTATCGGATTAGTCCTGTCACGAATAACCAGTTCTCTTCGGAAATGTCTTCGATATTGTAGATCTAAATCAAAGTTATGTACTATACCAGCCATTGTCAGCCTTTAAATGTACGTTTTCCTAGCGCTAATTGTTATAAAATATGACCATGTTCGCGCTAAAGTCGGACTCACGCCTCCTCGCTAGCAGACGTGAAAATTGGGGGGTCCGAGGAACGTGTAGCTCGAGCTCCGACAAACTGTGCAACAGACGTTGGTCTCCTGGGACGGAGGTTCGTCTTTTTTTCAACGACCGACCAACAAGCGTCTCAAAGGTGCAACAGGCCCCCCCCCCCCCCTGAGTATGATAGTGTGCATGTATAAAACCCTATAAGAGAAGTTTCGTTAAAATGGCTATGTCCGTAACAACGCGTAGCTTGCATGCGCATGCATTAGAGCTTCCCTGGCAACACATGTCAGTATTGGGAGAGAGTGTATGCGTATAGTGTACTGGGTTGGTAATAGTAATTTCTTGAAATGAGGTCCGGAATGAAACGAGGATTACAGAACATTTTACCTTTTTAAAATCGGACCAGAAATGGCCGAGGTATCATTAAAAGGCTCGTTTAAATTATCTTCAAAATATTGCTTTGACGCACTTCAAGTCCTAAATGAATGGGGAATGCGCTGTTTACGTGATAGCTGCACGCTGATTGGCTACTGCTCACCCTCTGATTGGTTGGAGGGTCCTGCCTCTGACGTCATGAGTAGTATACAAGGAGCCAGAAATCGAGAATCGAGAGCCTCATTGTTGTGGAAGCCGACCCGTCAGCAAGACTGCTGGACCAGCGCAGTGCAAGACATGGGAAAACTGCTGACTGACTTTGATATCTGCATCACAGTGGTGCCATTCGGAATTGAGATCCACTGCACCGTGAGCTGTCTTGGACATCCGCGATACCAATTTTGGAAGCTCCCGGACAGCCATCGGGTGGGGGGGCAAAATAAAGTAATATAAGAACTCCCTTTTCTGGAATTTTGACAGAGGAGTTTCCTGCAGATGGACCTTGCAGGCCTGATGTAATTCTACGGGATGTAGGGCTGATGGTGATTCTTGGCGGATAACTCGCCGGATCTTCTGGACCATGCTGAAAAGTGGTGTCAAACCTCCGCACTGCATGTCGCGTGTGTTAATTAACTTTTAAACCACAGTCTGGTGGGACTCTGCTCGGTGCGTCGCAAGAGCTATGCTACGTACCCTGCATCGTGTACCCAGTTATTGTGCATGCATACTTAATTACAACTGTAGCCCTCCGTGTTAATAGTGCTTAATCAAATTAGTTTCAAAATATTCAACATCATGTTTATTAAATAATAAAAACATACAATTCGTACAACTTGACGGGCTATTAAGCATTTATGACGGACTTAGTTAGATCATTCATGACGTAATGTATTATGACGTCAGCAGACTCAGCATACATGTGACGTTAAACATGTTAACGAAATCCAACATACAAAAAACAAAATCGATTGAGACCATGCGATTCTGACGTCTCGCAAGTCCATATGATTCTGATGTCTAGCTGGTTTACGCGATTCTGACGTCTCGCAAGTCCATATGATTCTGATGTCTAGCTGGTTTAGGCGATTCTGACGTCTCGCAAGTCCATATGATTCTGATGTCTAGCTGGTTTAGGCGATTCTGACGTCTCGCAAGTCCATATGATTCTGATGTCTAGCTGGTTTAGGCGATTCTGACGTCTCGCAAGTCCATATGATTCTGATGTCTAGCTGGTTTAGGCGATTCTGACGTCTAGCAAGTCCATATGATTCTGATGTCTAGCTGGTTTAGGCGATTCTGACGTCTCGCAAGTCATTATGATTCTGATGTCTAGCTGGTTTAGGCGATTCTGACGTCTAGCAAGTCCATATGATTCTGATGTCTAGCAGGTCTTGGCGATTCTAATGTCTAGCAAGTCATAAAGAATGTGTTTTGAAGAATGCATGCACTGAGTTGAAGATCAATATGAATGACTCGATTGTGTCACTGTCAGAACGAAGCCCTTAGTACAGCCCATAAAAGTGTGTTACAGCTGACTGGATGAGTAAGGGAGAATTACAAGACATCACAATACCGTATTTATAAACGAACTGTTTTATGTTGATTCTCGTTCGCACAAGGTCGAATCCATTCAAATGAACGGGTATCTGATTGAATGATGCAATAAATCTCTAGTGGCCACAAACAGATGAGGAATGGTACTGCTGAATGTCACAAATGCCATGGTATTTCCACTTTCCATTGATGGATCCCATTATTCAAATCTGCTCTGTTCGAATAAATACAATACGCTATTGACTATTATAATATTATGCCATTTGTTGGCTGCTTGTACTTGGAGTATGGCTATATCAAGCGATCATAGCATTTAGGATCTCGCGAAATTACACTTTCCGCATACAAAAGACTCGATTGCAGAGTCTAGCTAAGCGTCTTTGAATAAACTGTACTGGCTGAAGCCAGTGGTATCTATGCACCATTACCCCCCCCCCACCCCACCCCTCCGGCCCCCACCTCCTACCCGCCTCTAGCTAAGTTTCACCAACGCTTTACCAGTGTGGATATCGATCGATCCATGTACTCCTTCAATCTCAATTACCAGAAAACCAGACAGCCATCCAGTTGAATATTTTACAACTAATTTGACTGGGTGCCAGTCAAATTAGTTTCAAAATATTCAACATCATCTTTATTAAATAATAAAAACATACAAATCGTACAACTTGGCGGGCTATTAAGCGTTTATGACGGACTTAGTTACATCATTCATGACGTAATTGATTATGACGTCAGCAGACTCAGCCTACATGTGACGTTGTTGATTATGACGTAATATGATTAATCGATAGCCTGGATTCATCCATTGACTTCAACTCCGACTCAATACGATGGTTTATTTGTACTTAACGTGTCATAGACTGGCGGCGCTGCATCGTGGTTATATTTATCACAGTTAACTCAAACCAAAACTGTATAGAGCAGTATCACTAAGTGCTGCAACAGGCGTGATTTGAATAACAGAGATGATTGCAGCAGTATCTCTACGTGCCGAAATCCTGATCCCACCTCATGCACGTTTTGTTAATCGTAAATACACGTAGTTTGGACTCCTGTATATAATTTCCTAATTATATACCGGTTTTGATAAATTATGTCTGCAATCACATGTATGCGGCTGACGGTGATATTCAGTTACAGTTTTTGGTAAAGTAGCATTATTATTAAACAGATAAATTCAAACCTCGGTAAGGGAGTACATGATATTGGGAGAAAAACATGGCGGTTCTGTCAGACTGTGCGGCTGTGAGTGACTAGGTGGGTGGTGCGTGGGCGGCGGACAGGCTGCCGGGCAAGTGGATGGATGGCTGGGTGGGTGGGTGGGTGGGTGTGTCAGTGAGTGAGTGAGTGAGTGAGTGTGTGAGTGAGTGAGCGTGGGCATGCGCGCGCGAGCGTGTGTGAGCGTGCGCGGGCGTGCGCGAGCGTGAAGTGAGAGTGAGTGATAAAATGTGGTATCTCATTTAAATCGATTGAATTCATAGCCGTGTTTGTTTAGATGCAAGAAGAGTCTTCACTATTTAAATAGTGCAAAGAGTGTGTTCGGTATTTGAGCAGTGTTGGTATTACTTGAGAGCACTTATCCTCCAAGAAAATATTCGAAGGGCATCGTTACTTGCAGCCAAACACGGGGTAATAGCTTACGCCTTTTGGCGTTACGCAAATTGATAGTGTCACCGGATACGCTTAAGATCGACACAACCCGTGATATAACGAGACAGTATCTGCCAGCTTCTTTCAGTCCAATTAGATCGAAAATTTGCAAACTTGTCAATGTAAACAGTAGTTGGTTGGGTATAAAATGCGAACCAGATCGGGGAAAACGGTAGTAAAATAAGTTTGAGGCAGAATATATCCATGACCACTAGACCGATTGTTATCAAATTTGCTGTGCAAATGTGACAGTTTCCGCTGTGAGCTATGAGTAATACCCTGCTGACCATGGCCACCTCCTAGCAAGGTAGCGGTCTTTGTAAGCATGTATTCCAACTTCATCTAATACATTTCCAAAACTAGATGGTCGCCAGTAATGAAATGTACTGTTGCGAATGTAAGATCCAATTAGGAGTTGGACTATGTAAACAATTTTAAATTATGCCCACGCAAATCGCCTGCTGACCACGACCACCCTTCTAGCGAAATATGCAATTTTTGCCGTTTTATAGGCCTTTACGCAACTTTGAAGAAGAATATTTAAATAACTACATGGCCGCAAATAAAGGGATTTACTATGCAAATGTAACATTCATCTGCAAATATAAAGATCTAAAAATTAGTAAATTCGGACAGTGGTTGACGAGTAGCAGCCTCCTGACCACGGCCACCCCTAGCGAATATCCTTGAAAATTGAAAGTAGTTATAGTTATCGAATTTGACATCGGCTGACCAACTCCATCGAATCTGAACAATAAACACAAGACTGCTCAAGAAAAATGTGTCACCGGTGTCAACTTAATCACCGGCGGTCGCTCATCTTATTAATAAATGGCCATTGCGTTACGTGATAACCATTTAATCACCAGCCACGTGGAGGACTATAATGCAAATACATGTATATATGCCCCGTATTATTTTAAGAATACCAGTGAGAATTGTTTTAATGTTATTGCTGAAAACTGGTTCTATCATAGGCAGCTTACAGCAAGGACATTTTCAAAATAGACATCAATTAAGAAACCGAGTAGATTTCCTCCGTGTCAAAGGAACTCATCAGCTGGCTTTATTGCTACAACTATGTAGATTGCGACGTTGCAAATATACAGACGTACCTTCACAATACCGCTGTGAATACATGCGTGTGCTTGAAACCTAACAGATTAAGTTGTGTGTTTAACATTCACTTATAAAATATCGCTGTTGAGGATTTTGAAACGAATTTTTCTGAGAGACAGACTTTACAGTCAAATTAGTTTCAAAATATTTAGCAGAATATTTCATCAACCGTAATACTATGATCAGTATGGGTGAAAGTGTTAATGTTTAGGGCAGTGCCATTTTCCTAGAGTTTTAGGTTTGGTAAGGCCTATACAACTTACGTGATACCACGCGTCACACTTCGATTTTCCAATCTTCTTTTCGCATCCAAACATGCTTTTTGATATGTTGATATGAGTATGGGCGGTCACAACTTTGACATGTACAATTAAATAGTATAAACTGAATCCGGTCGTTCAATATTTCTGCTGATTTTTCTCGTTGCAGTATCTTTTGGAAACGCTGAGAAGATTATAATTTCCAATACACGAGGTATAAATATGAGGATATGAAATTCGTCAGGCCCATTATATATGGCTCAGATGATGTATACATTTTAATCACTCACCCAATGCCAATCTCTAACCCACACACACTCACGCGCCCACGCATACACCATTTGATGTGAATGTTAACCAGAGCTCTTTTAATCCGGGATAAAAGTGACGATCTACATTCATATCCTCATATTTCAAACATTACCTCTTCCAGAGTTTGGCTCGGATGAATTCGTTATTCAGGCAGGAAAACTCATCATCGGTAATTTTGTGCGAGCATATTTCTTTAATAGTACTTACTGGTTCCTTTGGCGGGCTGGACTGAGCCAAATGGTGATCAAATGGCAATCATATCACATACACCTCTTGATTAGTCGCGTGCGTTGACCGTACAGCTAAGCCAATCAATGTCTGTGATTAATTTATTAACACCTTTAACAATACTTCTTGAGTAGTCGTGTGTCTATTGTCCAGATTTGCTGGCGTCCGTAGGCCGATGTCAAATTCGATAGCTAAAACTAATTTCATTTTTCAAGGATTTTCGCTAGTGGGTGGCCGTGATCAGTAAGCGGTTATTCGTCAACCACTGGTCCGAATTTAATCATTTTAAGAGCCTTATATTCGCAGATGAATGTGGCATTTGTATACTAAATTTCATTACATGAGATTATATAGTTATCTATATATCTTTCTTCAAAGTGGCGTAAAGGCCTCTAAAACGGCAAATACAGCAAATTTCGCTAGAAGGGTGGTTGTGGTCTGCAGGCGATTTCTGCAGAGTGCGTCGGTCTAATTTAATGACTCTCACATGGTCCAACTCATAATTGTATCTTACATTTGCACACTAAATGTCATTACTGGCGACCATATAGCTTTGGAGATTTGTTACATGATGTTGGAAAATACGCTTACAAAGACCGCTGGCTCGCTAGGTGGTGGCCGTGGTCAGTAGGGCATTGCTTATAACTCACGGCGCATATTACAAATTCCTTTAGGGCATCATATTTATGAGTCATTGTCACATTTGCACAGCAAATTTAGTAATAATCGGCTAAGTGGTTATGAAGATATTCGTCCTCAAACTTCGTTTACTACCGATTTTCCCGATCTGGCTCCCATTTTATACGCAACCCCAGTAGCTCGAGGTAAGGATTGTATTTCGTGCCGCAAATTTAGTGGCATGCCCATACATTATGTTGTACCCAATCTAGCATCTATGCAAGATACAGAGACACTATTCGCTTACGGAAACCGTTGAAGGAAACACATTTACGCTTTGAAAGGGGTGGGATAAGCTTGTAAAATATCAAAAGACCTAAAAGAAAACGTGGTTCTAAAACCGCTCGCAAGCGTATCATAATGCTGCCGACTTTACGCAAAAACAACATTATTGAACTCCTCAAGAAAACAGCTGTCAACAAGAAAAACATGCAATTTTGACTCAAATCACATACATGCGCACTATATTGGCATATGCGCTGGGCTATCTATGGTGGCTTCTGATAATCTAACCAGAGTTATCTGTGACTAAAATACAGATAGATCACTATTAAATTGTAAAACGTGTTGAAATCGTATGATAAAATAATCATCGATAGTATTTGTTTAACCTTAGTATACTGTTCCGAACACAGGTTAGAATTCTGGAAGTAGATGAAATGTGAAATAATAATGCGACTGTCACTCTCACTGAACCAAAGTTCAAAATTGAGTCAACATTGCCGCATTATGCATGTTTATGTTGAATTTATCAAGATTGCCGTGTGTTAATAGTATGGAACTTCTTATAAATAACTCGAATATCGACACGCGAATTTAAAACATTTCTCAAACTACGAAATCAGGTATCACGTATTATAACAGTACATAGTGGGAATTTAAGGAACTTTCCTCGGGTGGCATTGGTAGTTAGACGTCTACTCTGTGAGGGTTCTCAAAGTGGGAGCTTAGGGTAGGAGGTTCAAGAGACGTGTTGAAGACTAGATGGTTATGGATACGGTCTTGGTCAAAGTTACGGTTTGGGTTAGGATTAGGGTTAGTGTTCAGGTTAGGTTAAATGTTAGGGTTTGGTTTAGTGTTAGTGTTAGTGTTAGTGTTAGAATTATGGTTAGGGTAATGGTTATGGCTATGGTTAGAGATAGGAGTTGGGTTAGCGTTAGCATTAAGTATTAAGCCAGACTTAGGTTTACATTTAGGTGTATGTTTAGGGTTAGTTTTATTGTTATGGATATGGCTTGGGATATGGCTAGCGCTAGGGCTAGGGCTAGGGCTAGGACTAGGACTAGGACTAGGACTAGGATTAGGGTCAATGCTATGACCAGGACTAGTGTAAGTGATATGGCCAGGATTAGGGTTAGGACTACAGCTATGACTAGAGCTTGGGTTATATTTATGGATGGTGGTCGGTTTGCGGTTAGGGAGACGGATAACATTTTGGTTATCATAATAGTTATGCTTATGGTTACGGTTAAGCTTAAGATTACGTTTATGGTTAGGTTTAGAGTTAGTGTTAGGGTTAGTTTAAGGTTAGAGTTATAGTTAGCCGTAGATGTATTGTTTCGGTGTAATATTATGGTAAGGGTTATGGTTTAGGTTAGGATTTACAGGTAGGGTTAGAGGTAGAGTTAGGGTCAGCTCAAATCAAGGGCTAGGGTTTGTGTTAGGGTTAGTGTTAGTGTGTTATACTGTGCTAAGTAAATTGCATTAGAATGAATTTAAGTCTACTCCTAGTATGCATCTAACGTTATAGACGATGAGCTAGGGTTGGGATTGTTGGCTGCTTTAGCTTGGAACTTTCAGAGTGTTAAAGCGATTTTATAGGCATGGTTTAGCTGGAGAAGATCGACTAATGGGTGAACTAATGGATGAATTCGAACGGTCATTCAAGTATATGCCATAATAATCATTTATCTGACATGTATGCTGACGTTACAATCATAATTGACACATAATTGTTCGTCATGTTGCTGGAATAGTCCGTAGTGTATTAATTGTATGTCTTTGTTGGATTTACTATTTAAGAAAGACTATGGCGCATATTTTGAAACTAATTTGACTTGACGCTGTTGATGCAATAGACAGAGGCCGCAACATCACCCAGTCAAATTAGTTTCAAAACATTCAAATGCTATTATATAGCTACAACGCAATTGCAATTCTGAGACTTCTGGTGTGAACGCATATAAATCGATACAAACACACGCTAAGCGTGGGTGGAGCTTAGACGGAACTGCGTGGGCATTGCTAGAAATATATACCTCTAGTGGATTATATATGCTCTATTACCAAACAGGTAGACACTACAGAAGCTGCCTATGAATCGGTGGTCTAACCTCAATTTTCCTTGCCCTAATCGCCTTATCGTACTCTCCCCGACTAGCGCTGGCTCAAATGACGCCTCAGTGAAGGTGGCCCAGCAAAGATGGCCTATGTTTGCCCACGTGTTGCGAAGGCCACTAGTTACACGTGCGCAGATGGACGTAAAATTGGTGTAATTGAAGTCAATGCCAATAAAGTCTGCAGAGGATTGCCCTGCACAGACCTGATAAATGTATTCATAATGCTCGGAATGACGCTTGGCTGGGTGCACAAAGAACTAATACGAATTAGGACGGGTTAACGTCTGAGGCTGCAGATAGCAATCAAGGGTCAAAGAAGACCCAGTACTGAGTGCAGTTCCGGGATTTTCAAACTACCGGAGCCGTAGAACAACATCATCATAATCAGTCAATCATCATCATCATCATCATCGTCGTCACAAGTGACATGCTCGATTGGTCCAATCGCACGTCACAGTCACGGGATATAGCACTCTTGGTACATGATTAAATCACGGCCGGTCTCCCAGTGATAACCTCGACCAATCACACGTCACAGTCATATGATATACCAGTCTTGGTACCAGATTAAATCACGGCCGGTCTCCCAGTGATAACCTCGATCAAGCACACGTCACAGTCATAGGATATACCAGTCTTGGTACCAGATTAAATCACGGCCGGTCTCCCAGTGATAACCTCGATCAATCGCACGTCACAGTCATAGGATATACCAGTCTTGGTACATGATTAAATCACGGCCGCTCTCCCAGCGATAAGCTCGATCAAGGCTTCTAAGCCGACCAGTGATGATTGCCAAACGTTCACCGTACACGTCACGTGGTTCCGAGTACTACATCTTCTAATGTATCGCGATGAATGATTGGTTCCTTATATCCATGACATCAGCATTGATCGATCAGCTTACGTATCTCAAGAAGATCACCGTCTGTATGCTTGGTGCTATCTATTCACACAATACTATATCAAAGCTAGTTTGTATTATATATCTCCCGGATGTCCATTCAAGTTACTGTTCTGGGAGATGACATTCTGTTTTGATCCCCTTCACCTAGCGCAGACAGATGCATTAGCGAGATGGCTAGCGTGTAACACGTTGCTTCGACGTGAAGTGCTCGATCAATTATTAACTGATGTCTTGGTTCACTCGACTGGTCAACATCCTCCTTGAATGGCGTTTTCTCTGCGGTTGACGGAGCGTATTATTACTTGGCAATTCATTCTGAGATACGGGCCATATTGGTATTCGTCTTAAAACACACCATGTGTACTTTCGCTATAACGTATGGCATTTCCTAAATCAGGTGTCATCTTAGAGTAAAGAACGTGTTGAACAAATTAACTTTCACTCAGAATGCATTACCTAAGTCACGTCTCGCCTCATTCCCATCAATGGATGCACAACATATTGCAATGAGGTAATAAATACCATTGAGATATAAAAGTTTGTTTATTTTAGCGCATATGTCGAATCACGCATAACAGATGGATCAATTTCTATCTATACCCGCACACTTATAGCTAAGGCCAGCTCACTTTGAATTTGTGCTTGAGTTGAGATACATTATTGAATATTTTGAAACTATTTTAACTCGTCGTCGTAATTGTAAGCTGTTGAGTGAGTTTTTTCTGAGATACCAACACCCACACTTTTTCACATTATTATATGTGATACGCTTGGTATTAAAAATGTAGTCTTACAATGACGACGATGGCGACGGCGGCGACGATGAAATCTGAAAGAAGTTTCGGTCGGCTGCATTTAGTTTTCTTTAACCGGCTCCACTGGTGTCTTGAGCGTTGCGAGCATACTAAGCTTCCCTAGTTTCGCTTCCGTCTTTTATTATTTAGTGATCTTAGATTATGTTTTAGATCCGGACCTGATCTCTAAAGATTGGTTATATTATTGTTGTTGTTATTCCTGTTGTTGTTGTTGTTGTTGTTATTGTTGTTGTTGATGTTGTTGTTGTTGTTGTTGTTGTTGAGGTTGACTCAAACTGAGCCCATTTTGGATTCGATTCGCGATAGGGTTTAGAAGGACGCCCGCCCTTAAAATTAAACATATACACCTGTGCAAAAGTTAAGCACCAGCAAAAACAATAGAACGTAGAAACATGATGGTACAACTAGGCTGCCATACTTTTTGTCCCCGCGGTAGCTGACATAATTCCAAGTACGAAATACACATGCATGCATGACTTCACGCCGCTTGATGTCCGTGCGTGGCGGGAAACAGCACACGTGTTCAGTTATGTAAAAGTCCAGTTTGAGGTGTAGAACATTACATACAGATTTAGGCGACAAGATTAGGAATTTTGTGTTCATGACCGTGGTTTATTTGTACAGAGAGAATTCGCTCTTGATTGTGAACCACTATGGCAAGACGAAGGTTAAGTGATCGTGTGAAATGGCAAATCATAGGCATGCATACCACTGGTATGTCATGCAGAGAGATTGGCAGACAGCTGAACATTAACCATACTGTAATCAGTCGTTTGATTGCAAAACATGGGCAAACTAACGAGGTGAAGGACAGGCCTAGATCTGGAAGACCGAAGAAGACTACTGCCCGTGATGATCGAGCCCTAGTACGCTTTGTTAGGAGATCTCCATTCACCAACAGCAGAGTGCTCAGCCGGCAATGGGAAACGCGCAATAGAGTGTCAATGTCTACCGTCAAAAGGAGACTGTATGCTGCTGGCATGAAAGCTAGGAGACCTGTCAGACGTCCTCTCCTCACTGCACACCACAAAGAGGAGCGTCTGAGGTGGTGCAACGAAAGAAGACACTGGAACATGAGATCCTGGAGACGGGTACACTGGTCCGATGAAAGTCGGTTCCTGCTTCATGCCACAGATGGTCGAACTCGTATATGGAGGTCCAGACGCACGGCGTACGACCAACGTAACATCATGGAAGAAGTTCCATTTGGTGGAGGTTCCGTTATGATATGGGGGTGCATCTCATTTGATTGTAAGCTGGATCTGTTGACTGTACCTGGAACACTAAATGGACAAAGATATCAAGATTCCATAATGGATAGAGTTGTGGTCCCTCATTTTGTAAATCATGCACCTGGAACCCACCCTATATTCATGGATGACAACGCCCGACCACCTCGTGCTAGAGCTGTGCATGAATACCTCCGCCAGAATGCAATCGAAACCCTACCATGGCCAGCAAGGAGCCCTGACATGAACCCTATTGAGCATATCTGGGACATTCTGGGAAACATGGTGAGAAGGAGGGATCCTCCTGTGCAGAACCTACAGGAATTAACAGACGCACTCCATCTTGAATGGCAACGAATACCACAATGGCGTATCAGTCGGTTGGTGACCAGCATGAGACGTCGTGTCCTGGCCGTCATCCAGGCACAAGGTGGATATACCCGGTATTAATAATGACAGTCTCAAACTCGTGCACAGATGTTAAACTTCGTTTTCAGACACCATTAATGACAATCTAGCCACGTGTGTCAACTGTAGGGCAATAGTTGTCAGTTGTGTCAACGTAACCATATTCAGGCCTCGTTTTCATGTTCAAACAAAAACATACAGTGTTTCCCCACCATCATAATCAGCATTCCTCTAGTTGCATTATTACCTCTTGCACTAAGATGGATGGGTACATAAATGTTTATGCTATTGCTTTCTTCATAGCACATGAATATACCCTCGCATGTGCGTAAAAATAGGGTGGTGCTTAACTTTTGCACAGGTGTATATATAGTAGTTGTGGCACGTCGCGAAACTTAGCTCGAACGAGCTTATTCTTTTTTATTTATGATCGCAAATCGTAAATCGCATAGTAAGTGTGTGATATGACTTCCTTATCCTGGAGCTGTAACTTCAAGTGCGTTCTGAACTACCGTTTTCTTTGACATTAGATATACACGTAACAAATTGTGACCACATTGGATACTTCCATATACAGTTGATTCATGCAATAGCATATTGACGCCAGTTTGAACTAGATACCCTTTTCTATGAGCGTAGAGATGCGATTTGGCACTCAAGTTCATGAGGTCATAAAACGTCACATTTAGGTTGACGTCACAATCATTATGACGTATAATAACCGCGTCATGAAGCAGGGGAAGTCTGGAATGTGTACACATTGTTTGTCTTTGAGAATTTAACAATTAACAAATAACACATTCCATTGAATATTTTTTAACACATTTGACTGGACCCCACCCCACCCCAGCCCTCCCCGCCTGTAAAATGTCTTTCAAAATAGTAAACACGTTAACTGGGCAGCTACCTTGCACTTTAGATTGTGGGGATTCGGGTTTCAAAGTTGTAAATAGATTCAAACACGCTTATACAACTGGGCGGAGTGATATCTTCACCAGACTGGTGCATGATCCCCGTGTGCGTCAACCGCGCCCCAAAACCCCTCAAAATGCGACTTTTATTAATTAACCCTTTAATTAGATTTTTCAAGCAAATTTAAATGTTTGCTCAGGCAATGACCATTTGCTGGCCAACATGCGACTAATGATTTTGTAAGCTTATAACTGGAATTTACGAAATCGTTTTTGAAGAGGTGATTTTTACCGGTTTGACGATTCAAGGTGCATATTCACAGCAGAAGGGTTTCAAAAAAAAATTGCTAAAATTATATACTTTTAGAGGCGTAAAAGGTGTGCCTAGATGTAATGACACGAACACAATCTTAGCATATGATGATTTCATTACGTATAAATTAATACACTTTTTTAAGTTGTCAAATTGAATTAGAGGCACGAGTCCCTAATTCAAATTCACAGCCAAATATACGAAATTTATTTTTATGGAATTCAATCATCATATGTTAAGATTTTTTTCGTTTCATAACCTTGCGGTACACAATTTAAGCCTCGAAAAGTATTCAATTTCAACCATTTTATTTTCAAGTATTTTGGTGTGAATATTCCCCTTTAAAGGGTTAATAGTCAAAAAATCTAAATATGTATTTAGTCAGTGTCCATTTGCAGGCCAAGAAAATACTATTTTTCAAAATGTATCACTGGAATGACTGACTCGGTAACCGATCCAGTCATTCCAGCGGTAAATTTTCAAAAATGGTCTTCGCTTAGCCTGCAAATAGTCAAATTAGTTTCAAAATATTCTACAGAATGTTTATGAAATTGTTCATTATTTGAAGACATACAAGTCGCGCAGGATAGCGAGGGAACTTTCTACGTTCCTAATAGAACAGCGTCTTTTTATTGTGGCGTCTGGTTTCTGCAGCTGAAAGGATTAGGCTGCAATCATTGTTCTTCAATCTTGTCCACTCTGTTGTGGGCGTAATAATTCCCTTTGGGATCTGTTCGGTCGTGTGCACTATAGTGGTCTTAGATTGCCATTTTAGATTGCCATTTTTTTTCTGACCGCTAATTGCATAGTGTGTTGGTGGTAGGGCGTCCTCTGTCTGTCTGGAAGATCTTTCTAAAAAAGTTTTGAAACTTCCAATGCTTTTCTGAGCTAGGGTTTTCGGTGGTATTCGAAAAAACATGTCAACATATTGGATACCAACATATACAGGTGATTCATGCAAATCCGTAACACAGCTAGTTTGTACTAGTACGTTCATGGGTGTCCTTTCTAAGAGTCACAATGGAAGGATCCGATCTGTCGCATAAAGCAGTGTCTGCTTAATATTTTGAAACCGATTTGACTGCACGCGATTGATGGAATGCGCAGAGACAGCACACGCCAAATTAGCTTTAAAATATACAACAACTTACCTGTATAGTTACCTTGAATTTTAGAGTATGTGAATTCAAGGTTCACAATTTGAAATCTTTTCCAAACGGAAGTAAACACAGGACGGAGCTTAGATAGAACTGGGCGGGGCATAGCTTGAAGAGAACACTCATTTGCTAGGAGATCGCATGCTATTTTCTTCCTCATCACTTCACGCAGACTGGCTCATTAATAATGTCTAGTGTATAACACATGTTGCCATGGCCTGAAGCGCCCGACCAATGACGAGATCAATTTAAAGCTATGCCCCGCCCATTTATGCGTAAGCTTCGCCCTCTTTTTTATGCGTCTTGGAATCGAGTTATACACTTTGCATTCTGAATTCCTCGAATCTCATTTCAAGGTAATGCAGGTAAGCTGTGCACTATTTTGAAACTAATTTAACTGGTGGTTGTTGTAGCAACACAACCCGGTCAACTCAGTTTCAAAATACTCAATCTTCAAATATATACAATTCTTCCAGAAAGATCCACGCCTTTTTCATGTGACGTCAGCTAACTAGTGACGGAATAGGTCAGATACTCGAGGACCTGATTCCATCCCTCCATTGGTAGCTGTTACCTTGGTCGAATCCCCATTGGCATGCCATTTTGCAATGCCAGCATGCATGGATTATATTCATCGTATTTAAAGTTGCTTTGCTGAGTTAAAAGATAAATTGGCATTTAATTCAGTTATTAAATGTGATAGCTTTTCAATCTGAATTGATGAAACCATTGGACATATTGTTTGATCTTAAAAATCCATTAGCTACATGTTTTCCCATGTCACTTTAAACAATGGAAGCATTTAATAATGCAAGAACCTAATGAACTATAAACAAATATCTGATCCACTATGTACATATATATGCCCCTCACGTATCCTTCACAAGTTAAGCAAAATACACTGATATTTTGAAATACATTTAACATATATTTGTCCATGAGACGTCGCCTTTTCTGTATAATTACGTTTAACTTGAGATCAGATGCTATTCGTACTAATTGACGGAGTATTATTCGTATATCGCGGACGAATCTCGTTATTGGTCAAGTGATGCCTACATGTGACGTAGTTGATTATGACGTCATGTGATTAAGGGAGAACCTGGATTCATCGACTACAGGCGCTCTTTGAGAAGTAATGGTTGATATAATGATATGTCAAACTTGTACTACTAAAGCATACATGTGTGCTATGCACATGCATCTGTGAGTACGTAGGTGCATTGCCATATGGCTCTGCGAGAGTATGTGCCACTCATGGAACACAATACTAGCAAGATCGGCCTTAGTGTATCGTGTTGGTATCTGTTCTTATAAAACCAATGATTATATCACCTGGGGAAGCCATTCTTTAACCTTATATAATGTTGATCGCGATAGTTAGTGAGAGTTTATCTAACTGATCTTTGCATCAGGTGACTTGGTTTACTGCAGCCTCCAAACGCAATCAAGGAACCACATATAAACACCATTTAATGAGACCCAAAACAGGATTTTATCGTGAGTAGTTTACAGGTTGCTATTACACCAGCGAAGCCTGACACATCAATGGACCTTTCCATTTTTAGCTATGCCCCGCCCATCACTAGCTAAGCTCCACCCACACCTCGCCGTGTTTAGATTGATCGATCCCCGAATTCCCTAGCTATCAATTTCCTGAAAACTGTACAGGGAAGCTGTTGAATATTTTGTAACTAATTAGACTGGGTGCTGTTGCTGCCATAGGCAGCAACAACTCCCAGTCAAATTAGTTTCAAAATATTCAACAGAATATGTGTTAAATAGTAAAAGCAAACGATTTTTACAACAGCCCATAGACCGTCATCAAATATGCGTTCGTGACGTACTTATCGACGTCATTCATGACGTCATTCATTATGATGTCATTGTACACATCACACAGTTCATTATGACGTCATATGTTGGGTGGGTACTCTGGAAAGGTGAATTGTATTTCCTCACGTGGGGAGCTGGTTTAGATCCAGCAAACAGAAGTCGCGAATGCATTATCACCAATATCACCAATTTAGTAACTTAGTATGGATTTTTGCATAAGAAAGCTAGCTGGCGCTGGGTGGCATCTGCATCGGTATCTGGTGCACATGGCGGGAGTGCTTATCGAGTATCGCACAGACAGTAAAATGTATCAGGTTCTGGATAAGATCAATGGAAAAATCCTGTTTTAGTGATACTCTATCCATCTTTAGCTAAGCACCACCGACACGGCATCCGTGTTGGGATCAATCGATGTGTGAACACCCTGACTAGCAATTTCCAGAACATTATAAGGCAACCTGCTGAATATTTTGAAACTGATTTGACTGGGTGCGGTTGCTGCCTATTGTAGCACTGATCGACCGGTCTGGTACGAGCCGTACCAGCTAAGCTGGGTACGTGCCGACCGTCCTGGATTCGTTCTATAAAGCACGCCCCCCGGGTAGAGCTATAAGCGTGTATAAGCCTAAACGGGAGGAATTTCGTTGAAAAGTTCGTTAAAACGCGTGACGCGCATGCGCGCTAGTCGCTGTATTGACAGAGCACGTGTAGCGCGTCCAAGAGCGAGTGGCGCTTTTAGTGTGACGAGTAGGCACATCTTAATTCTTAAGATAAATATTTGTTTCCGTTGAATCTGGTACATTATTATACACCAGAATTCGATGGGCTTCTCAAATCTATAAACCGTTTTAAAATCAGTTCAGAAATGGCTGAGTTATCGCCGTCTTTCTCCGTTAAATTATTCTCAAAACGTGTCTGTAACGTCGTAATCGCATATATATATATATATATATATATATATATATATATATATATATATATATATATATATATATATATATATATATATATATCATCCCCTTTTATAATCTCTGCAAGGTCAGAACCTGGCTGCTTCAACCAATGAGAATTTAGCTGAACCAGCCAATCAGAGTGCAGAGATTATAAAAGGGGATGATTTCATCAAGTCGAGAGCGTCGTCGGCGAAGGTGCCGACCAGTTAGGTGCTGCCCAAGCACGGGATCCTGACTGAATAACTGGAGCACCGAAGACGGAATTCAGCATCATCTCGGTACATCACAACTTCGAGTTCAGCTCTGACCACAACAGTTTTCGGGCCACCGCACCGTGAATTAGATCATCATAGTGTAATCTGCTCTTGCTTAATTACCAACTGTATAGGAACTATTTAATGGTGGACCCTTAAGGTCCAGTTATGTAAATCTACATGACGTAGAGCCAGCGATGTTCCTCGGTGGATAACTCACTGGATCTGCCAGCACGCCGAAAATTTGATATTCAACCACCATACTGCATGTCGTGTGTGATAGTTTAACGTTATGGCCGCAGCCAAGTAAACTTTGCTCGGTGCGCCACAAGAGCTATTTGACGCACCCCGCACCGTTAAGCTTAAATAAGTATATCTTAGTTACAACTGTATCAATAACCCTCTCTGTTAACTGTACAACTCACCGTTGTTATAACGGAAACTTTCATATCCACAGTATTATTGTGTAGAACTTACTAGTTATCAGTAGACTTTACTTATAACTGTGTTATACTGTCCTGAGATCGTACCGCTACCGTCCTGGAACAACATACGGGAACCCTGTCTTGTGGAGCAACAGCATGTGGAGACAACATACAGCTTCCAGACAACGTGTCGTCTGACGTCACGATTCTAGTGACGTCTCAATTTCAGTAACATAGTAGCCCGCAACTAAGAATTGCTACTGGGTATTCAAGTAACTATACATGATATATCTTTATTTGCATCGTTAATTATTCATTAGTTACTCGTTTAATTCTTCTTTAATTACCGTATTTTCCTCTGTAAAAGGTACCGATGACCAATAGGCACCCTTTCGGTCTTAGGACAGCAATTTAGAAGTTCTTTATCCTTGTTTACTTTAAGGTGTTTTACTAACCGCACCATATTAGGTCTATCAACCTATATTATTATTGTTCTAATCAATTCACATACTGTCACCGTTTTGGTTAGTTAGGTATATGGGAAGTAGGCATTAGTTGATATGTTTTGTTTATTTATAGAAAACTTAGAACCGCAGTGCATTTAGTGAATACTAGACAGCAACATTTATATATGCATCACTTTCTCCCGCCCTTGTCATGTTTCCCTAAGGTCGCTGTCCGTGTTATTAGCTCTGTTTATCCGGGCATGCTACCGACTAAACCTTTGTATTCAGCTCGATAGGATAGGTTTAATATGATTAGAGACAATTTCTTCGTTAGGAGACATATAGTGTACGCCTCTTTTCCGGTCGTTGCGGTAATCTAGCCCCGTACACCGGCAGGGTTGTGTTAAATTGGCCAATATACCTATAGGATCTCATATTTATAAGGTTATTGTCTTTCTTCATGTTCCACTAAGCCTTATGGCTTCTTAATTTTTTGGAGGTCCCTCTCTGCACCGTGAATGATCCGACCCTGGGAAACTATTGGAGGTTCCGAGCGGTGATGGCCAAGGTGCGGTTTTACATACACCTCCCCTGTATCTGATGATACGCGTTAGTTAGTGTCATTGCCAATGTAGGAAACACTGCGACAGCATTATTATTATTATTATTATTATTATTATTATTATTATTATTATTATTATTATTTCTCTTTATGCCTTTTAGGATATATCTCCTGCACCGCAGTGCATATTTTGGCAACTTGGATATAAGCCTAATGTTAGGTCAATAACTTTGCTCCATAAGATGTGGTGACGGACGAGATGGGCATCTCCACCAAATCATGTACAAATGTCTGGGCATGATGTTGGAATCTGCCACGCCCTTGCGGGAAGGACATTTCCGGTGGATATCGTCTCTCTAATCACCACCGTAACGACAGGTCAGTTGGAATAATCTGCTTGTGTAAGAAGGTAACCATCGTCCTGTGATGTTTTATGTGGTTACGGAGCATGGCACCCGGAGCCTCACAGAGTTCAGATGTCTTGCAATGTAACCTGTACGCTCACCGTATCCAAAGATAGGTAGGGTTCCCGCCATTTGCGGCCTAAAATAGTTTGGCTCTCTAAAACCTAAATGATAGGTTGGGCATAGAATAAGACCCGCATAGATAAAAGCGGCACCTACTAATTCAGCATCTTGGAACTACATAAGACGGTGACTTGGGAATCCTGCGGGGGTCGCTCGTCTCATCTTCATGTAAAACAGCACGCAACATTTTAGTTATAGTTTCACTAGGATGGTCTCTTCTTCACAGCACTTTTGGTTGAATACAGAGTGGCCCTTTTTGGCCCTCTCTGTCCCTCCGCTTCTGCCGTGGCAGCATTTTCCTGTGGTTAAGGCCCGCGCGAGGCACTTGCCTCTCGCAAGGGTCCAGTGACGGCGGCCCGCGTGAGGCTACTACTTTTCACCTAAAGACACAGCATCAGAAGTAATTCCCGCATGAGGCTCAACGCCTCTCGCCAATCAGGATTTTCTTTTCTTTACTTTTCCTTTTCAGCAGAGAGGTATACTAGCTTATATTAAGTTAATTGGTGATATCGTATGCGGGAGCCTCCTTTACAGGGGTACCTCTGCGGACCTGTGAGTCTGTGTGGTACCTCCGGTGACTCCACGTTTAAAGGGTCATCAGGCTGTCTCTATGTTTTGTATTATTTAAATATCATTGTATCATACACACGTATACGGTTTGTTTAGATATATTTAATTACTTTTGGTTACTTTAGGTCACCCTTCAAAATCTTGTAAGTCCATAGATCACGAAATTGCTATGGACAGGCATACCGGTGGCAGAAATTCATGGGCTGACACTGTACAATTTAATGTTAGCGGCCATGGTCGCACGGCCCCATCGGAACGATTGAGTTCCACCGGCCTTAGGAGCCGGTCTTTGTTTCACGCTGGTCAGCGTCGGTCGGAGTCTGTAACCCCGCGACCGGGTGCTAACCTACATCACCGTTTGTCGTGCACACGTGGCACGGCGTACGCCTCAGAACGACCCGACGCGACCAGGCGAGCTACACTATAACCAAGTCAAATTAGTTTCAAAATTCTCGACAGCATCTTTATTAAATCGTAAATAGACAAAAGATCGTACACCAAAGTTTATGCCGTCATCAAGTGAGCCTTCGTAATGAACTTAGCTACGTAATTTATGTCCTAGTTGATTATGACTTAATCCTACACATCACGTAGTTCCTTATGGCGACATATGATTGATGTATAAACTGGAATCATTCATTAATGCATTAAAAGCGGTGCCTTCAGGAACCTGAACACGTGATAATTGACAGGCAGGAAGGGAATTATGCAATTTGCAGATTATGTTATAAAATTAGATAATTTCATTTGCATCGATGCACCAACTAATCGTTCATCAGCAATGGAGCCTAATATTGTCGTGGATTCAGCAGACGTGTACGAATTCTGGTCAACATGGTGGTATCCATTAACTAGGTATGTTTGCATGCATGTAGTAACAGCCTCTGTGAAGAACCATCACATTCTCATAGAAGCATCTGATCTGAGCAAGGATACTCGTAATGATGAGTTAACTCCCTACTCCCACTCCACCCACCCCTTTCTGTCAACCGCGCTTCACAGCGCTACAAATACCACTTATACCAATTAAACATTGTAATTGTCAACACTGTTCAAGAAAGTTTAATATTAGAAGACTATTTTTTTGTAAATTTACCTAAGGAATGACTGGCTTGGTTACCGAGCCAGACATTCCAGTCGTTCATTTTCGAAAATAGTCTTCTCTTGACCAGCTAATAGACATGCCTCAAAAGCACTGCATAGTTGTTTTGTTCAGTTTGACCATTACAAGATTAAGTTGACACAAGGCGGACTAACTGTTTCTTCTAAACAATTTATCCAGATTGATATTGCCTATTATATATAGCACACGTTAAGCTGTTCTCAAAATCTATGACTTTTCATCTTTGATCTAAGCTGCGACAAGCTGTGAATGAAGTCTATATATCTGGCTTATATGATCGATCCGTCGCTCAAATATATGACGTCATACTCAAATCCTTCATTACATAGATGACGTTGCAATCTTAATGAGGTATCTGGGTCCGTCACGGGCATCGAACAGTCTGTCACTAAATATTCAACAGCTTTCGTGTAGAGATATCTTGAATGTTGGGTTCTGGTAATTCAGGTTCCAAAGCTTAACTAGAAATGTGGGGACCATAGCTAGAAATGAACCCCTCTTCTGCAAGGTAAACCAACATATCATGTTGAAATCGAACTTCCTACAGTATCGATCATTCTGCCAACTCCGGGTTAAAAATTTGGGCGAGCGAGTAAAATCCAAATTGGCATACGATATCAGCTCGGCCTCAAGCAGACTGAATTGACTGACCATCACAATTCAATAAATAAATACCCTATTGAGCGCTCTGCCTGATTCACGAACTAAATTTGCCCTCCCTGGTATACGTCAGGAATAGACAGAAAAAAATCTAATTGTGGCCTCAAGATACTAAGGCTGCTGAAATAAAATCAAAGCATACGATTATGTAGATTTGTCAATAACAAGCATCATGAGGACAGTGTGGATTCTATTACAACCCCTAGGGTGATATCCACGACATATGATTTGCAGCCTGGGGGTCAATATCGATCATTCTGATCATGGATAATTAAGTCACTCTTAAAAGGATAATGTACGTATTTCCTTGATTTCCATTCCAGTGTTTGGTAGGCACGTTGGCCTGATAATAATGAGTGCATGATTGAATAGTGCTTCATCTGAGGACTAACACTATCGTAATTTAAGAACCTTTCGCACAATGAATATGTAAAATGTATTTTGAAAGCCATTTCACAAAGCTATGAAACTTATACGGAATAATGCCTAGTTGCATCTGTGTATGTTTGTTTTCAGCTATGATTTGATATGTGGCACCATCGTAAATATAGTGGTGCGTGCGGCCCTGCGTGTGTGTGTGCTCGCGTACGTGTGTGCGTGCTTACGTGCGTGCGCGTGCTTGGCTGGATTTCTTAACTGCCCAAGAGAACACGCAATCAATATGGTGTACCAAACAGCCAACAGCCAAGTCAGAGGCAAAACACTGTCCGAATTTAGAAAACATCAAAGTTAGTGAAACGATAATCTTTCACGTTAGCATATTAATGATATTGTGATAGGTACAAGGGGGAGATTCAATCAATTCAAGGTAGCATTAAATACGTCATCTCGATAATAAGAGAAAGTTGCTTAAGGGAACACTTGGCGCATCAGATGTGCCTAATATTAGCAATCCAGATGATAGTATATGCCATGCATAAATAATGTTTATGTTTTGCCGTATGCTTCACTATGATTTGACCATGATGTCAAGGGCCGGGATTAATTTTAATAACGTAATATAGATACGTTTCTCTGTTCTATTACAATTGCGCTGTCGAGTTGGAGCAATACATGTACAATTCTGCCTAAGTTCAGCGGGATGTGTTCCACGGTGGGATTCTTAGGATGTAACACTTCCTGAACTATTTCAAACAGTGAGTAATTCTGATACATGAGGTTCCAGTCAGAGTGGATCGTATATTTAATGGACTCGACTATTCCAATAGTTTGTGTTCATCCATCAATATTTACTCTCTCTCTCTCTCTCTCTCTCTCTCTCCCTCCCTCCCTCCCTCCCTCCCTCCCTCCCTCTCTCTCTCTCTCTCTCTCTCTCTCTCTCTCTCTCTCTCTTACGCACGTCTGGCATGGCATAGAGCTAAACATTTCATACATTTGTTGGCGCCACTGCCATTCGGAAATAATCTCACTTAGATTGATGGACGCATAGTATCAAAGATAAAATTTAGCATGTTAAGAGAAAGGCTGGGTACACGTGCAAATACATGTGCATTATAATCTAAATGCAATTATGAAATTTCTGACGCATTTGCATTTGTACTTACATTTGAACCCCATGTATTTGCATTTGAATGTGTATTTGCATGAATACGTTTGCATTTGCATTTGAGTTTTCAAATGCATTTGATTTTTTTCAAAGGCACCACTTTTCTCATTTGCATTTCTTTCAAAATCGGATGGAACCTAGCTGTTGTTGCTGCTGTAAATAGCAGCCGCATTACCCAGTCAAATTAATTTCAAAATATTCAACCAAATTATTTGTTAAATCATGTATGCAAAATGGTGTACATTTTGAAATTAGTTTGACCTACGTCAGTTGATATCTTAGCAAGCCAATAAATCTTAGTTAATTTGTTTCTGAGATAATCTACAGCAACATATCGCTAGAGTAGGATAAATATGATCACCCTACATGTATATATAGTAAGCAAGGGGTGCCTCTCTTGTCCAATGCATTACCCCCTTTGCCCATTAACAACAGGCCACGTGGGTGATTGGCTCAGTGATCGTCCCACTCTTGGCCTGCGAATGGTCATTTATAAGTCCCACACCAAATGCTGCTTTTGCCGGTTTGGGTACAAAAGGGTTAATAAAACAATTGGCCTAAATGCCGTTGCTGCGTCAATCAATATACTGATTTTCAGGAAAATTAATAATATTCATCCGATCAACTGTTTTAATGAACTGCAATCTGTTGGCCCCAAGACGCAGGTGGTCACTAGAGCACTTTTGACTTTACACTGTTCAACAAGTGCTTGCAATATTTTTTTGCAAAGATCCATTCAAAGTAATTAAAGTGAGCTTAGTAATAGATCTCTGATTGACCAATCTCTGAATAGGGCAATATGTTGTTAACTCCATTCATTCCGAAATCTCTTAATCCTTTAGTTGTCAAGATTGGCTTTTTGAATGTCCATTTGCATTACAAGAGAAGACATTTTTTGAAAATGTATGCGTTAAATGACTGGCTTGTTAATCGAGTGAGTCATTACGGTGGTAAATGTTCAAAGATTATCTTGTTGGAATACCATTAGACATTTACCCAGATCAATAAATAATAGATGCTGATAATGTACCTTTCCATTGTTAGCTATGCCCCGCCCATCACTAGCTATGCTCCACCCACACCTCGCCGTGTTGGGTTTGATCGATCCCCAAATGCCCTAGCTATCAATTTCCTGAAAACTATACAGGGAAGCTGTTGAATATGTTGTAACTAATTTGACTGGGCGCTGTTGCTGCCTATGGCAGCAACAGCGCCCAGACAAATTAGTTTCAAAATATTCAACATAATATGTATTAAATAGTAAAAGCAAACAATGTGTACAACAACGCAAAGACAGTCTTCAAATATGCGTTCGTGGCGTACTTATCGACGTCATTCATTATGATGTCATTGTACACACCACACAGTTCATTATGAGGTCATATGATGGGTGGGTACTCTGGAAATGTGAATTGTGCATGATATGTGTTAATTTACTGTTCTCTAATTGGGATTAGAAGCACCTGCCATTCAGTCTAACGAAACACACATACTCAACCATGTGTTATCTCAGGCATAGGAGTTAACATTTAAACATTTGAGGTGCTAGAATCTTTATTTAGGTATTGAATACGCTGATAAATATTTTGAAATACATTTGACTGGAACCCTTTGCCCACAGCTGTATTTTGAAGGCAATTTGACTGCAACCTGTTGCTGCCATAGGCAGCTATCAATCAAATTATTTCAAGATTTTCAACATTATATGTGATAACTATTTTGAAAGTAATTTGACTGACACATATTGTTTCTACGGGCGCAATAGCGATCAGTGAAATTACCTTCAAAATAAGCAACAGGAATCTGAAAATCCAATTCTCTAATGGTTACCCCTTAATGGTGAAATAAGTATTATTTCTTATAGAAGAGTTCCATTTGCAGACAAAGAGAAGACTATTTTTGAAAATTGTACACTGGAATGACTGGTTCGATAAGCTAGCCAGTTATTGCAGTGGTAACATTTCAAAAATATTCATTTCTTGGTCTACAAAGTCATTCTTCAAGATCAATACAGAAGCCTTGTTTAGTCAGTTTGGACATTCTTGGGTTACTAATAATATGTTATTCTATTAATATGTATCTTCTATATTACATGTAATGTTTATCATAATTTAATAATCTGTGAATCTAAAAGAAATGGATTGTTTTAATTTCCAAAACTAATTATAAATACAAAAAAAGTTACAGTCAAGTCATTTTTCATACGCCAGAACCCACTACATCATTAAGTTACAAAATGTGTTTGCAAAGATACTCACTCCAAGCAGATGGATATATAGTTAACAGGACCATACAGTGTTCCAGAGTGTCTGTACCAGAGGTGTGCCCACATAGTCACATGTGCATGGTTAGTGACACAATGTCACCAAATGTTCCTGTCACCATCAATGACCGACATGGTGTATTTTGTGTACTTCTATAGTCTGAATCTTGTACTAACGTCATTGACTTGGTCGAAAACATATTGCCAGACTATGATAATATCGACACTGCTATCTGCTGGGAAATTAATATTGCTGTGAAATAGGTTCACATGTGGTGTATTATGCTTTATTAAAGAAAAATCTTGATAAATAATTCATGAATGTGTTGTCGCATCCTTGATATTGGCAGTATGTGTGTGTAATTGAATCAAAGTACATGCTTAAATATTCAGTTTTACTGAATAGGCGCCATACCCTCTCCTATCTATCATAGATTGACATATAACGCTATTATTCTATCCCTGGCTGCATGTGATGTAGGTTCTTGCAATACATGTATCCATGTCTAGCTATGCAGCGTCAATATCAAGCAGAGCTTTACCCACGTTTTACAAGTGTGGGATTGGATTTTAAACATTGAAACCTGAATTCCCAGAAAATAAATCTCAAGGTAACGTTACGGATAAGGTGTTGAATAGGTGCAATCGAATTATGACAGAAAGCCACTTCTTATCCTTGTGAGAAACATGTTCTGGCATAGTGGGCAACAGCACCACTTAGACGCCCGAGGAAAATTGCCAGGAATTGTGTCCAAAAAATCCACTTCCACTGTTGAGATGCTGTGGTTGACATAATAACCAGTAACACTTAGACTTCTGAGAGAACTGACCAATGCGCGCACATGGGAATTTGAGAGACGTTTCGCAGCCTATTGGCCATTACTAAGTGGGCAACATTTAAGTTAATCTCTATCTCTCTCTCGCTCTCTCTCTCGCTTTCTCTCCCTTCCTCCTTCGCTCCGTCCCTCCCTCCTTCCCTTCCTCCCACCTTCCCTCCCGCCCACCCGCCCGCCCTCCCGCTCTCTCTCTCTCTCTCGCTCTCTCTCTCCCTTCCTCCTTCCCTCCCTCCCTCCCTCCCTCCTTCCCTTCCCTCCACCTTCCCTCCCGCCCACACGCCCGCCCTCCCGCTCTCTCTCTTTCTTTCTCTCTCTCTTTCTCTCTCTCTCTCTTTCTCTCGCTCTCTCTCTCCCTTCCTCCTTCCCTCCTTCCCTCCCTCCCTCCTTCCCTTCCTCCCACCTTCCCTCCCGCCCACCCGCCCGCCCTCCCGCTCTCTCTCTCTCTTTCTTTCTCTCTTTCTTTCTCTCTCTCTCTCTTTCTCTCTCTCTCTCTCTTTCTCTCTCTCTTTCTCTCTCTCTCTCTCTCTCTCGCTCTCTCTCCCTTCCGCCTTCCCTCCTTCCCTCCCTCCCTCCTTCCCTTCCTCCCACCTTCCATCCCGCCTACCCACCGTCCTCCCGCTCTCTCTCTCTCTTTCTTTCTCTCTCTCTCCCTTTCTCTCTCTCTCTCTCTCTCTCTCTCTCTCTCTCTCTCTCTCTCCTCATGGTTTCTAATGGGTAATGAATTCGTTACACCAGTGTTCAGCTTGGGCACAGACTGTTACAACAAACATCAGCAAAGTTACGTCTCTCGATAGGCTCGGGGGAAATATAAATGCATTTCGCTTGCAGAGCCCGAAAATGGGAGAAAGCTAGATAGAGCGAGGGAGTGTGAGATATGTTTGTTTATCTTACTTTAAATGTTTCCCATTTTCAGAATAAATTAACAATTATGCCGTCATTTTAAGAATACATCAACAGGTCTGGCGGCATGACCTCCAGCATTGATTGTCGCTACGCCATAATTCAGCTGCATATCTAAAGATGTGTATCTCCATGGGGGCTCCATTCCTGACTTAACATTCAAATAGAAGCATGAGGTTATGTGACATTACTGATGGGTAATAATTCATATTATTAGCTTCTGTCTAACACAGGTCTGATTTATTGGCAAACTTCCAATGTGATGTATAATTGATTTGTTAGTTGACAAACAATGTGTTAAATATACAACGTATGCTTGGTTGTGGCATCAGGGGATTGAATACTGCCACCGAATATATGATACCGCCATCAAGTACATTTGCCCTCTGGTAACATTACGTAATTCACTCATCCATTTCCTATTTAGCTACACTGGCTATAGGCTATATTCACTAAGTTCTATTAACTTGATGTGAACGTTCTTGGTTTATGACATATATTAAACACATTACATCCACATAATTTCCCACGAGACATAATGATGGCATATGCGATTAGTAGTTTCTTAAGAACTGGTGAGAATATCTACATTTGTGTGTTATTCCTTATAAAGATTGATATTTGGAAATTGTCTCATTTAACAGTAAATCTCACTTATAAATATCATCACTGGAGAATTATGTTATCCAAAAATGCAATATATCGTTAGCCATTTGATCTACTTAGGAACACAGACTCCGATGGGGAAACGCAAATCGGAATATTGAAGACTGGAAAATTGAAAAAATGAATTACATTGGAATTACGTAATGTATTGACAATTTGAAAGATGAAAATGCTGTCAATTCCATGTAGAAGTATCACATCGCAAATAGGATAGCATATTTTCTCATCGTGTACACGTGTTCGGATGCTTGATTTACCCCTCTGAAATCTAGAGTCACAGTATCTCAATTTCCAAGGCGACCATGCGGATGAGCTGTTGACTATTTTGACACAAATACAAGAGGAATATGTTGCTGCCACAGCTTCCAATTAAATTATTATCGAAATGTTCTACATATTGTCTTCTACATTGATAATGATGTATCATGTTCAGGCTTCACGTTAAGACCGCGTACTATTGAATGTAGTTAAAGCTCTGGAAATATTGTAATTTGGTGGATGGCAAGTCGAGCAGAATCAATTATGCAACATACATGTTTATATCGCAATCGAAATGCAAAAATGAATGACGTCATTGATAGATTTACTATTTAATACATCTTTATTTAATATTTTGAAACTAGCTTGACTGGGCACTGTTCCTGCGATAGGCTGCAACCGCAACCAGCCTAATTTGTTTCAAAATATGCAGCAGCTTGCCTGTATAGTTACCTTGAAATTTAGATTCTGGTATGTCAGTGTGTATTGTCTTTGAATCGATACCAATACGTGAAACAAGTGGAAAAGGTGTGCGAAGTTTGGCTAGAAATTGGCGGGACGCAACTGGAAATGAATAAGTCCTTTCCTTTTTCTAATATACATAAATGTGCTTCAAAATATGGGCAATAACATCGGCACCATCAGGAACTTGACGACATGAGAGCCAGAAAACACGAATGAATTATGAAAGTTGCAAATTAGCCACTCTCTTTGGCATCGAATAACAAACTAGTCTTTCATCAATGAAGCCGTTGATTGTCGTTGATTCATCAAAACTGGAGGAGTTGTGTTAGATATTACTAGATCCACTAACTTGGCAAATGTGCTGTTTAAATGGTGTTGCCCATACGCTCGTCATTTATGTAAACGTGGCGTGAAGCAGCGCATTAATTTAACTCAATTGTCTGCTATGAATTATCGGTAAATATTCGGGATATCAGTTGATTTATCCACCCGCCATTGCATAACATCGAATCCCGGGATTTGACTTCATCACTGTCGGCTACATCTGGATTTAATATTATCTAGTGTAGTTAAATTAGGTGTAATTGCATAATATTGACTGATATTGGTGCATCCAAATCTCAACATAAAATGGAAATTATAACGTTGGAGTATATAATTTCTCTTGGGAATTACATGTATTGTAATTATTTATTATAAAGTTAGCAAGGTATATATGCACACTATTATACTTTCCTTGCTCCGACTCAGTATCGACTCATCATTTCTAGTATCCTTAGCAGACAAAGCATTGGCAGCACCAGAGGTAATGATTTTGAAAGCAAAGTCCTGCAGCTGTTTCTCTCTTTGAAGAAAACTGCCGATGAAATATCGTACATACTAATCCAATATGAGCACATTCAGACGTAGATATACTATTAAACTCTTCTGCCCACTGACTCTACATTTATGTAGTGTGTGGTCAGATATGCATGGAACAATGGCAGAAAGAAATCAAAAACATATGATGGCACTTCAGTCACGTTTTCTGTGCCGGATATATGAATGGTTTGTCAGTATGGATACCTGCGTATTAGTTACTGTTTCTCGTAAATTAGTTATCCAGATTGGTCGAGGATGGTATAACACATGTTAAGTTGTTCTCGGAATTTATTATTTGCCATCTTACATCGAAATGTGCGTCAATCTGTGAATAGCCTCTGTATACTAGTTTAGAGTCTATCAAGTAGCTGACGTCATAATCAAATGTGCCACTAATTAGCATGTTGCACTTATAATGGGGCATCTGACTCCGTTGTGGACATCGAACAGTCCATCACTAGCAACAGCCCAAGTAAAATGAGTTTCAAAATATTCAACATCTTTCATGTATGCAAAATTGCACCACTGATACTTCAAAATAGTATAACTTGATTCCAACACAAGTACACAGTGGGCGGAGCTTAACTAGAAATTGGCGGGGCATAGCTAGATACGGGCGGGGGCATAGCTAGATACGGGCAGGGCATAGCTAGATACGGGCAGGGAATAGCTAAATACGGGCAGGGCATAGCTAGATACGGGCAGGGAATAGCTAGATACGGGCAGGGCATAGCTAGATACGGGCAGGGCATAGCTAGATACGGGCAGGGCATAGCTAGATACGGGCGGGGCATAGCTAGATACGGGCAGGGCATAGCTAGATACAGGCAGGGAATATCTAGATACGGGCGGGGCACAGCTAGATACGGGCAGGGAATAGCTAGATACGGGCGGGGCATAGCTAGATACGGGCAGGGCATAGCTAGATACGGGCGGGGTATAGCTAGATACGGGCGGGGCATAGCTAGATACGGGCAGGGAATAGCTAGATCCTGGCAGGGCATAGCTAGATACGGGCATGGCATAGCTAGATACGACGGGGCATAGCTAGATACGGGCAGGGCATAGCTAGATACAGGCAGGGAATAGCTAGATACGGGCGGGGCATAGCTAGATACGGGCAGGGAATAGCTAGATACGGGCGGGGCATAGCTAGATACGGGCAGGGCATAGCTAGATACGGGTAGGGCATAGCTAGATACGGGCGGGGTATAGCCAGATACGGGCAGGGAATAGCTAGATACGGGCAGGGCATAGCTAGATACGGGCGGGGCATAGCTATATACGGGCGGGGTATAGCTAGATGCGGGCGGGGCATAGCTAGATACGGGCGGGGAATAGCTAGATACGGGCGTGGCATAGCTAGATACGGGCGGAGCATAGCTAGATACGGGCGGGGCATAGCTAGAAATTGGCGGGGCATAGCTAGAAATTGGCGGGGCATAGCTAGAAATTGGCGGGGCATAGCTAGAAATTGGCGGGGCATAGCTAGAAATTGGCGGGGCATAGCTAGAAATTGGCGGGGCATAGCTAGAAATTGGCGGGGCATAGCTAGATACGGGCAGGGCATAGCTAGATACGGGCAGGGCATAGCTAGATACGGGCAAGGCATAGCTAGACATAGACACATCTTTTGTAAGTATACCAACATATCATGTTGAAATCGAACTTCCTACAGTATCGATCATTTTCCCGGCTCTTGGATAACATTTAGGCAGGCACGCACACTCCAAATTGGCATACAATACCAGCTCCGCCCCATGCAGACTCAATCGTCTCACCAAAAATAATTAAATAAATAAATATGCTATGGGCTTGTCTGTCTGATCCACGAACTACATTTACCTTCCCTGTTATACGTCAGGAACCGTCCGATAGAAATAAAAATATGGCCTCTAGATACCATGACAGCTGAGATAAAATTAAAGCAAGCGATTATGTAGATTTGCCAACATCAAGCAACAAGATGCCTTGAGGATAATGATAGGATGGATTCTATTGCACCTCCTAGAGTGATCTCCATGACATATCATTGTAGCCGGGAGGGGTGGGGTGCGGTGGGCTGGGGTGGGGTCAATATCGATTTTTATGATCATGACTGATTAAGTCTTTTTTAAAAGAATAATGCATATATTTCCATGATTTGTCACGATGGCCTGCTACGAATGAGAGCCTGACTGAAGAGTGCTCCATCTGGAGACCAACGCCATCGTATTTTAAAACACTTTCGCACATTGAATATGTAAAATTAGCTCCATGATGCTTTGATAATTATTGCACAACGCTGTAAAATGTGTACGGTATAGTGAGTAGCTGCATATGCGTGTGTTTGGTTCCCACTCTACTGTGACATGCGGCAACATCACACACGTAGGGTGGTGTATGTGCGTGCGTGCATGCATGGATACATGTGTGCATGTATGCATGCGTACATTTATGCACACGGGCATCCGCGCGTGGAAGCGTGTTTGCGTGAGCTAGGATGAATTCCCCTTAAGTGTCCAAGGTAAAACCTAATAATACGCTGTACCAAACTGAAATCTTCGCAGGCAAGCGAGAAGCAAAACAGAGTCCAATTTTAGAAAATAGCAACGTTCGAGAAACGAGCCTTTTTCTCAGTAGTGTAATGATATTGTTACAGGGACTAGTAGTGTAGCAGTTTAAATCATTCACGCTGGCATAATATATGTGATCGCGATAATAAGAGGCTGTTGTTTAATGTAGCGATTACATTATCGGATGTTCCTACTAGCACTACAGATGGCAGCATATGCCATGCTTAAACGATGCTTATGAATTTCCCGTATTATCCAATGTGATTTCTTTGATAAATCCTTATACATGAGTCTCCAAACAGCAATAACTCCTGATACATGGGACTTCAAACAGCGATACATCCTGATACATGATATTGCAAAACAGCGATACATCCTGATACATGACAAACCAGATACATCCTACTACATGAAATTTCAATCAGTGATAAATCCTTCTACATGAGATTCCAAACACCGATAACACATGATACATGAGATTCCAAACAGTGATAAATGATGATACATGAGAAACCAACCAGCGTTACATCCCATTGCATGATATTCCATACAGTGATACATCCTGTTAAATGAGATATCAAACAGCGATACAACCTGATACATGAGAAACCAAACAGCGATACATCCCACTACATGAGATTACAAACAGTGATAAATCCTACTACATGAGATTCCAAACAGTGATACATCCTGATACATGAGAAACCAAAACAGCGATACATCCCGCTACATGAGATTACAAACAGTGATACATCCTAATACATGAGATTCCAAACATCGATACATCCTGATACATGAGAAACCAAAACAGCGATACATCCCACTACATGAGATTACAAACAGCGATAAATTCTGATACATGAGAAATCAAACAGCGTTAAATCCTGTTAATGAGATTCCAAAAAAACGATACATCCTGATATGTAGAGATTCTACTCAGTGATAAATCCTGATACATGAGATTCAAATCAGTGATAACTCTTGATACATGGGATTTCAAACAGTGATACATCTGATACATGATATTGCAAAACAGCGATACATCCTGATACATGACAAACCAGATACATTCCACTACATGAAATTCCAATCAGTGATAAATCCTTCTACATGAGATTCCAAACACCGACAAAACCTGATACATGAGATTTCAAACAGTGATAAATCATGATACATGAGAAACCAAACAGCAATACATCCCACTACATGAGATTACAAACAGTGATAAATCCTAATACATGAGATTCCAAACAGCGATAAAGCCTGAGACATGAGATTACAAACAGCGATGAATCCTGATAATGAGATTCCAAACAACGATAAATCCTGATATTTAGAAATTCCACTCAGTGATAAATCCTAATGCATGAGATTCCAAACACCGATAATTCCAGATAAATGAGATTCTAAACAGCGATACAACCTGATACATGAAATTACAAACAGCGATACATCCCACTACATGAGATGCCAAAAAGGGATACATCCTGATACATGAGAAACCAAACAGCGACAACCCCACTACATGATATTACAAACAGTGATGAATCCTAATACATGAGAAACCAAACAGCGATAACTCCTGATACAAGAAATTCCAAACAGCGATACATTCTGATACATGAGAAACCAAACAGCGATAAATCTTGATAATGAGATTCCAAAAAACGATAAATATGTGGAAATTCCACACAGTGATAAATCCGGATACATGCGATTCCAATCAGTGATAACTCCTGATACATGGGATTTCAAACGGCGATACATCCTGATACATGATATTGCAAAACAGTGATACATCCTGATACATGACAAACCAGATACATCCCACTACATGAAATTCCAATCAGTGATAAATCATTCTACATGAGATTCCAAACACCGATAAAACCTGATACATGAGATTCCAAACAGCGATAAATCATGATACATGAGAAACCAAACAGCGATACATCCCACTACATGAGATTACAAACAGCGATACATCCTGATACATGAGAAACCAAACAGTGTTACATCCCAATACATGAGATTACAAACAGTGATAAATCCTGATACATGAGAAACCAAACAGTGATACATCCTGTTAAATGAGATATCAAACAGCGATACAACCTGATACATGAGAAACCAAACAGCGATACATCCCACTACATGAGATTACAAACAGCGATACATCCTGATACATGAGAAACCAAACAGTGATACATCCCAATACATGAGATTACAAACAGTGATAAATCCTAATACATGAGATTCCAAACAGCGATAAATCCTGATACATGAGATTCCAAACAACGATAAATCCCAATATGTAGAAATTTCACTCAGTGATAAATATTGGTACATGAGAAAGCAAATAGCAATAAATCCTGATACATGTTATTCCAAACAACGATACATCCCACTACATGAGGTTTCAAATACCGATACTTCCTGATACATGAGAAACCAAACTGCGATACACCCCACTACATGAGATTACAAACAGTTATAAATCCTAATACATGAGATTTCAAACAGTGATAATCCTGATACATTCTGATACATGAGATTCCAAACAGCAATACATCCTGATACATGAAATTCCACACAGCGATAAATCATGAGAATAAGATTCCAAACAACGATAAATCCTGATATGTAGAAATTCCACACAGTGATAAATCCTGATGCACGAGTTTCCAAACACCGATAAATCCTGATACAGGAGATTCCAAACAGCGATACATTCTGATACATGAGATTACAGACAGCAATACAGCATGATACATGAGAAACTACTCAGCGATAATGTCTGATACATGAGACTCCAATCAGTGATACATCATAATACATGTGATTCCAATTAGTGATAACTCCTGATACATGAGATTCCAATCAGTGATACATCCTGCTGTATGAGATTCCAAACAGCGATGCATCGTGATGCATGCGATTGCAAACTAGCGATACGTCATGAATGATTCTAAATGGTCCGTCTTTAACGCTTAATTGGGATGACACGTTGTACGAATTGTATGCCTTTGCTATTTAATAAACATGATGTTGCATATTTTGAAACTAATTTGACTGGGCGTTGTTGCTACCAACAACTTACCTGCATAGTTTTCTGGAAAGTTATAGTCAGCCAGTTCTGAAATCGATCGATCCCAACACGAACGTGGTGTGGGTGGAACATAGATATAGATGGGCGGGGCATAGCTAAAACTGGAATGATTCATTGTCTCCTTTCCTATCATCGATGTAAATATAATGCCAGTATCGTCTCACTGGCTGCAGGTGATGCACGTTCTTGCAATAGAGTTACCAATGTCCTGATGTACACCATCTAATGCAATGGTACACCTTAGTGTCCTACTTTACGTGTTTGGTGACAGAGCTATGTTTTTATTGCAACGTAAGGTAAGATGTTTCATTATGACCTCATACATGAGTGCTGCTTGAGTGACAGGACACACGTGCACATGTTTAAATATGCATGTTAATGTAACAGGTAATCACGTTGTCCTATCCTATCATCATCGATTGAAATACAAGTATTTTATTGCCTCATACCATCCAGGTAATACACACTCGTGCGCCTACCTCATGCATTGCCACAGAGTGTTCCTTCTATACACGTTGATTGCTATTATACACAATTTCTCCATTCATATGCATGCATGTAAGACATCGTTCGCAAAGCAATATATTGTATTTAATCCTTCTAAGCTCGAAATCCCTAATCACAAATGACACGAGAGCACCATGCAATTTGTCGGCATCATTAGAAGTTAATTCGCCGCGAATATACTGCGTCTACTGTTGTACATGTATTGCCATGGATTGTATATTAGAATAGAAACAAGAGCATTAGACTTGTGAGAAAATGTGATCGACATAGTGGCGATTGTCATCTTTTTAACCATATTAGAAACATTTCACAATGTAGTAGCCAATACTACCTATTAGCACTGTGCACAATTGTGCCAGTGTGTAGTGGCAAATAACATCACTTAGACGTGTGAGGTGACCTGCTAGGAACAATAACCATCATCACAACTTGGACGTATGAGATACTCTGCCAGGGACAATGGCTAATATCATCACTTAGATGAGGGAGGCGCTCTACCAGGCACAACGATCAATAACATCACTTCACCGTATGAGGAGATCTGTCAGGCACAACGGCCATTATCATCACATCGACGGGTGAGGAGCCCTGCCAGGCACAACCGCCAATATCATAACTTCGCCCTGTGAGATACTCTGCTAGCAACAATGACCAATATCGTCACATCGACGTGTGAGGAGCCCTGCAGGCACAATGGCCAATATCATCACTTGGATGAGGGAGGCGTTCTACCAGGCACAATGGCCAATATCATCACTTCGCCGTGTGAGGAGCCCTGCCAGGCACAATGGCCAATATTATCACATCGACGTGTGAGATACTCTGCTAGCAACAATGGTCAATACACCATTTAGATCTAGAAAGTTGGCTCTGCATAGTTGCCAATGACAACACATATAAATGTTGTTAATTTATTCCAGGCGTATTGGATAATACCACATCTAGGCATTGTGAGGAATACTATTGTATCGGGCGTAGTGTCCAATTCACCTGAGTATCCATCTATCAATGTGACGTCATATGACGTCATATTTAATTAAGTGACGTCATTCATGATTCAATATCGCCTGTCTTTAACCCGTAATAACCTGACACGGTGCACGGATTGTATGTCTTTGCTATTTAATAAACATGCTGCTGAATATTTTGAAACTAATTTGACTAGGCGCTGTTGCTACAATAGGCAACAACAGCACCCAGTCAAACTAATTTCAAAATATTAAACAGCTTACATGTATAGTTTTCTCAAAATTGATAGTTCAGAGATCGAGCGATCCAACACGGACGTGGTGTGGGTGGAGCTTAGATTGAGATGGGCGGGGCATAGCTAACACTGGGAAAGGTGTATTGCTGAATCATACTTGTGCGGATACTCCGAAGATTGGAGTTGTAAGACTCTGTGCTGGGCATAGTGGCCATTTCAATGCACAGTGGTAAATAATGAAAATGGATTTATACGGAACCTCTCTCGTCACAGTGGAGAATAGCACTACTTAGACTTGTGAAGCCTCTACCCAGCACAATGATCAATAACACCACTTATATTTGGCCCCGTATACTGTACCGCTCCAGTTTTAGCTAAGCCCCGCACATCCCTTATTAGCCTCTACCCACGCTTCGCCCGTGCTGATATCGATCGATCCCCGAACGCTCTGGCTATCAATTTCCAGAAAACTATACAGGTAAGCTGTTACATATTTTACAACTAATTTGACTGGACGCTGTTGCAGCAACAGCGCCCAATCAAATTAGTTTCAAAATTCTCATCAGGATTTGTATTAAATAGTAAAGACATACAATCCGTACAACACAGCTTAGTCCGTGATCAATTAGGCACTTGTGACGTACTTATCCAAGTCAGTTATGGCGTCAATGTTTATGACGTCACCATGCACGTTACGTAGTTGATCATGATGTCATATGATGGATGGATAAACTGGAAAGATTCATTGCCAATTAGACAGTTGGGAATCTATTCCATACGGATTTCAAATACCACAACGTATCCTTGGAATTAGCTGTTTCCAGCCTAATACCCAATAGAGTTTTCCCACATGAGCGTACTTTGGGAAAATACCTTCCCACAATGCATTGCGGATATCACTTCTGGCTGGTAATGGTACCAGTCAATTCGCAAACAACATTACTTTGGCATAAGTCTCAGATATACCACAGTTTAAGCAGTTTATATGACGAACTAAGAATATAGTATTATTATAGATATATACCTCTAGGTGCTGATGTCGAATACATATAATCGGCTTTTAGTAAACACGTACCCGCGAGGCCTTCTATCCTCTCATGCTATTTCCTAATTGACACGAGAGGTATGTCCAGCTAATTAAACGCGGGATCATAAGTACACGTAAGCTAATGGTCTAAGATTGAAGTCATGTATCGCAAATACCAGGGAAGCGTTCATACATAATGCTGATATGTGTTGAAACGAATTTATCGGTAATATGTTCTTGCAGTTGTTGTATTTGAAATCAATTTAGGTTATGTGCTTTTACCATAGATGGAATATGAGAAGGGAAATATATCATGTCCGAACATTCGACTTTTGAGAAGCGTGTTCTTTCATAGTGACGAATGCCACTTCTTTACCATATGTGAGACATTTCCCGGCGTATTACTCACTAATACAACTTACAGTACAGTTCATTAATAACTCGTGCTGTTAAAAATGTTGAACGTTCAAAATATGTCACAGAATATGTTAACTCCTGCTAAACATGGTACTAACTGAGATGAGTCTGTGTGTGTGTGTTATCGAAATACGTTACGTTATGTGTAAGCAGCACGCTAGATTTGTGAGAAACTTTTCCTAGCATACTGGACAATAACACTACAAAGACTTAGCTGTGCCTGGCATAATGACCAATAAGACCACTTATAATTGTGCGAAACGGGACTGTGATAACTTGTCATTGCATAGTGCCCAAACTCATGCATAACTTTCTGTGTAAGATTTCATGACATGTTTGGCTGTAACACTACTATAACATGTCAGAAACCTTGACTGGTATAGTTTCCATTACCACCACTTGGACTTGGGAGGGAACTTGATAATGAGAGCAGTTCGAGAGTTGGGATTCCTTTTCTGGCCGATTGACCACTACCATATATTAGCCTTGTGAACAACCTTGCCTGCGTAATGGCCAATTGACGGATATTTCATTGTGGGTACAGAACACATTGCCCATAACTATGCATACTCCTACAATATATGCTGATGTTGGATATACATATAATGTGTTTTAAAGCGGTTAATACATTCATTCATTTCTAACCTTTCTCTAATCTCACATCATTTCTTGATTTCTCACAGGAGCATGCCCCTTGGCCACAAAGCACTTAAGACCTAGTAATCAATGGAATAATTCAACATATTCGTTTATATGTGGCACACTTCCACTGCGATGTATGATTGAAACGTTAGTTGACATAGCGTCTGTTATATAGTTAACGTGCGTTTGAGTGCGACATTAGGGGCATGAATAATTGCACAGCATAGATAATACCGTTATCAAGTTCTTTAGCGATGTAGAAACATTAAGCAAACCACTGATAGTTTATTTGACTACACTGTCTTGAAATTATGTTTACAGCGTGATGTTATCTTTAGTTGAACGGCAGTGGTTAACAATATTACACACTTTACCAGCAGATAATTTTCTATGAGCCATAATATTGGTATATGAGATTAGATTCTAAAAAAACTGATGAGAATACCTACATTTATTAGTAATACCGTATAAAGAATAATATCTGGAAATTCAATAATAGGCCACGCGCCATTTTCCCGGAAAAACATGCACAATTGTGATTGGTCGCGAGCTGTTCATGCGACATCATGCTTTCGGCATGCAAAAAAGGAGGCGTGGCCTAGTATTAAATGTTATAAGGTCACATCTCATGTGGCCAGCTCTCCACTATAAGCTCATAAGTGTGTCCTAGTCTGTCAGCCGTCGTTTGATATGTAGATCTATTAGTGTGTTCTGATGATTGATAGCTGAAGCGAAGCGTGAAATGGATGTCGAGGTAATGGGTGGGTATGTAGATATATTTTTCTCTGGTTGAAAAGACAACGGGAAGATGGGGAGAGTGGAGTTTGAAAGCGATATCACAGTACGTATGTAGATCTATTGTTCCTGAATGAAGAGAACATGGGAAGATGTGAGTTCAATAGGTAGGTGTCTTGTTGCTGAATTAAGATCACGCATAAACGCCAAACACCTTACTATTTAAGCCCAATACTGTTAAGCGATTCTTCAGTACATGGATCCATTGTTCCTGCCTGACGAGGCAATGGGCAGGCCCACCCAAACACCCACAGTGAGTCAGGATGGCAAATGTTGCTGACTGACTATGCGGTCGGACATGGACAGGTCTATCCAATCACATGGGCGCAGAGGTCGGGTGGTGTGGAACTCAGACAAGGTAATAAATCAGCCATGGTTAATAATGGCCGTAATGAGACCATGACATACAGTACACCCATATTAGATACGATCCAGCGTATGCGCATGCACGAGGTCGTGTTGTAGGTGCGTGCATGAGTGTTGGCATGTGGGCATGCATGTGTGTGTGTGTGTGTGCTTGACTGTATGCGTGCGTGCGCGCGCGCGTGAATGTGTGTGGTCAGATATGTGTGTGGGAGCTTTAGTGAAGGCGTGTTTGCGCACATGTGTATGTACATGCGCATGCTTATGTACATAGCGATAATGAATAGCAGAGCCTTAAAAAACACGTGAAGCTTATTATTTTTAATTTGCCCCTGGAATGACTGACTTATTAACCCGGGCATTCCAGTAGTAAATTTCCGTTAGCTATGGAGGAGACTGATATGTATTATATTTATTTATTTTGATACTAATCATCATTAATAATTCACAGAGATAAGCATTACCAAACATCGTATAACACTACACCCAATTAGGTGTATTACTCTAATTTGTGCATGCACTGTAGGCAGAGCTTTCAAGATACAATGGACCTTTCCAAGTTTATCCATCTATTATATGACATCATACAACGCCATAATCAACTACGTGGCGTACATGATGACGTCATAATCATGCAATTATGTATGACTCGATAAGTCCACCTTTAACGTGTAATAGTCAAACACGTTGTTCGAATCTTTACCATTTAATAAGCATTCCGCTGAATATTTATAATAATAATAACTAATCTGACTGGCTGCTGTTATAGGCAACAACGGTGTCAAGTCAAGTTAGTTTCTGGAAACTTGATATGCAGGAACTTCAGAGATCGATAGATCACAACACGAGTGAGATGTGGGTGGAGCTTCGGTAAAAATGGGTAGGGCATACCTAAAAATTGAAATGTCCATTGACCTTGCATTTAAAAAAAAAAAGCTAATGTTCATTGCCATCACGTCCATTTAACCTTGTAGTAAACATTACAGGGGATCAACAGAGATGTGTCACCTAAAACATGTAGTCCATTACCACCCCACCCCCACCCACCCACCCCACCCCTACATGAACATCCATTTCACGTTTCATTGAACACATCAATGGATATACATACTAAAGCGCTGGCCAATGGGCTGGGGCACGCGCCTGATTGGCCGAGGGCTGATCACATGCTGCATGCGCGCATGTGAGCGTGTGTGCATGTGTGTATGTTTGAGTACTCGATTGAGACTTAAACATAAAACTATGTAGTCATTATGTTAATAGCATGTCACGTGGCATGCATATGCTTTTGAGATAATACATGTTTCTACATTCCGTGCGTCTCATATCACCGGGAATGAGACATTACCGCACACCACGTTGTTTTGGCATGAAGTAATCACTCAATTAATAGCTGATGGCTTGGGCCAGTGACTTGGGAAAGATCGACAACTTATCCTTAGCAAAATCATTAGAATATATAAGACACTCTATTGTGACATTTTCCAACATATCACTAGTCCAGTTTTCACTTACTTCCAATGTAATTGACATGTTTGTCTAGATAAAACAGCAATGGCAAAAGGTCGCCACACATGCAAGAGAAAGGTTCAGGGAGAAAATGGTCTCCACTCCACAAATAGATCCTTTACTTGCAATTTGTATTTTTTCTATATGTGACAATATCTGCCTGTAATACAGCAATCTGTATGCCCATTAACCTCAATTGTGTTCAAGAAAATTTAACTGTTTTTGAAGACGTACCGCTGGAATGACTGGCCCAATTACTGAGCCAGTCAGTACAGTGGTCAATTTTCAAAAATAATCTTCTTTTGGTCTGCAAATTGACATTTCTCAAGACTACTGCATTAGCCGTTTTGGCTGATATGAGTTTTAAAGTGTTAAATAAATGACCAGACAACATTGCTATGCTCATGTGACATGCTTGTTTAGTAGGTATAATGAATGCTGCGTTGTAGCTGTTTTGATACTAATTATTTCAATGGTATTAAAATAATAAATCCAGAAATTTAAATCATTATCTGAAGCACGCAATGCTTTTCAGCCATGTGAGAATTCAATCATTCACGCAATGTCCCATTGGTACTTCTTGAAGCACGAGTCATTAAAAAAGTAATCTCAATCAGCATAATCTGAAACGAGCTTGTAGTTTCATGTCAATCTCGATAAATCTGGCAATTCGTTGATTAACGCATTTCTTCTACACGTAGCACATATTGCTACTTCATATTCTAGACTAGACTATCCCAGCATCGTTTAGAAGTGCGTTCATTTGTTAAGCTGGCTGCTCTTTCACATTGTTTGGAGAGAACACGGCAGGAACCCATTAGCTGAATTAACTTATCTATTTATGGTATGAATATTCCAATCGAAAGCCGATTTCCTAGAATGTTCAGTATGCCAGTAAATAAATATCAAATGGAAACAATAGGTACTGGGGTTCAACTCGTGTCATTACACTGTCGTGCAAAAGATCAAAGAATAATTTCTGGCCCTGCATTGTAGGAAAAAAGATCGATGCTTTCCCATCAGGTCAGCGGTGATTGCTATTTCTCATTTGCTGCATGCACTATAAACGTCACTTGTGTGTCAACTTATCCGTTTAATGTTGGAGTCGGTCACAGAAGGCATTTACACTGGGGTCTCGAGAAATCACCATCTGCATTCCAAGACAAGGCTGTTATTTATAAATCGACCACTGGCTCGAGCGAGTACTGGGCTAATTTGTCTATTGGTAAATTCAAAAATAGCTTCCTCTTGTTCAGAAATTTGAACACTAAGTAAGACATACAATTTGGATTGTGTAGACAATTAACCCTGTAATTTTCAAACTGATTAAACTAACTCTGTAGTAATATTAAGAAATATCCATTTGCAGTACAAAAAGCAATCTTTGTAAATTTCAGTGGCCATTTCGCTAAAAGAATCATTCATATAAGTAGCATTTGCTGTTTGCGCGATACGGGTTTAATCTATGACAACCACCCCACTTCCATCACAACCACGCCCCCACCCCCACCCCTCACCCACCCCACCCTCCACCCACCCCACCACCCACCCACAACCACGGCCCGTGTGTTCGCAGGGTAATATCATAGAGCTTGCTATGATTGTTTAGAGAAAAAAGTATAGTAGGCTAAGATAACAGAGCCGTAACTGTGGAATAATCCCAGGAGGACAGGATGGGAAAAACACAGTCATCACGCTGAAATCATTGGTCAAAGTGTATGTGTTTTGGGATATAGATTAAGATCCTTGGAAACAGTGTTCCTCTTTCATTGAGCACATGATACAGCTCCTAAATAAAACATACAGCAGGCATACAGCATGCCGTGTTCGCCAACATATTCAAGCTAAAACAAATGCATACAGACATTGGATGCAGCGCCGAATGATCAGCTGTCATTTAGCAGAATTGTAATCCGATTTGTATTTTCATACTACTATTAACGTCTATTAACTTGGTTGCAAATTGTCCCTATCAGAGTGTTTCAAAGATTCGCATGGGTATGCTGTGACCGCAGCTTAACCTGGCCTGTATGTAGATTTGTAATTATCTGCCCACTAGATAGCGGCACGCGAATAACTATGTGAGTATAAATAATGATCTTAATCTGCTGCAAAATCTCGGATACTAAGGTGAACAGTTGAGTGTTTTCCCATGTCTCCTCAAGAAACCGCAGCCTTTCTAGTTGAATATCACTGTAAATATATCGGCAGAGCTGTTAACAACTTGTGCCACAGATCTTAACGCGTTAGACTCAATCGTGTTGTTACCAATACGGTAGGTCAGCGTTTCTTATAACCTGCTTATGCCACCCTTGTGACTTGACTGGCCTGATAGCATGCAATTAAGACCAACTGTGCGTGAGATAACTGTCGTCCAAATTGCCCGTATGTATTGAGTGTATTCGTTGGTATAGGTGAGGAGTATGACTAGTTTCCTGATTAAGAAATATGGCTTTTAACATCCGGGTTAATTTGTTTACGATCTCAATGCTGGATTGGTAGTTAGGATGGAATCCTAGCTATGGTAGCTGCCCATACTTATAGTGAGATATGGTTACCGTTCAGTTCAGTTTAATACCTACCGTCTTAACTAGAGCTACCAAAATATGTGTTATATTAGCAGACGTATGTTGTCAATGATAATTGTGTGTGCTGCCACAATATTGTCGCTTTGGAGACAACCGATTATCTCCGGAAAAGTGCCTCATTCTGGGGAGAGCGTGTCTGACCGTAACTACTGTTCAACCGCCAATTGTGTCGTGCGTTTGGATAAGGATTAACAGTAATTTGACAGTGATGACACCGGCTGCATGGATGATGATCAGGAATTTCTCTCTCTCTCTCTCTCTCTCTCCCTCTCTGTTAGCGAACGGGCTTATGAAATTGGGGCGAGGGGTGTGTGTGAGTCAATGCACATTCCCAGGTTTAGCTATGCCCCCATCTCTAGCTAAGCTGCACCAACACGTCGCTCATTTTGGGATCTATCGATCCCTGAACTAGCTGACTATCAATTTACATAAAACTATACAGGTAACCTGTCGAGTATTTTGTAACTATTTTGACTTCGTGCTGTTTCTGCCATACAACACCATGTTTATTAAATAGGAACGACATACAATTCGTACAACAATGCTTAGTCTGTCATACATTATCCATTCGTGGCGCATTTATCTACGTCATTCATGAGGTCAATTATTATGGTGTCTTCCTACATGCCATGTGGTTAATTATGACGTCTTATGATAGATGTATACATTGGAATGGTCGATTATCTTCATGTACAGTATTGCTATAAACGACCAACGTCCGATTCAGCTGATTCTATTTAACAACGATAATTCGTGCAGTAATATACTTGAAAGGTAAATTAGAGAGTCCAAAACAGTTACCAGTTCCTCCTATTTGAACTAACTCTCTAACTTTCATCTGATAACGTTCCTTATTCCAATTGCCCATTGCCCATTGCTTCCATGCACATTAGTAACCAGTAGCATCGCATGATCTATGTTTTACAACGAGAAAGCTATAGCTATTATTATTATTATCTGTGTAAGCTTCATGAGCACATCTCTGTAGCTGTACAGCCTAACTATCCAGACACAACGGAAGTTAGCATTGTAGCTGTGATAGGTCGGATATTGTAATCCGGCATCCTGTTAAGGTAAAGCAGATTCTGTCACATGTGATTTTCTGGAACGTGTCTGGAGTCCATTGTGCATGAACTCAGTGCCAGTATAAGTGCCTTACTCGGTAAATAAGCGACGCTACAATATACTCAGACGTGCCGCACGGCAAGCGTGAATAATTATCCGTGACATCTTATTATATACGGACTCTTATATATCCGACTCTATTGTAGTCCGCTCGTTGCATTTGCTCCAGAGTGTCTATGACTTTTCTATGGACTCAGGCTGGTACCCAGCCTCTAGACTCACATCTATGGCAATTAAAAATAATTCACGTTCATGACTTCCGAGTATTCGGTACTCTGAGGTGATATCAAATTTAATATATTGGTCCTCTCAAAATCTGTCTAAAGGCACTTCGAATGCAAGTAAAACTGATTTTGAATTTACGATATCTTCAGGTAAGCTATTTCACCCATCTGATACTCTAAAAGTGACGGCATATTTTCTTGTATCTGTTCTGCATTGCTTTTTGGCTAGTTTTAGACTGGAGCCTACTAGTTCCTTTTTTGTTCGTCTGCGCTCCTCTGATCATATATTAATGGAGGGATCCGCTACGTCACACACGTATCTAATATCATAATAGACCTATCCAGGTATAGCTATGCCCCGCCCATATCTGGCTAAGCTCCATCGGCACCTAGCTCATGTTGTGATCGATCGATCTCTGAACTCCTGCCTACAAATTTCCAGAAAACTATACATGTAGGTTGTTGACTATTTGGAAACTAATTTGACTAGGTGCTGCTGCTGCTGCCTATGGCAGCAACTGCGGGCAGTAAAATTAGTTTTTAAATATTCGACATAATGTTTATTAAATAGTAAAGACATACATTCGTTAAACGTGTCGTAATATTAAGCGTGTAAGAATCATTCATGACGTAATGATTATGACGTCGTCCTACACGTCACATAGTGGATTATGACATCATATGATTGAGTGAGGAAATGGATTCGTGAATTAAATACGGCATTTGGTAGCTGACGTCTTTATCACAGTATCGTATCCCTAGTACAAACATGGCAATGGTCTATCAGGAAAGTTTCAACATTGTACATCCTTGGTCGTCACTTAAATGGATAGTAATCTCGGGGTATTAGTTTCCCGTAGCATTTTTGTATCGGCATAACAGGTATTTGCTTTTCAAGGTCTCGGTTTTTTTCAGTGGTTGTTACCATTATTCTCTCGCTCCATTTAATTGTCTGAATACAATTTTATAGCTTGCAAGATAACGACCAGTTCGTGACTTTCTGCGTAAATTTGATGATAGTTCCGTTTATCACAGCTGCGTCGGACCATAAACGCGTTCACGCTTGCTCTTCCGTTTCCCTCTGATAAAGGTTCATTTCATTGGATAATTATTTTTTCGCAAACTATTTACCGGTCGCAGAGTAAGAATCGCATCCCCAGAGCTAGGAGAATGTTACTAGACATCATTATAAATATCATCTCCACCTGACGTTGCTTTGGCTGAGGGAACGGTGTTAACACAGTGAGAGCGAGTAAGTCCCTACACTAAGAGCCCCTAGACTAAGAGCAGATATGCAGGCCGCTTTTAATATAGATTCTACTTACTCCACAGTAACTGTGTTTAAACTGCTCCGCCCCTCCTCGCGACGTCCGGAGGACACTCGACATTAGTTTATGATTATCGAAATCTACTTTGCTTTGATGGACTAGACATCCTAATAAAACGGAAGTTCGTGGTGTAGCGGTGTCTGACCGGGTATTGTAACACTGTCTCAAGTACAGATAATGTATATGCTGTCAGAGGTTAACTTGTGAGCGCTTAGACAGAAAGGGACGATACACACTGCTATTATTTGATAGAAAATATAAACTTATGTTATCGAACATGACGCAATTTCGAAATAGAAGAGGTGACATACAAGTGGTTGGTCTCGGATTAGATCGAATCATGTTATGTTTCGTTGGAGAAATAAACACCCTCTCAGGCTTCTGACTGCGCATGGGTATGAGTGCTCTCTTAATGGTAAACCTAATAACAGCATACTATAGAATGTCGCCCATCCATCCATCCATTCCTCACCCTTTCTGTGGCTCAGTTCCAACAGTAAGCATCTGAACTATGTGTCTTTGGTGAACGTACACTTTAACAAACCGATCACTTCAGGTAAATTCATTTCAAAATGTTTAGCAGCTCACCTGTATGCTTATTTTGAAATTGGAATTCTGGAAGTTAGGTATTGGCAGGCCATAGCTAGAAATTACATTATATTACTCTTGGGAAATCCATTTATAGATGGATCTACGTCAACTTAATCGTGGCATCATATAACAAGTGGTGTACTTTGTTTTAATTTAACGTATTATTGATCAATTTGGAGCACAATAAGAACAACGTCTTATACGCGTGTCTCTGATAAACTGGCTATTTAACCATGACGTCATATACTGGAGTGGCAGAACAACGCTTTCCAGTGCAGTTTTGAGTTTTATTTCTAATATTTATTGCGGAACTTCGTCATGTGATTGTGAAATCATCTTACAAGTGACGTATTTTTATTTTGACGTCAGATATTTGGGTGACAGCTTGGATGTGTACATTGTTGACACAGTGATAAGATATGCTAATGGACAGTATATTTTTTAATTCTTAGGTACGAATCGCAGCATGGATAAGTCATTAATATGTATCTTTGTCGGTTGGCCAAACGTTTGAAATTTCTAGCCCACTCCTCGCCTCGAAGGCCATAACCACCATGCTTATTAGGACTATCGACCCACTATACATACGCCTAACACTATAACAGGCACCATTGTATCGCACGGACCTCGCCCTCCCATTTTGCTTGTGTATCCAGTACGATGCTTGCACGTAACTTCAGAAATTTACACAATTACATGTGTTGCCCAACTTCCACCAATCAAATTGCTCGATTATCTCACTACGTCTTATTGCAGGAGAACAAAAGACTGCCAGTAGGGTCGCGTCCAGCCGAGCTATGCGAGTGGGCGCATGGCAGTACGGTGATAACGACAAAGCCGGCCAGACACAACCCTGCAGTGTTTTTGAAGAATGTCTAATTGCATGTCAAGAGAAGACAATTTTTGAAAGTTATCTCAATGGAAGTGTCGATAACCATCCAACACCGTGTATAATACATGTGTTTAACAATAGAAATACCAGTGATACATGGTGCAACATGGGCCTTCCCTTGTATTCACTTGTCCTGCAAATGAACATTAACTGGGGCAAACTTCAATTTCCTTCGCAAAGCCTAACCAGTAAATGTCTAATTGATAGAAGTAGTATCTTCCGGAGTGTGTGGCACTGCTGGCTGAAGCTGTTTAGTATTTGTATATTATTCCCGTGGGAATGATTGAACAATCAATTCAAAAGAGTCATGTTCTATAAACAGAAGGGTAGGCAACATAACGTTCCTATACAGATGGCATGTGCAGATCTACGCTAACATACTTTTATAGACTAAACATCCGAACAAAATGGAAGTTCACGAGTTAGCGGTGATGGTCGAGATATTTTAACATGAATGTGCGAAATACTTGTAATCTTTCACTTTCATCTGATAAATGTCCTGATTTCAATTGTTCATTACATTTTTTGAAAATTCTTAGCGAATACTATCATAAGAATCCGATTTTAGGATGAGAAATGTATAACAATAGAGGGTAAACATAGTGTATTAATATCCATATAGGAGCCTGCACGTCATGAGCAAATCTACTGTAGCTGAATGGACTAAGCATCAGGACAACTTGGAGACTGGCGTTGTAGCTGTGGCGCTCAGGATATTGTAGCCTTGCTTCCAGTTAAAGTAATGCATATTCTGTCATATCCAATCTTCTGGAACATGTCTGGCGGCCAGTGTGCATTAACTTAATGCTAGTATAGGTGCGTAAACAAGGGGCAATATGATATACTCAGACGTGGCGTGTGGAAAGCGTGAATGATTATTTATGACAGCTTATTATATCTGGACTCATATATCTGACTCCATTGTGACTCACTCCTTACTTTTGCGTCCTCTGATCATTAGTTCACTGGACAATTCGGACTGGATGATTATGCGAATCTATGTAGTAATGAAGGGATAAAATATGTCCCTTAAGTATCTGATGTCGTAATCAAATGTGTCACAAATGTGTCACTATTTTGTGTTACGTCACGGTCAAAAAAGATATAGGTCCGTTCCCAATGTTCCGACACGAACGTCTCTGACTTGTATGTTTTGGCATTCACTGTAATGGATCGTCGTAGGTATTAATACTTGTATTAATAGATTATGGTATATAAATTACCCACCATCCATCTCTCTGCACATGCGTGTATCTGTTTCGCGCGTCTGTGATTTATAACAAGACATTTAGGTTGCCCTGTGCTTGCCGTAATTTTCTCTCTATGCATTCTGCACACATGTTCAGAATTTCCGAAACAACCTTCGATAAACGCATCCGTACTTTCTCTTCCGTTTCCAATGATAAAGGCGCTATTCTCATTGCAGTGAATACTTATTTTTGATTGCGGAGGAAGAAGAAAACGCGAAGAGAATGCAACTAGGAATTTAATATAAGTCTGCATCTCTACGGAACGAAGCGCGATCGAGTGGAGTGGTTTAAGGTGAGTTAACGTTGAGTAGTATCTAATTCTGCTTAAACATTTCCTCCCACCCACTCCAGGTATTGGGTTGTGGTTAGGGAGGGTGGGGTGCAATGCGAGTTTAGTTTATGTGTCTCCATGCATGTGCACGGGCTAATCTTCTTTGGTTTGGTGGACTAATCGCCCGGAAAAAACCCGGAAGTTCGCGCAGTAGTGGTGTCTGATCAGATTTTGCAAACGTGTTTCAAGCGAGACGTGCATCCTGTCAGAAGTAATTTGGGGCATGTTTGGTGCGCAATACCCAGTAACATTCCGATCACGTAGGCAGTTAACTGGGAGTCTCAACTGGCTTGCTCTGTAAGCAATAGATTATGCAATACTCACACATGCAGCGTGGTAAGTGTGAATGATTATAATACTATATTGTAGAAGAATGTGTGCATCTATCATAAACACGCCTATGTCTCAGAGTACGTATTTACTATTTTACTGCTATCATAGGAAACGACAGCACCCCGTAAAATTAGTTCCAGAATATGCAAATTTTGGATTCAGAGAGTGCATGGACCGTTTGATCCCGAACCGAGTGAAACGGGTCGAGCTTAGGTACACATATGCGGCACATATCTACAACTGGATTCCTCCATTACCTATTGTCACGTTATGTGTCTCGCCTGAAAGATCATTTCTTGGATGCTATGTTAAATGCCATACATAGCTAATCACCTATGTCATTTTAACTGAGCTTAATGAGCTGCTAAGCCCCAAACCGCTAGAGAGAGACGTCAACCCCGCCATGAAGGATGTCCAGTTGCGGGCATGAAGGAAACTCGCATTGAAGATTTACCACAGGAATGCGGGATGTTTCAGAACCAGTCGTTCAAATCGTAATTAAAAAATAATCTTGTCTCGGTCAGCAAATGGACGCGGACTAAACCAACGAATTCAGATTTCCTTTGCCACCAACCTATCAATGGCCAAGCCATTCAGAATCTGCATCTTCCGTGGTCCTGATAAAGTTATTTTTGGAGGACAACGCATTTCAAGCGTTTAGAGGGGATGTTGACAGAGATGGGGCTCGAATGTATTTTTCGTAAACTGTTTAATTTTGACAAGATAAAGTATCATCCTACCTCAGTGATCAACATAGTGTCAGAAAACCATGGAAACACATCCATCAATCACGATAGTTATCGTGCCGAAAATGTGCCTTAGAGATTGCCCTAATTAATGACGGAAGTGTGCCAGCGATGAAACATTGAAATACATAAAGACCATTCAACGCCGGTGAATTTGTGAATTTGTATACGACACCAAGCATGCCTGCGACAATGATTGTATTAATGCACCATGTATGTAGAATGGCTTACTCAGACTTGATTCACACAGTGTATTACTGTGATATAGTGCAATGCGCTGCCATTTCTTAGATGACATTATGCATCTATGCTGGCAAATGTGGAATGTGTGTGATGGCCGGTTGTTTTTAATACTCCAGATATAAGGCAGGGAAGTTAAGTTCAAGTTGGTTTGTGGAACTCCTCATAGATGGAATTTCTGAATGGTAGCAAATAGACAATCTTAACCGGATTACACCATGATTGATTGGTTTGTGATTGATTGATTGATTGATTGATTGATTGATTGGTTGATTGATTGATTCATTGTTCGATTGATGGAGTGCCTGGTTGATTGATTGATTGAGTTATTGATTGATTTGTTGATTGACTGAGTGAGTGATTAATCGATCCATGAATTAATCGATCGATCAATTGATCGATCGATTGATCAATCGATCGATTGGTTGATTATGTGATATATAGATTGATCAACTGTGCGTGCGTGGGTGCGTGCGTGGATATGTGCGTGCTTACGCACGTGCATGTCAGTGGGCGTGCCGGCGTGCCTGCATATGAGTGTATGTACATGTGTGCGTGCAGGTATGAAACCGTTTTGTGGGTGGCATAGGTTAAAGCATATCCTGCAGCTGAAATCAGCCATTTTTCATTGCTCAGTGTTTTATATTCTCAACGAGAATCCTTAGCTCCCTAAATTTCTTCTTGGCCATTAGTTTAGTAAATCTGGCGTATTTTAGGTTGGGACTAAGCACTCTTAACACGTATTTGCAGTGGTGTCCACTGAAAATCTCACGTCTTTCGGTGTAGGGGCGACTTGTGACATTAGCAGAACATTGCCAAACATATGCAATATGTGTGGAACCACCTTGACCGAGAGTGAGACTGTATTATACATCGTGTACAATGGGTCCATAAAGATCATACTGTCTGGCCAGTGCTGGCAAGTTATAGGACAAATGTGTCTGCGATGGCACATTATCTAGGCCGACATTCGACGATGAGACTTAACAGTCATGGAAACCAACTGCGAGTTGACCATGCTCGCGCTCTTAGAATAGTTCCCACAGCATCATCCCGTATTTTCCTTAATTCGAGACCTATCGCGCTAAAAAGAGCGAACATGTTGCTAACTCATTTCCCCCAATGAGCCGTCAGCGCATTTCAGGCCAATGACCAATGATCTGGTTTTCCTTTCACATACTCGGGCAGAAAATGACTTCACCCGTCTGCAAAGAAGGCACTATGTGGCTTTCCAAATACTATTGTTAGCTGTTTAAAATATATTTATTTAACATCCATTCTGTATCACAACACGTTTTTTCTTGAAGTAGTGCCAGCTTCTGCATTCATGGAGCCAGACAAATATACTCCTGAAACGGATATGTTTCTCTGAATTGCCCATATTCAGATATCCATAGCATTGCAAGACGTTATTACATAACCGTCTCATTTCACGGTGTGTTACAATACACCATTGCAGTAGCATAGTCAACCATTATTCAGATATGCATATGTATCATATTATTACAAAAGAGTGATCAGTTTCATCATGGCTACATATAACAACAGATAGGTTATATGCCTCGATGCTTCTATAGGCTTGTTAAGTAATGACGTGTTTCCGAGTTCAATCCGATTGTTTAATACACAAAGCCATGTTTTTGTTTAACAACAAACGATGACGTCATAAACACGCTCTTATGACCTAATAAAGCAAAATACACACTTCCGGGTTGTGAATCACGCGCAGTGACGTCATACTTAACACGCAGATATCACACCAAAGTCCACCGGTAGGAATACAGTTGTAAGAGTCACACCAGTCTAGAGCCGATGCATCACTGGATTGAAGTATGTCAAGACGAGGAGTAAACACTGATTTTTCACAAACCACTATAAATCTCATAAAATGCCAAATTTAAAACCATTGTTTCGCCATAATGGACGCTTCCATTTTTAGCTATGCCCCGCCCATCACTAGCTAAGCTCCACCCACACCTCGTCATGTTGGGATTGATCGATCCCCGATTGCCCTAGCCATCAATTTCCTGAAAACTATACAAGGAAGCTGTTGAATATTTTGTAACTAATTTGGCTAGGCGCTGTTGCTGCCTATGGCAGCAACAGCGCCCAGTCAAATTAGTTTCACAATATTCAACAGAATATTTATTAAATAGTAAAAGCAAACAATTTGTACAACAACGTATAGACCGTTCGACACCAACGTATTTCATGACGTCATTCATTATGATGTCATTGTACACATCACGCAGTTCATTATGACGTCATATGATGAGTGGGTACTCTGGAAATGTGAATTGTCTGAATTACATCTTAACAATTTCCATTCATTTAACATATAAGGATCTATGATTTAACGCCGCTCAGAAGGTACTATCTTGCCAATAATTTCAGCAAATTCGTGAATAGAACATTGTTAACTGTTCACTAATTCTCCAAACTTATTCCTAATCTGTACTGTTTTAACATCTATTAATTTCGTTATCTTTCGCAGAGTTTACTATGAAATCAAGGAATTTGACTCCGGTCGTAGGTTGTAATACTGATTTAGCTGGATATAGTGTAAATTCTAGCGTGTCCATAATAGCCACTGTGCCATCAATGTCTTGCTTACATTCATAATATGTATTTGACACCTACAACGAGTCATCAATGTAATTATTGTTTGCGTGTCCATCCTTAAAACTGAAAAATATGCACTTCATCTGCTTCTAAACATTCTTGGTGTAGCGGACCATGGCCAAACGGCAAAATTCATATTTACACCCACCACAAAAAAGATATTTTCTATTATTTATATTTATGTGAATGGTGTAGTAATCATCGTTCAACACAACAAAATAGCAGCTGTGACACATTAATAGAATTTCAGTTCGGAGTGTATCCATCATAAAATGTACGCTATGTAGAAACTAATTTAAATCCTGCAAATTTAAATTTACTCGGCAACAAAATCCTTTCTTCAGACGAACAAAATGTGTTGATATAAAATCACAATCTATTGTTCCGTCAACATTTTCAACTACTTGTAGTTGTTCAAGCTTGTTTATCCTTCCTAAATTTGGGTCTGCGCGAAATTGATGTGCGTCTTCTTCTTCTTTTCGATCGCAGGTATCACACTTGGAGAGCCGTTCTCAAGATGAAATCTGTGGTTTTCTGCAGTTCTTCCACAGGCCCATACAGCTTTTCAAGAAAAGAGGTTGACAAAGTCCAGATCTCTTCTCTCAGCAGCTGATACGTACTGCAAAATTGAAGTATGTGCTCTGTGGTCTGTTCTGCTTCTCCACAAGGACAAGCTTGCGATGTCGTAAGATGGAACCGCCTGTACATGTATTGGTTTAGTCTGTTGTGTCCAGTTCTGAGACGAAAAATGGTCACTTGCTCTGGCCTCGAGAGATGATGGTAGGCACCTTCTGATTGAGGTGTTCTATAGAGTGACTTGATGATAGTCTTCATCTCTGTATGGGTAACCAGGTTTTCTGTCTGATTCTCTTCTGCACCCACCTTTGCCATCTTGGCTGCTTCCTCATTTCCTTGGACTCCACAGTGTGAGGAGATCCACTGCAATGCTATCCGAAAGCATTTGATGGTTTGTAGTGCTTCTTCAAGTTGTGGCAGCTTGCCATTGGTGATAGCCTCAAGGACGGAGCGAACATCAGATAAAAAGACAATCTGTGCAATTAGCTGCATGAACCAGCGCTTAGACTGCAGCTCTGTAGTGTATGCAGTGTTTTCCCGTCGGTATTGCAGCTGACTCACGGTGTCCGTTTGGATACTGTATGTGCAGTCCCGGTACCTCCGCTCCTACTTGCATCTTTGGCTGATCCATCTTCTTATCCATGTCTCCTGAGGGTTCATTTCTTCCAGCATGGCTAGGGTCAGGGCCTTCTTGCTCACAGCACTGTGTTCATCTGTGGTTGTGAGATGGGCTACTGTGGTACGAATAGCTATGCTCTCTAGTTTGTGTTCCCAGGGTGGAGGATCAAGGGTGTGGTTTGGGTCTTCTATTCGTGCTGGCAACATTTCTTGGTGTTTCCTTTGAAGTGCTTTTGTCTCTTTCACAAATCTTGATCTTTTAAGTCTTTCTGATTACAGCTGTGCTTGCCTGATCTTCATTAGGTGGTTGCTGAACGATTTGAACTTTGCAGCTTGGATCAGTGCTTTGCATTCCCTTCCTTTGCTAAGTGGGGGGATGCCTGCTGTCTGCTCCATTTTTTCTATTGGTGTTAATCGCATGCCACCAGTGATGATGCGCCGTGCCTGGTTCTGTACTCTGTCGAGGTTCTGTTGATGAGATTTAGCTGCTGTCATCAATGAGCTGGATCCATACTCAAGGTGCGTCGTACGGCACCTAGGTAGACGGTCTTGAGGATCCTTTCATTGGCACCCCACGTTGTTCCTGCCAGCTTCCTCATGATGTTTATCTTTCTTCTGGCCTTTGCCTCTGCATTCTGTATGTGCTCCTTCTATGTTAATCTTCTGTCGTAGGTGACCCCCAGGTATGTCTGCTGGTCCTCGTAGCCGAGTGGAGTACCGTCCAGTGTCAGATTGCCAACCTTGGTTTTGGTAGACAGTGAGAATAGCATGGCTGATGATTTTTCTTTGTTGATGGTAATACACCAACGATTGGCCCAAGCTGTAATTCTGTCCATGGCGAGCTGCATTCTGTACCTGGCAGTCGTTGTGTACTCCTCGGTGCACCAAAGTACGAGGTCATCTGCATAGAGGGCTGCTTGGATCCCATTTGGCAGCTCTGCTACAATGTCATTAATGAAGTGTATGAACAGAGTTGGTGATAATACTCCGCCTTGTGGCACCCCTTGTCTCAGCAAAACATTATGTCCATATTGTCCATCCACCAGCACCCTAGCTCTGCGATTGTGTAGGTACGACTTGGTCCATCGGAACATGTTGCCACCGATGCCTGTGCGCCGGAGCTTCACGAGGAGTCCATCCTTCCACACCTTGTCAAATACCTTCTGCAGATCGATAAAGGCAGCTAGCATCACCTTCTTGGCTTGAAAAGTGTCCACTATGACCTGTGCAAGATGTATTGTTTGATCTTCTGTGCTCCTGTATCTTCTGAAGCCGGGCTGCTTTGAAACTATAATGTTCTCCTACTCCAGGTACCACTGCAACCGCTGGTTGATGATACGCTCCATGGTCTTGCATATGCAGTTTGTAAGACTGATAGGACGGTAGCTCAGCCCTTTCGTCCTGTTCTTCCGTTTTCTCAGAATAGGAGTCATTCTGGCTTCCTTCCAGCACAGAGGAACCTCTCCATTGGTCCAACGAAGATTAAAGGTGTCTAGCAACTTGCGGAGAGGCGCATTACCAAGGTGTTGGATCATTTCATTCGTAATGCCATCTGGCCCGGCAGAGTTTTTCTTCTCCAATTGGCAGATAGCCTTCTTCAGTTCTGCTAAACTATTGTCAACTTTTATTGCATCGTGTGTGTTTGTGTCTGTTCTTTCCTTTTCCTCTTTTCTAACCTCTTTTTGACGCATCCGTGGTATAGAAATGTTGCTTTCTTTTGCATATGCCTTCGCAAAAGCATCTGCAGCCATCTTTCCTGTCAGTGTTCGTCCATCTTCTTCAAGAGTAATCTTCTCTCCCCCGACACCCTCAGCATTCAGTGCTTTAGTCAGTCTCCATAGCGTTGTGGTGTCTCTCTCTATATTATACCATGTTGTCTTTTCCCTCCAGGTCCTCCTTTTGGCCTCCAGCTTGGTCTTTAGATACCTGGCCTTAGTGTGTTGTAATGTGAAGTGGTTTTCATGACAGGGATTACCATCTGCATCTTCTCTGGCCTTGTCTAGTTTATCATGTGCTGCTTGCAGTTCTGTTGTCCAGTAGGGGCGGTAGTTTTTCCTGAACCCTCTAGCAATCGCTTCGTTGGAAGCCTTGAGGATACTTGAATTAAATTCCTTGACCACATTGTTGATGTTTTCCCTTCTACTACTATATTTTGGGTAAGCTCACTGGAAGGAATGCCGAACAGACTCCAATTTGCCTTTTTGTGGTTCCACCTTGAATGTTGAGGTGTAATTGTCGAAATACTTCCAGAAAGAGATAGGAGGACTGGGCGGTGGTCGTTTCCTCCTAACTGCGATCCGACCACTCTACTGAGGTGTCTGTGATTGTCTTCTATCCAAAATGCCAAGTCCGGCGTTGTTGTCGAGTGCCACTGGCGCGAGTAGAAGATAGGCTTATCTATGGGATCGTTGACAAGTAAAAGGTGCTTTTCGTCTTGCCATGCTTCAATGTCTTCTCCTCGTTTATCAAGTGTTCTGTATCCCCAGCTCTGGGACTAGCTATTAAAGTCTTCCGCAATGAGAAAGTTGCAGTTCGGGACCTGGATTGTGTCAAGTGAGATATTCTTGTCATTAGGGCTGTAATAATTGACAATGTCAATCATAGAGTTGCTGGTTGTTACCTTGATCTTGATATATTCTGCCTCTTCCATAAAGGTATTGATCTGGCTGGCGTTCACGCTGTTTCGGACCAAGGTGATCACCCCACCTTTCTTTCTTCCTCTTCGATCACACCGGAAAATCTGGTAGCCTCTGATCTTAAATGGTTTACCTTCTTGCAGGTGTGTCTCTTGGATGCAGTAGATATCAATGTTGTTTTCGTACAGGAACTGTTCGAGCTCTGATTTCTTGTTGGTAAACCATTCTGCGTTCCAGTGCATGATGTTGATACTGGGGTTCCCTTTGGGGTTGGTCTTCTCTTTCGGTTTGCCAGTAGCTCTCCATCATCGTCCCCTGTCTCAACAAGACGAGTTGATGGGACCTCCAGTAGCTGAGGGTGGGCTCCTTCGAGGCGTGGAGCTCGGCGCTGCACCTGCCTGGCAGATCCTCACAGGGCGAGCACCATGTCGGTTGATTCGATCTCCAAGTGTCATTTCATTAGCGTTGTGCATAATGCTCTGGTTAGCCCCTCCAAATGTGGATTGACACCCAGTGGGTTACACCCCTGCGCCACGTTGAGGCTGAGCATATAGTCTTAAACAGGGGATTGATCTGCTTGGTTGTACATGTTTACAAAAAGATTTTCGCATAATTCAATTGGTATACAAACTTAACATAATAATATCACTGGTAATCTTGCCCTAACCAGTTAAGGTCACATTTGGAGAAAACCATTGCAATGTACAATGTTCCAAGTAATTCATTTTTCTCTAGCAATTAATAACAAACAAGCTGTATGTGTCTAACATTCGCCAAATAGGAAATATGAAGTCAGCATATGATCGATTACACGAAATTACGTGATGACTTACCTCCCTTGATTGTGAGCTCTTCAGCGTAAATAACTACGTAATAGTGGAACAAACTAGTATACTGTAACGTTGAATTCATGCAGCTTCGTTCAACTCCAGCAGGAAATAAGTGCATGTTGGTCGCATTTTCCGACTCAGACAAAGACACAATTGCTTTTTTCAGATCTTAGGTCAATAACAATAATAGAAAGTTATATGCTGATAGATTACGCCATAAATAAACAACATACCATTGAGACTAATGTGCGCTCTTACTTAACTTACAAAACACAGGGGATACTTGTACTCCAAGAGAAATGGTTCACAAAACCGACCGGTACGAATTAGGCAGTTCGAATGGTGTATGATCCGATCATTGTGCCATGACCCAAGTATCAGCCGCGATAGGTACTTAGTCTGCACGTATAAACGAGAATTTGTGTGGCTTGATATCATACAAATTATAATGAAGTGGTGCCATCTGACGCGTAGGCTGAAAGCCATAACGATACCTATATTCTAATTGTCCTTTCCAGAGTACCCACCCATCATATGACGTCATAATGAACTGCGGGATGTGTGCAGTGACATCATAATAAATGACGTCATGAGTGATGTCGATAAGTACGCCACGAACGCATATTTGAAGACGGGCTGTGCGTTGTTTTACAAATTGTTTCTTTTTACTATTTAATAAATATTATGTTGAATATTTTGAAACTAATTTGACTGGGCGCTGTTGCTGCCTATGGCAGCAACCGCACCCAGTCGAATTAGTTACAACATATTCAACAACTTCCCTGTATAGTTTTCAGGAAATTGATAGCTAGGGCATTCGGGGATCGATCAATCCAAACACGGCGAGGTGTGGGTGGAGCTTAGCTAGTGATGGGCGGGGCATAGCTAAAAATGGAAATATCCATTCTCTGTCCAGTTACATTTTTCAATGCGAATAATCAGAAACACATATAAAGTTGATACCATAAAAATGGTTTTGGAAAGGATGCAATAAATTAAGTATATGTGTAACTATGGTATCTAAATATAAATTGCAGACACCTAAAATATGTTTTCCAGTTAAGATGCAGAAAATCATGTCAATTTGCGGCGGAAATCCTGGCACAATTTAATTGTGTGTCGCAATAACATTATCTTGCTTACTTACGTTTGGGCAAAATATCTCAATTATATCATCGCGTACTGGCTTTGCTGAAAAACAGTACACCACATGATTCATCGCGCTGTTGCTGAACATAATACAATACAATACGTTTAACAATGTGTCTCTCAAGGCTGATAGCCGTCGATCTTCACGTGCATTATCTGGACATAGCTTAATGCTTGAAATAAATGCCAAGAAACACAAGGCAATGATAATAGTCACCACTCGAGTGTCAGTGGTCACTCTCTCTGTTGCTGTCCGTCGAGCGATGGGCTAGACCACTCGAGTGTCAGTGGTCACTCTCTGCTGCTGTCCGTCAAGCGATGGGCTAAACCACTCGGGTGGCAGTGGTCTCTCTCTCTCTCTCTCTCTCTCTCTCTCTCTCTCTCTCTCTCACTGTTTAATGATGTGACAACCGGAAATGGCAGTACACGAAATAATGACTGTTGTTATTAACTTAACAGTGTCTATAATAGACGGGTCCGCACTCAAAAGACAGACTCTTATCCAATTACCTTGGCACGCTTTAGGAAATAGTTCCATATGGATTGCGTTTGCTGCCACAACACTCGCTACAACGATAACCATGCCCATACAGACTGTCAACATCAAACCTCTAGTGATTCGAGCTCTGGATAGTAATGGCCACGCCATCTGTTAGAGTCTGAGAGCTACCAGAAACACATGATGGTACTCGCTTCCAAACAGGGAATACTCACTGAAGATGAAGAGCGGAGGACATACGAAATTTAATTGTGTAAATGAAAGAAAGGGCTCATTAAATGTGAAGTGCCCAGCTGGAGAAACGCTCTTGATTATGTCCAGAAATGCTAAGCTCATCAGCACTGAAAAAACCCAGGGGACGTTTAAGAATGTATGCGATTAGCATAGCGTTAAATATCGTTCCAATCACATTCCAAACGACGAGCAGGTCTTTGAATGCAGACCGTGGTGTGCTCTTATGGTATGTTTCTTCACCGTAGAGCGTTGCATGTATTGATACAATGAGTGATGCATGTGTGCGCGCCACACCAGAAACTGTGTCATCACCAGACAACACTTTATGACCTGAATACGAGGAAGTTTTGTCAGTACCTAAGTTCCCGCTTGTTTTCACTCAATATCCATACGCGTATCTGAATGAACCTAGTTATAATATAGTAATAGTAATTAATAATGTAGACATGCATGGTTAAATACAAAAACACTGCCGCCACATCCATATATGTGGCTTTGATATATGAATGTAGCGGTGCTATTATCATTTTCTTTTCTCATTCCACTTCTGTGACAGATCAGTGCGTAGCTCAAGTGGACACGGCATGCACGGTGGCAGATATAGGACAGTACGAATCGGGACTGACCAGGGAAAAGCAGAGACGATTCGAAATGGGTCAAATGAACAGTTCACTGACCACGATGATGAGCTCTTGCACCGGTTCTCAGGAGATCCCAGGCCATTAATAATACCATTTAAAACAGCAGAAGTTGAGAAGGTACTTAACGCCTGAAAAATGGACGTGCATCTGGGCCTGATGAGATTAGCAATGAACTATTCAAATATGCAAGTGACATTATCTCAAAACCGATCACGCACCTAATCAATTCAGCTTTTAGGTACCATCTTCACATCGACACTGTAGGCCAAGGCATCCTTATCGCACTACCGAACCCCAAGAAGCCACCTGGCAGCCCATTGTGCTCTTCAACAGCATACGGAAAATCCTATCCAATGTTACTCTATGCCACATCCGAGACAAGATCGACGACTGCCCCGGATCATGTCAAAGGGGCTTCAAACATGAACGCAGCTGCTAGGCTGGGTATGCTTTCAACGCATGCTTGTGTCGATAGTCATGTCCAAACACTCTGATTTCCACAAAATGGGCATTGGCATGCCATGCGCCTTCGACACAATTAAAGGCTCAAAGATCATAGATGACTGTGCCAGGTCAGTTGCAATGAAGATGAGCCAGGACGGATGAGACTACTGCTCGCAGACACCAAGCTGAGAGTACGATTCAAGTCAGTGAAATCTGTAGCGTTTGAAAAATCATTCGGCTCCCCACAGGGAGATGGTCTATCTCCCGTGCTTTTGACCTGTTACCTTGCTGCTGCATTGAAATCCGTGGGGTGGGGGTTTCAACGAGACCAAACCACCCAGTGTCCATACTGGGTATGCCGCTAGAAATAGAATATGCCAATGATGTGGACTTCATAGACGAGAAAAAGCCCTTGCCGAACTTATCCCAATAGCTGCAAGCAAACTCAAAATTGAAAATCGCTTTATGAATGAATCCAAAAAGGCGATCACCCACATATACCTATGCGCAAAGCATGGCAGAGAACCATCGAGGAAAAGTACACTCCTGGGCTCACTGCTTTGCAGTACTCCTGACATTGCCGCATGCAGCGGCATGGGAAACCTAGCTTTCCAGTCTTTCTGGAAGCGTTGGATTCGTAGATCAAAGATGCCCTGCGTAAATTTGATGCTGTATAGCTGTAGCAGCTTGGCAGCTCCAAAGGCGGTTCTAGACAAACTCGATGCCCGCCACCGTAAACACCTACGCACCATCACTGGACACCGATGGCCAGCGGTATAATTTTCAAGGACGCACTATACAAGATGTGCAATACGTCGCCGCTGTCTGTAAAAGTTGCTCAGCAAAGATGGTCCATGTTTGGTCTTGTGCTAAGGATGCCAGAAGAGACACCATCACAGATAGCCTTGCAATTCGCCCTGCTCGGAGCCAGCACATACAAAGCCATGAGGGGACGCCATTGCAAGATGAAGGGGCGTGACGGAGACACAGCTTTTCTTATGGGTGCTATCAAGCCCAGAGTTAGTCACAATGAACAGTGCCATGCAGGACTTAGCACATACAAGATATCAGAACAGTGAGCAGCATAGCGGTGCTATCCAAACAAAACAAAACATATCCACTTCCAAACAAAACAAAGCATAGCACTTCCGATAACTTTGAAATACCTGTCTGATTCGGAACAAGTATCCATATACACAGCACGAAGGTGATTTTACAGCCCATTGTTCTGAAAGGACATAGGTAGTAATATAATGAGGGAAGTGAATGGAATGAATGTGGTCGGCTTTACCATATGAAAGTCACCATTAAAGGAGTATTACACATTATCTAACGAAAGATCATATATCTAACCAATGAAACTCTTTTTTGAATGTTACACGTGTGTTCATATCGATAAATATGAAAAGGGCTGAAATGTATTATATGACAAAGAACAGCACTGTCTGCATTTTAGAGCGTATTACGGCATGGCCATCTTCTGTGGAAGCACGGCCTTGTCCTACTTGTGGAGAGGATTAGTTAACCTTGGATCATTCAAGCTCAATTTGAAAATAAGTGCACTATATTCTCACATTACAACGGTAATTGTTATAAGGCTAATTGTCAGAATGCGTTGCTTGTTAGGCACATAAAATTGCCATGGCAGAGCGATGGCTTACTGGATGGCTAGTATATGGGTGGTTATAATAGCGTAGGAAGGGACGAGCTGATGTATGAACCCTAGTATGTTATCTGTATTTCGTATCAAAGATTGAAATTAGAGGTTAAAATACCAACATAAGCTAACATACAAATGCATATTTGGGATGGAATATAGCTTTAATCCGAAATAAGAAACCTACAGCTAACTGGCTTAGTGGATGTTTTGTCACTTTAATCAGTGAGTTTCCGTGCCCCGATTATACACGAGTATACAGGAAGGATGTTGAATATTTTGAGACAGGTATGACGATGGCAGCAACAGCTTGCAGTCAAATTAGTATCAACATACTTAACATGCTTATCCTTACACCATACACAGTTGTCTTTTCTTGTCTGTAAAAAAATAGAATAAAAGTGTGACTGTTTCCATTAAACAGCCTCCAGTCAAATTAATTTCAAAATTTGTAACAGCTTACATGTATTGTTTCCTTGAAATATTGATTCATCTAATTCAAGTTTCAAACTTTCAAATTGGTTCCAACGCGTCAAGAGGTGTGGGGATGGGGCAGATGCTAAGTAGAAATGGAGTGTGCGTAGTCTCAATGTTCTTCAATTTATCCGTGTGCTAAACCTCTCTAGCTAAGTTCCAACCATGCTTTGCCCGTGATGGGATCAATTGATCCATGCACTTTCTAAATCGCAATTTCCATAAAACTATACAGGCAACCTGTTGACTATTTTGAAACTAATTTAACTTGTTGCTGTTATTGAATATGCGAGCAACAGCGCCCAGTGAAATTAGTGTCAGAACATTCAAAATATGTTTTTATTAAATGGTAAAGCCTAACAATTCGTACAACTTGTCAAACTATTATGCATTTGTTATGGACTATATCACGTCATTCATGGCGTAATTGATTATGGGGTCATCCTACATGTGACATAGTTGATTAAAACGTCATATGATTAACTGAGCAACTGGATTCCTCAATTACACTGGATCCATAGTAAGCAGAAGTAATAATCAAAAGCCATAAGAACACAGATCAGAGAAAGCATTGCATTAACACAATGAAATACGTCTAAGCATATTGCAATGGCGCAATAGAGGGCTTATGTCTAGCTATGTCTAACCATTTCTTGCTAACACCCGCCATTTCTCCCTGTCTTGGAGTCAATCCACTCTTAGTTAATGAACTTCTCATGTATCCATTTGACTAAAACAAATTCATGATAGTACATTGTTCGGTGATTCTTCCAGTTTGATATATGCAATTTACCATTAACCAAAGCACTTCAATCATTACTCCAGTTTCATTGGCACGTAACCTAGGCCACGCCCATTTTATTGGTCAGTGAGCCTACGATGCGCCAGCTGGCGTCGCATAAGCTGGCCTAGCCAAGCGCGATGATATGGGCTTCATAAACCTGGCCAAAGATATGTGCGTCGATGTGGATTGGTCGAGAGGTCTCACGTAACCTAGACCACGACTACTAATGACTTCGAACCTCATTACACCTGTCAATCATCAGTATGTGCCTCATTACATATGTCAATTTTCGGCACGTGCAACCCATTTACGTCTCCGAAAGTGGAGAGGAGTTGGGCGACCACTTCTGATTTGTCGAGAGAGTGATGACATCCTCAATATTTCAATTAGAATACGCCCCCTCCCGACACCCCCCCCCCCACAGCACAAGATATTGGACTCTGATTGGCCGCGAGAGAACAAAGGATAGTATAGTGTTGTGAAAAATGGCGGGTGGCCTAATTGAAACACTGATGACGGCAACACTAGCTCGGCCAATCAGAATTGCTGCACATATCGTCGTTAATATGGATGTAAGATATTCTAATAATGCTTCAAATAATGGCAATATATAGAGGATGGATGATGAATGATAGTATAAGTGAAAACATCCACCAGCGTGTACTATGGTGAACTGTACATTTTGCAAAGATCACGGAAAAACCGTATCCCTTATAAGCTTTATGAAACAGTATTGTTTCTCACTTAGCGCCCAACAAAATGTCAAGTTTCTTACTGAGAATGTCCATTTGCAGACCAAGAGAATATTAATTTTGAAAGTTTACCACTGGAATGACTGGCTCGTTTATCGAGCCAGTCATTCCAGTGGTGAATTTTCAGAAATAGTATTCTCCTGGTCTGTAAATGGACAGTTTCTATAAAAGAAATATTGAAATCTTCTTAAATACATGTTAGTGTTAAAGGGTTAACAAGACCTTTGCAGAAGTCGGTTTTTGGAAGACATGAGGGTTAAAACGTGAACAGTTAGCACACGGCTGTGAAATTATTGTATCAACAGAGCATAATAAGAAGACATGCTCCACACCTACATTTATTAATGTTCGTATACATCTGCTTGGCCACGGGGCGAGGATATATGCAGGGCAGTAAAATTTTAGATACCTATATATTTGGTACGTTATATCCGTTTTATTGCAAAACTCTGAGTAGATCACGTTTGAATAGCGTTCTGATTACGACTGCACCAAACTGAAACCGAAAACTGTTAATATCGAATCAGTTCAGCTATATGTCAATTAACTTAAGAATAGCAGCAAAAATGTAAAGTGAAATAGAAAGTGCATGTGAACGGTCTTCTCCATCAGTCTATTAACCCCTCTTGTGTCAACAACGCTTTAAAGCGCTCAAAATACTATTTATTTCAATTAACCATTTAATTGCTAATACTTTTCAAGGAAATTTAGGTTTTAGCAGCCAAAAAAAGTATTTTTGAAAATTTATAACGAAAATTTACAACAAAATCGGTTCTGTTATTCTTCAAATGGGCATTCATCAAAAGTGTAATGGTTAAGAAAATTCAAATTTCTGCTTAGCCAGTGTACAATTGCAGACCGAGTCAGTCATTCCAGTGGTAACTTTTCAAAAAACATTCTTCTCTTAGCCTGAAAATGGACATTTCACAAGATCGCCGCAGAGGTCGTTTTTGATCAACTTGGGAATTAAAGGGTTACGTTGGCATCAGAGGGGTTAACGATGCGTGTACCGTCGTGTCATCTGGTTGTAGCTATATTGCAGTCTCGTCTATTGGCAGATCCTCTACGCGTACGTCATGTTGACCAGAACCACGCTTCCCACCGAGTTCCACCATTAATGCGCACTGGATTTACAGCTACAAGATTCAATCAATCGATACGATTTCAAAACAGTTTAACCACGACTGTAATCGATGACGCGTAGGAAAGACGAATGCAGTAAAAGTAGGTGACACAAATATCCATATCAATGTAAGCTATCCGCTTCTAGTTTTGGCGAGTTTCTTGCGTCAACGCAAGCTTAACCAAGCTTAACACTCTGATTGCTGCACACACTCAGACAGTACTTCCAATGGCCAATAACTATCAACCTGCTAAATATAAAAAAATCAATTTGACTGAAAGTTGCTTGTTTTGAAAATATTATGCATATTCAGAGTTAAATCTATGGACAATGTAGTCTGTAGAAATTCAAAAGCAAGTGAGAAGTTAACCTAAGGTGGGGATTGGGCTTAGGGTATCATGTATATACGTTCACTTTTAACATTCTATTAACTCCTTAACCTTCGAATTTGGTCAGGAAAATGTAAATTCTCTCATAGAATATATCCATTTGCAGACCAGGAGAAGACTATTTTTGAAGATGTACCACTGGAACGCGACCCAGTCATTTCCGTGGTAAATGAAAAAAAAAGTCTTGCCTTGGTCTGCAAATGGACATTCCTCAAGACCACTGCAGAAATCGTTTTGACTAATATGAGGTTAATGGCACGTGAAACGTTATTATGCGCAGAAAATGAGAAACAATGACCGGATATAATCTCAATTAAGGACACGCAGAGCACTGTTATGGTTCCATTGCCATATGCGTCCGCAACATGTATGCAACACCTTTCATAAATGCGTTGCAAAAACAAACACAGACACATGTTAGTAGACTTTTGAATACGATGTAAGAAATGTTCTGTTGAATATTTTGAACATAATTAAAATGGAACACATTGACAGCAATGTCTTCAAATCGAAGAATTGTTCAAAGTATTCAACTGTGCATTTTATTACGTTTTGGAAATGTGGTGAAGTATTATTAGTGAAGTGTGGCCAACTGTGGCAAATGAGCCAGAGTACCAGTGTTTCAGCGTAAGATATATATTAATACAGTATTCCCATACCTACACAGACGCGTATGTGTTATCTCACCAGTCAGATGAAAGATTCTGGTGTATAGGCAAACTAAGCATCGGCATGGATTAGGAGTCGCAGATTACTGTGGCCAGTCGAGCCAAGGCTATAAAATGTGGGCAAAACGGCTAGGTAAACAATAACTAAACGGCGCGACATTTCTCTATTTAAGATGCATTGTTGCGTGTGAGGCAGGCCGCCAATTCCCTTTGTCACATTGTTGAGTATATGTCGACAGTGGAATGCTATCTTAGAGAAAGATGCAATGAATACCCAATGGTTCAAGATAGCTGAATACTGAGATGAGCAATGCCTGATTTGTTAAAATACTCTTTTTCATCATTTATTCTCGCTCAACGCCTACTCATATAACGCACTATCATTGTTTGTAGGCGTTTTTAATCGAGTTAGATACTTAGGATACGTCACTATCTACGTTCAAACATCGAGCATGCATTAATAACGATACGGTTATTTTATATCGGAGCAAATAGTTCCTACCAATGAATCTACGTCTCCAGAACGTGGAGATTATTCTTTAGAATCTAGCTAAGGCTCTTTTAATAACGTTTAGCGGATGAATATAGTCTTAACTATGCGCCGCACCATCTCTAGCTAAGCTCTACTGACCATATGCCTGTGTTGGGATCGATAGATGAACGCATTATCTGAATTCCATTTTTTCTTCAGAAAACTATACAGGTAAGCTGTTGAATATTTTAACACAGATTTGATTGGGTGCTGTTGATTTCTATGCCAGAAACAGCAACCCCACCCACCCCTCAAATTAGTTTCAAAATATTCAACAGCATCTTTATTAAATAGTAAAAACTTACAATTCGTACAACTTGACGGTGCTAAGACTGTAAGACGGATTAAATCGCGCCATTCTTTTGTAATTGGTTATGACGCCAGCCTGCACGTGACGTTGTAGAATATGAAGCCATGTGGTTGATTAAGAAACTGGATTCTCGAGTGTATGTATCTACAACTGATGCCAGGGCATATCTATTATCTGGCCATGCTTGTGTCCCGGACTGATATACTGTTAACGCAACCCCTAAATATATGCCATGGGATCAGAATGAACGGTCGTGGCTTGAATATCAATGCTTATCTCTGATGTGCTTCCAAGCATCGATTCGCACGTATATTGCCATTGCAGGTAGTTAGGATAGCTTGATGCAATTTCCTCCACGTGTGTGAATTTACCTTTCCTGAGTATCCACCCATCATCTGACCTCGTATGACGTCATAATCAGCCCAGCGCGTGTATGATGGCGCCACAATCATTACGTCACAAAGGGTTCCATATAGACCGTCATCAAATCTCAAATAGTCTGACACGTTGGGTGAATTATATGTCTTTGTAATTCTTCTGCGATTTAATAAACATGCATTTGAATATTTTGAAACTAATTTGACTGGACGCTGTTGCTGCCTTAGGTAGCAACAGCATCCTATTCAAATTAGTTTCAAAATATTCAATACCAAGTGTAGTTTTTTGGAAAATGCTAGACAAGGTGCTGAGAGATCCCAACACGGGCGAGGCGCCGGTGGAGATTGGCTAGAGATGGGCGGGGCATAGCTAACACCGGAAGGGTCCATTTTTTGAAAACTCACTGTGTCAGTCAAAATCGACAGGCTGCGCTGCATAAGGATATTTGGCACAACTCTTTTTAAACTTATGTTGATGAATTCACTCGCAACAAAACATCTATTAGCAGTTGATGCACAGAGATTTAACAATGGACCTTTCCATTTTTAGCTATGCCCCGCCCATCACTAGATAAGCGCCACCCACACCTCGCTGTGTTTGGATTGATCGATCCCCGAATGCCCTAGCTATCAATTTCCTGAAAACTATACAGGGAGGCTGTTGAATATTTTGTAACTAATTTGATTGGGTGCACTTGCTGCCTATTGCAGCAACAGCGCCTAGTCAAATTAGTTTCAAAATATTTTACAGAATAGTTATTAAATAGTAAAAGCCAACAATTTGTACAACAAGGCATAGACCGCCTTCAAATATGCGTTCGTAACGTACTTATCGAGATGATTATGACATCATATGATGGTACATACTCTGGAAAGGTGAATTGGACGCATAATTGCATTGCTGGTGGAATGGCATCACCCGATTACAATTTCGAGGGTCTCTAAGAAGTTTTTTTAAAGGTGCATATTCGCACCAAAATGCTTGAAAAATGCTGCAAAAACCAAAATTTCCTTGAAAAGTGTTGGCAATTAAAAAGTTATTTGAAAGAAATAGTATTTTGAGCGCTTTAACGCAGCGGAGTATAACGTCATATGACGTCAGATGATAGATGAATACTCCGGCATTTGTTTCAACATATTCAACATAATGTTCATTAAATAGTAAATACATACGATTCTTACAACGTGACGGCCTATTAAGCGCTTATAGCGGACTAAATCGCGTCATTCATGACGTAATTGATTATGGCGTCTGCCTATATGTGGCATAGTTGGTTATGGCGCCATATTATTGATCGAGGCCCTGTATTTCTCAATTGGCAACTCTATGAGTGTATGTATATACAGAGGCCGATACCTCGATAAGCTAGGTTTCGTATGATTAGTTGAAACCTAAATCAACCCAGTCTTCACAGACTGCAAAATAGTAACAAAATATATCTATCAAAGGCTGAATATCTTTCTTTGATATAAAGCAAAATGCTGCGTGCACAGTTTATTTGTGACATATTTCACCCAAAAATCGTTAGGAAATAACGAGATGAGTATCACTTTATAAAAGGTTCAGTTAGATATGATCATGTTGTCGTTTATGATTGAACTTGCAAACCACCATTCTAATACAATTGTGCTGCATAGCTTTAGATACATAAGACGATTAGTTATTATGAGTAATCTAAAGTAGACCGCTACTCAAACACATTCAATATTACATTCTTCCACTCATTAATCATATCAGCATCACGGTACTAGCATTTGCAGAGACAGCATCTTTGACATGAAATGTTATGCAGCTGAAGGCTTAAATCTGTAAATGTTGCTCCCTGCAAAGTAATATCCGGATCAAAAACGGCCAGGCTAATGCAATATGATCCGTTTCCATCTGCCATCGCCCTGCAGGCACTGCGTTTTGGTTTGATTTAACTATGCACCCGTACTATTCTCCCAACTAATCCAAACATTTCGCTTTAGGCGGTAGGCCATGCAAATGACAACTTAAGAACACACACACACACACACACACACACACGTACGCACGCACGCATGCACACACGCCTACACACGCCTACACACGCACGGATGCACGCACGCACGCACGCATGCACGCACGCACGCACGCACGCACGCACGCACGCACGCACGCACACAATGCTTCGATCAGCCACTCAAGTTATTGACGTCATAATCAATTACATTCAGCTGCTAGCTGACGTCACAATCATAATGACTTATAGGTCCGTCATGGAAAAGGCTGTCACAAGTTGACGACTTGTATGAATTCACAATTTGATAACAATTTTGCTAAATAGCTTGAAGCCAATTTGACTGGGAGCTGCAGTAGTGTGGTCGTTGAAGGGTTTAACCAGTTTGACTGCGAGCTGTAGTAGTGTGGTCGTTGAAGGTATAAACCAATTTGACTGGGAGCTATAGTAGTGTGGTTGTTGAAGGTTTAAACCAATTAGACTGAGAGGTGTAGTAGTGTGGTCGTTGAAGGTTTAAACCAATTTGACTGAGAGCTGTAGTAGTGTGGCCGTTGAAGGTTTAAACCAAGAAAAAAATGGTGTAGAAGCGAACTTGATACCGAACTTGATAGCGTTTGAAAGGTAATTTCGAGCACAACAATATATACAAAATCGCCTAAAATCGGCCATCGGGAGAATTTTTGAGAGCCAATTCAATTATGTGGGCATTTTAGCAGGACCGTTAATGGGTTTTCTGATGGTTTACTACACTTATGGTGGGATATCAGCTATACAAACTGAATTAAACGACCGGTAGCAGTAGTAGTAGTAGTAGTAGTAGTAGTAGTAGTAGTAGTAGTAGTAGTAGTAGTAGTAGTAGTAGTTGTAGTAGTAGTAGTAGTAGTAGTAGTAGTAGTAGTAGGACTAAATTAAACTAGTGGTAGCAGTAGTAGTAGTAGTAGTAGTAGTAGTAGTAGTAGTAGTAGTAGTAGTAGTAGTAGTAGTAGTAGTAGTAGTAGTAGTAGTAGTAGTAGTAGTAGTAGTAGTAGTAGTAGTAGTGAACGCACGCGTTTATTTAGCTCTGCAATTGCTGCCCGAATTTGCGAGTTTCTAGCGCGATTTTGTAGATAAATTTTATACATATATTTCGTATTAGTATTTCCTTTCAAACTTTTCGTTTAAGTTGTAAATTCTTGTCTTGGTTGGACAAGACATTTTGTGTCTCCATTTTCTAAAGGCATTCCTCTTAGCTGGCGGTTTCCGGCATTTAATAGGGCTCCTCTTACTGTGGTCAATGCAATACATTTCTCCCCGCGCCAGTCTGCTATTTCTATAGTTCGTAGCCTAGCGCATTATATTTGGCAAAATCGCTTGAATGAGTGGATGCGATTCCTTTGTCATTTGTAAGCACAAGCCTAGTTCTGATTTGATTCCTTTGTCATTTGTGAGCACAAGCCTAGTTCTTTAACTATATAAATCCTTATAGTCAGTTGGCTGTCCCCGGTCAACTCGAATAGACTAACAAATATATGACTGTACTATCTATTCATATATTTGTGAGTATACTTTAATCGGCTAGGTGTTAGTGAACCAATTAGAAAGTGGTTCAAACTAACAAATATATGACTGTACTCTCTATTCTTATATTTGTTGGTAGACGTCAGGGTTTCAAAAGGGGACACTATTTATTTAGTGTTTAGCTCTTTCCCTGACGTCCTGGTGTTATATAAGTATATATTTATTATAAATTGTGGTAATATGGGGTTCCTCCTTTGATAAACCACCATGGCAACCTATAAGCGTACCCTAAGCCCTAAAACAACAACTAAGTGGGGAGGGGGGTATCACGGCTATCGACGTGTATCATGGGTTAAAAGACGTGGCGCGGGACCTGCTACTTTGCAGGGGGTTATCAATGTTACTAAAACTGTATGGAATGTAACATTGTCAAATGAGGGGGTCAAGGAAACGCTTCTGGAAGCTGTTCTTATTATAAAAGGTGAAGTTTGTAACGTAGAGGAAATCGAGTCAGATAGGTTGCTAGTGAAGATGAAAGTTCCACTAGAAATTCCAGATGACAGAATCATGAGTGACCTCAAGAAGTATGGCAAAGTGCAAAAGATTGAACGGGAAACGTATCCCTTTGACAGAACGCTAGAAAATGGTGTAAGACGTATTTGGTTTGATAAAGTGGATAGCCCTTTACCAAGCAGATTGACGCTTGATGGCAGCTTTGTCCTGCCCTTATGGTATAGAGGGCAAATTAAAGAATGCCGGATCTGCCTAAGTACTGACCATTTGGCAACAGATTGTCCCAATCGAAACATATGTTTGCTCTGTGGTTCAGTTGACCATTTTAAATGGCGCTGTCCAAAAAATCAAGCAAGGCCTCAGTATCAGGAGATAATCGCCCATTAAAGGATGCAACTGAGTCAAATGCTTCTGAAGCAACCGCTTCGGAAGCTGTTGTTTTGGTTCATGCCAATGTAAATGTCAGAAACAAATCATCAAATCCTGTTAAAGTAACTACAGTTGATGAAATTCATGTATTAGAGGAGGGTATAACCTTAAGTCAAGAAAATACTCAAAATGGAGTGGAGCCAAACGTTGCTGTAAAAGACACGCAGGAAAATGATGATCTTACAGAAGAGCCAATTTACAATTCCTTAGAAGATGAATTAAAATTAGGACAGGATAAGTTTAGGACTCAGAAGACAGAAAGTTCACATCGATTTTCCGCTAAGCCCACTTGATTTAAGTCAGCTTGAAGATATGGTAAATGATGCTCCTGCCAAATGTTACTTAAGTAGCAATACGCGTCATAAAGAAGACAATAGCTCAGAATCTGAGATTAAAGTAAATGATATGGATGATGATACAATGTCAGTTGCAGAATCAGATATGTCAATTCAACCACAGAGTTCACAGATGAAAGATGAAATGGTAATGTACCGATCAGAAGGGGGTGAAGTGGTAGTGCCATATGTAACGGCGAGAGCCGTGAAATATCGTCTACTGCGCCATGATTCTGATATTTCCAAATGTGAATATTTGTCTGTGGTAGAACTAGGAAATATTGAATTCGCAGGAAAATTAGGTAAATGGTCTAAGAAACGAGCTAAAAAACCCAAATCTAGTTAATCTAATGATGGCGGTTGTAAACATCATTTTTACAAATTATGATTATCTGCACCATCAATTGCAGAGGATTAAATACCGAATTCAAGCAGAGCCACTTGCTTGAAGAATTAGCAAATGAGAGAGTTGATATTGCTTTTCTACAAGAGACCAAAATTCAAAAAGCTGAAGTGTATGAATCTCTCAAAGATATTTCAAAAGGGCAGATTTGTTTTTCTTTATCACAAGATAATAGTGCGGGAGTGGCCATTCTTATCCTGCCCCGCTGTCTCAACTATGTTGACGTTATATCGTCGTCATCAGATCCAAATGGACGATGGATTTGTGTATCAATTGATGTACTAAACACAAGTTTAAATTTGATGTGCCTTTATGCACCTACCTCTCATCAATTGCGCCGTTAATATCTAAATGATGTTTCCACAATAATTCAAGACAGAACGCCAGAAAACCTAATTGTGGGCGGTGACTTTAATTGCATATTAGACGAGGCTAAAGACAGAAACTATAGGTCTAATTTTAATGACACATCGCATAATATTTTGAAACACATTTGTGAAAATAAAAGCTTGTTACACTCTTATCGGATTGAAAATCCAGAAGGCCAGGAATGTACTTGGTTTTCAACCGATGGAAGGTTAGCTTCAAGGTTAGACGGTATCGATGTAGAACGTTCAGTGAAAGGTTACATGTGTACAACTAACATAAAACCAGTAACTTTCTCTGATCACAATATGTTTTCCATCACATTAGACAATGATGACTGGGTCAAACGAGGAGATGGATTTTGGAAACTTAATATAGCATTGCTACGAGATAGTTGCTACCGCAAATGTGTGGAAAGTCGTTGGAGGCATTGGGATGGAAGAAGAGGTTCGTATGAATGTATAACAGACTGGTGGGAAGATGCTAAATCAGACCTGAAATATATTTCAAGGCAGTATTCCATTAGGAAAGCAAGTGAAAAACGAAAGCGTAAAAAGGCTCTTCAGAGGTCGTTGTGTAAAATCAATAAGAACATTAATGATGGGGAATATAATTATTACGAACTATTAGTTAATTAAAAGGTAGACTAAATGAAATAGAGCAATATCAGTTTGATGGCACCAAAATAAAGTCAAGAGCACAAATGCACACCGAGGGCGAAAAGCCTACACGTTACTTTTGTAACTTGGAAAAAGCAAGAGGTATAGAGAAATTAATGCGCTCACTGAAGACGAATGATGGAGTATCAGTGTGCTCAAATGCAGAATTGATTGAAACAGTATCCGAATTTTACAAATCATTGTATAAATCTGAGGAAAGCGAGGAAACCGCAACTAGAGAAGTTTTAGCTAATATAATGAAAAGACTTCCAGATTCATGTCGCGAAAGCTGTGGCCAATCAATAACAATTGATGATTTGACAAAATCCCTCAAAGGTATGAAGTTAAAAAGGTCTCCTGGATGTGACGGACTTCCAGTTGAATTTTATCAAACATTCGGGCACACATTTGGGCCAGTATTAGAAGAAATAGCAACCAACATTTTTAAGCAAGGGCATCTCCCTACATCGATGGCCCAAGCATATGTGTGGCTTATATACAAGCGGGGTGACAGGAATAAAATACAGAATTAAAGACCATTCTCTCTACTCTGTGTAGATTATAAGATTATTACTCGGGCACTAACATTAAAACTTGGCGCAATCCTATGCGAAGTCATTCATGATGATCAAACCTGCTCTGTGCCAGGAAGATCAATATTAAACAACACTTTGCTTATATGGGACCTTATTCAATTAGTTGAAAAGGATTGTATCCCAGCAGCAATAATAGCACTTGATAACGAGAAGGCGTTTGACAGACTAGAATGGGATTTCTTGTTTAAGTCTTAAGACCATATTGGCTTTGATTCAAGATTTATTAAATGGGTCAATATTTTATATACTAATATAATAAGTTGCTATTTAGTTAACAATCAGCTATCCAAACCTGTAGTGTCGGAATGAGGTTTCAGACAGGGTTGCTCACTGTCCCCGCTTCTATTCGTCATAGCTATGGAATCGTTGGGGGCCACATTGAGTCAACGCAATGACTTTCAAGGAATATGTATACGTGGCGTAGAAAGGCCACTAAAGGTTTCTCAATATGCAGATGATACGACTGTGTTTGCGGGTAAAAATACGGATTTTAGAATTTTAAATGGAGTATTACCAGATTTTCAAAAGGCATCAGGACTTAAAGTCAATAAATATAAATCTAAACGATTGTTTTTTGGCGATTGGATGGGCAGAACTGATAATGTGATGGATATTAACTGCTCAAATGATGTCATAAAAATGTTGAGTATTTACTTTAGTAGAGAACAAAATGTATTACTAAGCTGGGAAGAAAGGATATCCAAGCTAAAGTGTGCATTACTAAAGTGGAAACGACGTCGCCTAACTGTCTTTGGCAGGACATTTGTCCTTAATAATTTAATTTTATCTGGACTGCGGTATACCGCTTCTGCAGTTCATATGCCCAAATCAGTAGAGTCAAAGATCAACACGTTACCTTTGTCCTTCTTATGGGAGGACAAAGCCCATTTAGTATCACAGTCAATCCTCACCAATGAAAAGCATGCCGGAGGCCTGGATTAGGTTAATGTTTCAGCAAAGTGTGCTTCTTTAAAATTGAAATTCTTGAATAAGTTACTTACTTCAAACTCATCTTGATCAAGTGTTTCAAGGGCACTTCTCCAAAGGTACGTTGATCCATTTCCAGTAGAATGTTTATTTATGTGCAATAAATTGCCACCCAATCATCAAAAGATTCCAAATGTATATAAAGAACAGCTCGAAGCCTTAAAAATATTTACACGATCAATGCCACACCCCAATTGTTGGGAAGATGCCTTAGAGCAACGTCTTTGGGGAAACGAGTTGATTCGTGATAATGATGATGTATTATATTTTCCCTCTATGGCCAAAAATGGTATTCAATATTTACGTGACTTGGTAAATCCGAAATCTCGTAAATGGATTGCGATGCAAGATGTAGCAAGAATAACATCAATGAGACATATTGATGCTGAGCGCTTATTTGTTAGAATAAAGAATGCAATACCTGCTGTATGGTTCAAATTGTCAAAAGCACGTGGCAACATTGATATGTTGCAACCAACATTAGTATTTATGTCAGAACATATAAAAGACAACATGGCATCTAGAGACTGGTATAGAATTCTAATGCAACGTCGGAGACAGACTCCTATTGTGGTTAGGCATTGGAACAATTTAGGATGCACGCCAAAGAACTGGAAAAATGCCTGCAAAGCAATACATCTACCCTGTCTACCGGGAAATGCACGGGACCTAGCATGGCAATCACTCCATCGAAGGCTATGGGTCGGTCATCTTACTTTTATGTGTAAAACATCAAGTACAGACTGGTGCTTATTATCTAATACGGAGGAGGAAACGATAGACCATCTATTTACTCAGTGTCGCATAACTACAGGCTTTTGGGTATATATCAATATGCTCCTTGCTAAATTTGGAACCAATATGTGAATTTAGTGGCTGAAACAATTTTGTTCAAAGATTGCTCAACTATCGGACGAATCATTAATAGCAAGGAGAAAGAATTGTTAATAACCATGTTATCTGTAGGAGTGTGGGCCATCTGGAAGCATCGGTGTTCAGAGGCCAGAGATAAAACCGGCAACAACCATCAGAGAGCCATACACGCTATATTTCGATCATTGTTGATAAACTGCATTCATTGTGAATTTTACAGGCTAGTAGAACATGGGAGAGAAAGTAGATTTAAAGACGTATGGTGCCAAACCGGCCTAGTATCAATTGAATACGGATATCTAAAAATATCAGAAGCGGAACTTGTATAAGCTATCACATCGCTGCTTGCTGTATATTGATAAATGCTATTTTAATTTAATTTAATTGCCTTTATTTTAAAATTGTAATGCTTTAGGAGACACTAATCTTGATGAATATCCCAACCTTGGGATCAGAATATTTAAATATCAAATGAACATTATGTCAATATTCTGGAGGTGATCCGATTGTCAAGTTAACAGAGTGTGATATCTTACAATTAGCTTCCTGTTGTAAATATTTACTGTAGGTGTATTTGTTCCAGGGTAATTTGCAAAAACTTACAATGAAGTAAATTTAGAATGTGAACCCAGAGCGCCATCTAAGTAGTCATAGTTTGTATACGTTTGCTTTGTGCATTATATTATATAAAGGGTACTACTACGTCCGTTAGGTATTTAATAATCTGCTAACTGGCGTCAATGAGTGACTTTTTGTTACTTATTGTCGTGTCACCTCGCCACTTGTTGGCGAGCTGCACTCGCCATTTGGCCCTACTACTATACGGTGTGCTACGTTAAACTACATATGATCTACTTAGCCTGCCGGTCATGAATCGGCTCAATGGCATCAACGATTAGCAGTAGCTTACTGCTAATTATTGATGAGTGGCTTTACCACTTTTTGGTTAGCTATGCTCGCCATTTGGGCCTACTACTACACCTTGCTGCTTGCAAATAGCAATGTCTTTGTTGAATTATGTTATGTTATCAGCTCTTTATTAATTATGTTTTCTATGTAGTTATGCCACGGTTGTGGTATATGATAATAGAGTATTTTAGCTTGCACTGTTTTGACATGTTAGGTTTGTATTGTTATTCTATTAATAAAGCCTGCTATTTCAACCGATTTTTTATGGGGGTTTGCCTCAGCGTCGGATTTTTAAAAAAAAGAAGAAAAAAAGTAGTGGTAGTAGTAGTAGTAGAAGTAGAAGTAGAAGTAGTAGTAGTCAATATTGTCAACGCACTGGCTCAGAATCTTCAATAATTGAAAAAATTCAATGAGGGAATGAGGGATGGGAAGGAAGGAAGAATAAGGTGGGCATGGCTGGATAGAGGGGGAGGACCATCCATCCATCCACCCACCCACACGCACGCACGCTCTCACACACACACGTACACACACATACACACACGTACACTCGCACGCATGCACGTACCCACATTTACACACGCACGCATGTATGCACGCACACACATGTACACACGTAGGCACATGTATACACGCACGCACGCATGTACGCATGCACGCACACACCATTCACATTACACACACCCATCCCCCCCCCAGCCCAACCCCCATGGATGGATGAGAGGCCGGATGATGGATGGGTAGGAGAGAAGGATAGAGCGGGGATCGGCTGGAGAAGGTGCAGGGGTGGGAGTTCGAGATGGACAGACGGGCAGTGGGAAGGCAGAGTAGCGGGAGGGATGGGCAAATGGACCGACGGACAAGTGGACCATGTGACAGCCAGACTAGTGAATGCATGGGTGGATTGACAGGAGCTGATGGATGGTTAGGCGGGTGGACCAGTGAATGAGTGGAGAAGCAGGAGAGTGAATCCGGGAATGATTGTAGAATTTGGTATATAAGTCTCTCCACTGAAAGACCGACTGACTGCCTGACGGTGTCGACGGATATATAAGTTATGTTTTTACAAGGCAATAAAATAACAGAACCGGCACTCGTAAGTATGTAGTCAATATTGTCAACGCACTGGCTCAGAATCTTCAATAATTGAAAAAATTAAAAAATTTAAGATATTTTGGTTTATCTTACTGCCTGAGATTTGTCATTTTGTTTGAGGAAAGCCATATGGCATTAATGTTAACGCTTTACTGGTTAAATTTGTTCAGTACAATCCAAATATGCGCTTACTTATTTAATGTACATTTGCAGGCACAGACAAGGTAATTCCCGAGAATATACCACTGGAACGACTGTCTCGGTTCCCGAGCCAGTCATTACAGTGGTAAATTTTCAAAAATACTCCAATCCCCGCCGGCAAATGGACATTGCCCAAGATCACTAAATTGACCGTTTTTGGCTGACCATCATGCAAGGGTTAATGTTGAATGATTGAGATGGATATTATGGATAGCTATTTGAGTTTTGCTTTTACCAAGATGTCACGTAGATTCGGATTTTTCTTGAACGCAATTACTGGTCGCTTGTTAAAGGGTTGTTTCAGTTTCTCCTGTAGGTTTTGATACTCATCTTTCAAAATTTTGGAAATTTCAACGTTTTTCCGATTATAGGTCAGAATGAATGGAATTTTGTCACGTTGATCAGATAAGCCTGGGTCCGGGTTTATTCCCCTTGGCCACTGTGTTTCGAGTTCTTTAATCCAAGACGATTCTCGAAGTTTTCTTTGTTTATCAGTTTCTTCTGCCGTATCTGAAAGGGGTGGCTGTTCAATCGGCATAATTTCAAAGTCACGAAGGACTAAATGGTCAGGAAGATTAAAATGTTCGGAAACATGTGTGTCTTCCTCTAGCCTAATATCTGAGAGGTGTCGAGTTGCCCGCCATCTTAATGGACATTTGGTTTCGCCGACATACTGTTTTTGGCACAATTTGCATGACATTAGATAAATAACATTTTCAGAGTCACAATCTAGATTAGACTGAAGTTGGAACTTGCTTTTGTTCTGAAAGCTCGTGAAAGTATTCTGGTTTGGGAGAAATTCATCTAACTTGCACCTTTTCTTTCCGCATTTGCGAGATTCGCCTACACCTATAATAGGACGATTGTGAGAAATTTTGGTAGGCCGACGATTTGAGGCATTATCTGGAATGGATTCCAAGCCGCAAGAATCGTGAGGTGTAACCTCGTGGTTTGAGGGCTTTGAATAGGGTAGAGCACGCTTCTTCAAAGTTTTTCCTATCACTCGAATTCCTGTGAAAACGGATTATTTGTGATTTAACTATTCCTTTAAAAGTATGTGGTGGATGGAAAGATTTTTTGTGCAATAGCTGATGCGAATCGGTTGGTTTGAAATACACTTTGTAGTCTAAGTAGCCAGTTGTTTCATACGTTAGACCTTTATATACAGTGACATCCAGGAAATATACGGACATCTCGTCAATGGTTGCTTTTAATTTGATAATCGGATCGTGATTGTTCAGAATTTCGAAAAATTCATCAAACTCTGCCTTTGTGTGTTGCCAAATCATGAAAATGTCATCAAGGTACCTGCGATAAATGAGGGGATGTTTTGGACACTTTTCTAACGCTTCCTCCTCCCACTCTGCTACGTAAATATTGGCAAAACATGGGCTAAAGCGCTTGCCCATCGCGCAGCCGCAAATTTGTTGGTAAATTTCGCCATCGAATTCAAAATCATTGCCTTTCAGACTCAGCTTTAATAGAGCTATTACTTCTCTGTCTGGCCTGTTGGTGTCTGGGTAGTTCACGAATGCTCTACGGATATAATTTATACCCTTCTCGATGTCAATGTTTGTATACATAGCATCGATGTCAAGCGTGACCAAGAATGAATTTGGAGGTATACTGGTCTCAGAGACCTGTGATAAGAAGTCTTCTGTGTTTTTCAAGAAGCTTGGGTGTCGATTTGCTATTGGCTGTAGATGGTAATCGATGTATTCACTGATTCTGTAGGATTCTGAGCCACAATCAGAGAATATAGGTCGCCCGGGCGGTGACATTGGGTCCAACCACGAATATATGGGTTTATGAATTTTTGGCAAAAGATAGAAAGTCCGTGGTTTTGACTCAAGTTTGCAAAGAGATACGTATGTTGCTTTTCGGTGATCTTCTTGCTATCGAGCAATTTTTTAAGAATCTCGTTAAATTTGCTGCAATTATTTTGCCAAAGTGGTTTGCTTAGTTTCTGGTAATGCTTTGGGTTACTAAGTTGTCGTTGTGCTTCACGTTTATAGTTATCTTTAAGCATTATTACAGTCGCCGACCCTTTATCTGCAGGTTTGATGACAATTTCGCTGTTTTTAGACAATTCAATTAAGGCATGGCGTTCCTCATAGGGTAAATTTGGTTGATCATTAGGGAATGTAGAATTTTTAACACTTTCTGAAAAGAGTTCTATGCTTTCACCGATCGCTGGGTCCAGGATTTTTACGTTTGGTGCCCAGCCAGTTTTTTCAATGAATGGTGGAATGTTACTATTAGAGTTACGAAAGAAGTCTGCTAACTTAATACGGTGACTAAATTCAGATGTTTCCATACAGCCATTATCTAAAAGAGCATCCAAACCTGTTTTAGGTCTTGGTGTTGGGACAAATGTAAGACCAAAATTGAGCAGTGACTGCTCTGCTTCACCTAGTGGGGAGCCAGTTAGATTGACAATATTACTGCCCAGTCCTGTTTCCGGGCGGATGTTACCCTGGCCCTTGTCTAGTTTAAATTTAGGAATTTAAGCCAGGCAGAATACATCGAGTTAGCTGTCTTCTCAGTCCAATGAATGTTATCCTTAACAACATTAAATTCGGAGAGTCTAAGTGCAGGAATGACAGTCACAGATTTTGATGATTCAGCCGTCGAATTGATGGACTGAATCGCCAAGTTCTGCTGAGCTGTCAACCGACTTGAATAGTTAAGTTTTGCGAAGTAAATCGCAGTCTTTGGGAATTTGGACTTAATCGCACTGAGAAGCAACATTAATCTATGTTTTGAACTAGAGATGGGTTCATTCATATCATTAATGCCAATGTTGATCACTATTTTCTCTGGTTTAAATGATCCAGTATACTTTTGAATTAGTCCTCTAGCATGACACAATTTAGCTCCTGGGTAGCAGGCAACTTGCGTTTCAGGGTGGGGCTCAACATTAATGCGACTCAGGTTCGAAGCTCCAAAGATGAGTACTTTGTTCGTGAGAACAGGTAGTCGCCAGTCAATTTTGTTTTCGATTTCATGACGAAATTTCCAAAAAATGTTTCTCTCCAACATGGTGGGTTGTTGGGGTCTATTTGCAGATTTAATAGGACGCACCTCCGGTGCATTACTTGGACCTGGAGTTGGAGAGAAGCTGGGCTGTGGCAGTTTCCCTGTTGGGGATGGGGTCTTGAGACCCGATGGTTGACTGCTCTGGGGGGATTTCTGAGAAGCGTCAGTCCGTGGACCAGATTTGCTACCATTAACCCTTTTCCTCTGTGGCAAGGGCGGATATTCGTTTGGGTCATTTAGATTGCCTAGTGGAGAGTCAGGTAGTGGGATTAATGATGCTTCAAATAGCATATCTCTAGGGCCAGAATCTAATGGTAGCAATGGAGAGATTTTATTGTCTACTCGTTTTGTGACTGGCGGCGAATTTTCAGGTGATCTGAGGCGTTTTTTCATTTGTGATTGTGGGGCCACAGTTGGTATCATGACCAGAGGCGTGGCTTGTGCGAGATTTTGAATTGGTTGCTGAGATGGATATATCGGTCACACAAAATCGTAAAAAGAACTAATCGCATTAATGTCGAGCTTTCTATTATAATTGTTTTTTGCCCAGCGTATAGCATTGGATTTAGCACGACCTAGGTCTAAATGTGGCATTGCCTGTGTGAGGACTACTTCAGTTCTAATACTACCAAGTTGTTCATTATGGTGATTTAACATGGCCTTAATGGTAGATTTTGCCCACTCAAAATTCACATTCCAGATGGCAAAGTAGATGTCATCATTTGGTATAGCTGGCTTACAAAATCCATTCAGCTCTTCGACCTTCCTGCTAAGCCCATCAGGGAGAGTTTCGGCATCTAAATGCCTACGTAGCGTAGCAATATGGTGGAAGCACTGAATTATTTGGTAATACAGCTTTACCAGGCGCGCATGCGCAGATGAAGCCCCTTTACCATCTCCATTCTTCCTACGACCATTCTTCCTCGCAATAGCCATTCAGACAGACAATCGTTCAATCTAACTAGCAATCAGACAGGCAGTTGAGCAGGTAAGAACGATTCGATCAGGCAAACTCAAATTCAAGCACACAAATTCATTCACATCAACTACAAATTGAACCAATATATTACTTACACCTGAAAGACAAATTATAGAATTAACATGTAATATGCAAGGGTTAACAATACAACAATACAATACGCAATATTATAAGTTACTCACAGTAATTATGGACACCGTCAATTGGCTAAATGCATTTCACATGGATGTGCTTCATCAGTAGCCTGTATGACAAATCTGTCAGTCCTTCAGTATAGACAGCTTTACATACGTTTACTGAATTACTCAATCTCCTTTGAAAAACTACTCTATGGTTTTATTTGAACAATTGAACTTTGTGCAAGGTTTGAATTTCCTTTGATTCGGGTTTATCACAAACATCATTAATAAAGCCAGTGATTAGTGGACTGGTTTCACACCACACAGATTAGTGAAATTTTACTCTTCCGAATTGGATTGATAAGTGAGTAGTGTTTCCTTCACGAGATCATGAACCGATCATTCAAAGGTGTTATATGCTTTTGTTGGGACACTCAATTTTGCCCTTTGATTCCTTTTGATCATTTGATGCCCAAAAAATTAATCAAGTTTGGATGACATATTTTGTCATTTTATAGAATTTTGTTCGCCACACCGGAAAGGCCACTGCAGTGTTTATAATTAAACTTTGTTCATACATGTAGAAAGAAAGTAGTATTCAGCTCCCTTAATTTTATGTGAGTGAGTGGCTGGACAGACACACAGAGAGCCGGATGGCTGGCAAGGCAGATGGACAGATCCATCCATCCATCCATCCAACCAACCATCCATCCATCCAGACATCCAACCATCAATCCATCCCACGCCCTCATCCATCCATGGAAGGATGGGGAGGCGGGAAGGATGGGGAGGTGGGATGGGGACGGGCATAAAGGAAGGATAGAGCTTAGTTGGAGAGAGGGAGGAAGGATCCATCCATCCATCCATCCATCCATCCATCCAACCAACCAACCATCCATCCATCCATCCATCCAACCATCCATCCATCCATCCATCCATCCATCCATCCCACACACCCATGGAGGGAAGGTGATTGGTGATGATTGATGGGCAGGATCCAACCATTCCATTCCACCATCCACCCACCCATACATCAAACCATCCATCCATTCATCCATCCATCCATGGAAGGGAGGGAAGGAGGGATGGGTAAGATCTATCCATCCATCCCGAATGGAGATGGAATGAGGGATGGGAAGGAAGGAAGAATAAGGTGGGCATGGCTGGATAGAGGGGGAGGACCATCCATCCATCCACCCACCCACACGCACGCACGCTCTCACACACACACACACACACACACACACACACACACACACACACACACACTTGCACGCATGCACGTACCCACATTTACACACGCACGCATGTACGCACGCACACACATGTACACACGTAGGCACATGTATACACGCACGCACGCATGTACACACGCACGCACACACCACTCACATTACACACACCCATCCCCCCAGCCCCACCCCCATGGATGGATGAGAGGCCGGATGATGGATGGGTAGAAGAGAAGGATAGAGCGGGGATCGGCTGGAGAAGGTGCAGGGGTGGGAGTTAGAGATGGATAGACGGGCAGTGGGAAGGCAGAGTAGCGGGAGGGATGGGCAAATGGACCGACGGACAAGTGGACCATGTAACAGCCAGACTAGTGAATGCATGGGTGGATTGACAGGAGCTGATGGATGGTTAGGCGGGTGGACCAGTGAACGAGTGGAGAAGCAGGAGAGTGAATCCGGGAATGATTGTAGAATTTGGTATATAAGTCTCTCCACTGAAAGACCGACAGACTGCCTGACGGTGTCGACGGATATATAAGTTATGTTTTTACAAGGCAATAAAATAACAGAACTGGCTCTCGCAAGTATGTAGTCAATATTGTCAACGCACTGGCTCAGAATCTTCAATAATTGAAAAAATTCAAAAATTTAAGATATTTTGGTTTATCTTACTGCCTGAGATTTGTCATTTTGTTTGAGGAAAGCCATATGCCATTAATGTTAACGCTTTACTGGTTAAATTTGTTCAGTAAAATCTAAATATGCGCTTACTTATTTAATGTACATTTGCAGGCACAGACAAGGTCATTCCCGAGAATATACCACTGAAACAACTGTCTCGGTTCCCGAGCCAGTCATTACAGTGGTAAATTTTCAAAAATACTCCAATCCCCGCCGGCAAATGGACATTGCCCAAGATCACTAAATTGACCGTTTTTGGCTGACCATCATGCAAGGGTTAATGTTGAATGATTGAGATGGATATTATGGATAGCTATTTGAGGAGTGCTTTTACCAAGATGTCACGTAGATTCGGATTTTTCTTGAACGCAATTACTGGTCGCTTGTTAAAGGGTTGTTTCAGTTTCTCCTGTAGGTTTTGATACTCATCTTTCAAAATTTTGGAAATTTCAACGTTTTTCCGATTATAGGTCAGAATGAATGGAATTTTGTCACGTTGATCAGATAAGCCTGGGTCCGAGTTTATTCCCCTTGGCCACTGTGTTTCGAGTTCTTTAATCCAAGACGATTCTCGAAGTTTTCTCTGTTTATCAGTTTCTTCTGCCGTATCTGAAAGGGGTGGCTGTTCAATCGGCATAATTTCAAAGTCACGAAGGACTAAATGGTCAGGAAGATTAAAATGTTCGGAAACATGTGTGTCTTCCTCTAGCCTAATATCTGAGAGGTGTCGAGTTGCCCGCCATCTTAATGGACATTTGGTTTCGCCGACATACTGTTTTTGGCACACGCACGCAATGCCTCGATCTGGCACTCAAGTTATTGACGTCATAATCAATTACATTCAGTTGCTAGCTGACGTCACACTCATAATGACGTATAGGTCCTTCATGGAAAAGGCTGTCACAAGTTGACGACTTGTATGAATTCATAATTTGATAACAATTGTGCTAAATAGCTTGAAGCCAATTTGACTGGGAGCTGCAGTAGTGTGGTCGTTGAAGGTTTAAACCAGTTTGACTGGAAGCTGTAGTAGTGTGGTCGTTGAAGGTTTAAACCAATTTCACTGGGAGCTATAGTAGTGTAGTTGTTGAAGGTTTAAACCAATTTGACTGGGAGTTGTAGTAGTTTGGCCGTTGAAGGTTTAAATCAAGAAAAAAATGGTGTAGAAGCGAACTTGATACCGAACTTGATAGCGTTTGAAAGGTAATTTCGAGCACAACAATATATACAAAATCGCCTAAAATCGGCCATGGGGAGAATTTTTGAGAGCCAATTCAATTATGTTGGCATTTTACCAGGACCGTTAATGGGTTTTCTGATGGTTTACTACACTTATGGTGGGATATCAGCTATACAGACTAAATTAAACTACCGGTAGCAGTAGTAGTAGTAGTAGTAGTAGTGGTAGTAGTAGTAGTAGTAGTAGTAATAGGACTAAATTAAACTAGTGGAAGCAGTAGTAGTAGTAGTAGTAGTAGTAGTAGTAGTAGTAGTAGTAGTAGTAGTAGTAGTAGTAATAGTAGTAGTAGTAGTAGTAGTATCAGTAGTAGTAGTAGTAGTAGTAGTAGTAGTAGTAGTAGTAGTAGTAGTAGTAGTGGTAGTAGTAGTAGTAGTAGTAGTAGTAGTAGTAGTAGTAGTAGTAGTAGTAGTAGTAGTAGTAGTAGTAGTAGTAGTAGTAGTAGTAGTAGTAGTAGTAGTAGTAGTAGTAGTAGTGAACGCACGAGTTTATTTAGCTCTGCAATTGCTGCCCGAATTTGCTGATTTCTAGCGCGATTTTGTAGATAAATTTTATACATATATTTCTTATTAGTATTTCCTTTCAAACTTTGTGTTTAAGTTGTAAATTCTTGTCTTGGTTGGAGCGCATTTTGTGTCTCCATTTTCTAACGGCATTCCTCTTAGCTGACGGTTTCCGGCATGTAATAGGGCTCCTCTTACTGTGGTCAATGCAATACATTTCTCCCCGCGCCAGTCTGCTATTTCTCTAGTTCGTAGGCTAGCGCATTATATTTGGCAAGATCGCTTGAGTGAGTGGATTTAATTCCTTTGTCATTTGTAAGCACAAGCCTAGTTCCTTAACTATATAAATCCTTATAGTCAGTTGGCTGTCCCCGGTCAACTCGAACAGACTAACAAATATATGACTGTACTATCTATTCATATATTTGTTAGTATACTTTAATCGACTAGGTGTTAGTGAACCACTTAGAAAGTGGTTCAAACTAACAAATATACGACTATACTCTCTATTCGTATATTTGTTGGTAGACGTCAGGGTTTCAAAAGGGGACACTATTTATTTAGTGTTTAGCTCTTTCCCTGACGTCCTGGTGGTATATAAATATATATGTATTATATATTGTGGTAGTATGGGGTTCCTCCTTTGATAAACCTCCATGGCAACCTATAAGCGTACCCTAAGCCCTAAAATAACAACTAAGGGGTGGGGTGTCACGGCTATCGACGTGTATCATGGGTTAAACGACGTCGTTGGCGCGGGACCTGCTACTTTGCAGGGGCTTATCAATGTTACTAAAACTGTATGGAATCTAACAGGGTCAAATGAGGGGATCAAGTAAAAGCTTCTGGAAGATGATCTTATTGTAAAAGGTGAAGTTTGTAACGTAGAGGAAATCGAGTCAGATAGGTTGATAGTGAAGATGAAAGTTCCACTAGAAATTCCAGATGACAGAATCATGAGTGAATTTAAGAAGTATGGCAAAGTGCAAAAGATTGAACGGGAAACGTATCCCTTTGACAGAACGCTAGAAAATGGTGTAAGACGTATTTGGTTTGATAAAGTGGATAGCCCTTTACCAAGCAGATTGATGCTTGATGGCAGCTTTGTCCTGCCCTTATGGTATAGAGGGCAAATTAAAGAATGCCGGATCTGCCTAAGTACTGACCATTTGCAACAGATTGTCCCAATCGAAACATATGTTTGCTCTGTGGTTCAGTTGACCATTTTAAATGGCGCTGTCCAAAAAATCAAACAAGGCCTCAGTATCAGGAGATAATCGCCCATTAAAGGATGCAACTGAGTCAAATGCTTCTGAAGCAACCGCTACGGAAGCTGTTGTTTTGGTTCATGCCAATGTAAAATGTCAGAAACAAATCATCAAATCCTGTTAAAGTAACTACAGTTGATGAAATTCATGTATTAGAGGAGGGTATAACCTTAAGTCAAGAAAATACTCAAAATGCAGTGGAGCCAAACGTTGCTGTAAAAGACACGCAGGAAAATGATGATCTTACAGAAGAGCCAATTTACAATTCCTTAGAAGATGAATTAAAATTAGGACAGGATAAGTTTAGGACTCAGAAGACAGAAAGTTCACATCGATTTTCCGCTAAGCCCACTTGATTTAAGTCAGCTTGAAGATATGGTAAATGATGCTCCTGCCAAATGTTACTTAAGTAGCAATACGCGTCATAAAGAAGACAATAGCTCAGAATCTGAGATTAAAGTAAATGATATGGATGATGATACAATGTCAGTTGCAGAATCAGATGTGTCCATTCAAACACAGAGTTCACAGATGAAAGATGAAATGGTAATGTACCGATCAGAAGGGGGTGAAGTGTTAGTGCCATATGTAACGGCGAGAGACGTGAAATATCGTCTACTGCGCCATGATTCTGATATTTCCAAATGTGAATATTTGTCTGTGGTAGAACTAGGAAATATTGAATTCGCAGGAAAATTAGGTAAATGGTCTAAGAAACGAGCTAAAAAACCCAAATCTAGTTAATCTAATGATGGCGGTTGTAAACATCATTTTTACAAATTATGATTATCTGCACCATCAATTGCAGAGGATTAAATACCGAATTCAAGCAGAGCCACTTGCTTGAAGAATTAGCAAATGAGAGAGTTGATATTGCTTTTCTACAAGAAACCAAAATTCAAAAAGCTGAAGTGTATGAATCTCTCAAAGATATTTCAAAAGGGCAGATTTGTTTTTCTTTATCACAAGATAATAGTGCGGGAGTGGCCATTCTTATCCTGCCCCGCTGTCTCAACTATGTTGACGTTATATGGTCGTCATCAGATCCAAATGGACGATGGATTTGTGTATCAATTGATGTACTAAACACAAATTTAAATTTGATGTGCCTTTATGCACCTACCTCTCATCAATTTCGCCGTTAATTTCTAAATGATGTTTCCACAATAATTCAAGACAGAACGCCGGAAAACCTAATTGTGGGCGGTGACTTTAATTGCATATTAGACGAGGCTAAAGACAGAAACTCTAGGTCTAATTTTAATGACACATCGCATAATATTTTGAAACACATTTGTGAAAATAAAAGCTTGTTACACTCTTATCGGATTGAAAATCCAGAAGGCCAGGAATGTACTTGGTTTTTCAACCGATGGAAGGTTAGCTTCAAGGTTAGACGGTATCGATGTAGAATGTTCATTGAAAGGTTACATGTGTACAACTAACATAAAACCAGTAACTTTCTCTGATCACAATATGTTTTCCATCACATTAGACAATGATGACTGGGTCAAACGAGGAGATGGATTTTGGAAACTTAATATAGCATTGCTACGAGATTGTTGCTACCGCAAATGTGTGGAAAGTTCTTGGAGGCATTGGGATGGAAGAAGAGGTTCGTATGAATGTATAACAGACTGGTGGGAAGATGCTAAATCAGACCTGAAATATATTTCAAGGCAGTATTCCATTAGGAAAGCAATTGAAAAACGAAAGCGTAAAAAGGCGCTTCAGAGGTCGTTGTGTAAAATCAATAAGAACATTAATGATGGGGAATATAATTATTACAAACTATTAGTTAAATTAAAACGTAGACTAAATGAAATAGAGCAATATCAGTTTGATGGCGCCAAAATAAGGTCAAGAGCACAAATGCACACCGAGGGCGAAAAGCCTACTCTTTACTTTTGTAACTTGGAAAAAGCAAGAGGTATAGAGAAATTAATGCGCTCACTGAAGACTAATGATGAAGTATCAGTGTGCGCAAATGCAGAAATGATTGAAACAGTATCCGAATTTTACAAATCATTGTATAAATCTGAGGAAAGCGAGGAAACCGCAACTAGAGAAGTTTTAGCTAATATAACGAAAAGACTTCCAGATTCATGTCGCGAAAGCTGTGGCCAATCAATAACAATTGATGATTTGACAAAATCCCTCAAAGGTATGAATTTAAAAAGGTCTCCTGGATGTGACGGACTTCCAGTTTAATGTTATCAAACATTCGGGCACACATTTGGGCCAGTATTAGAAGAAATAGTAACCAACATTTTTAAGCAAGGGCATCTCCCTACATCGATGGCCCAAGCATATGTGTGGCTTATATACAAGCGGGGTGACAGGAATAAAATACAGAATTAAAGACCATTCTCTCTACTCTGTGTAGATTATAAGATTATTACTCGGGCACTAACATTAAAACTTGGCGCAATCCTATGCGAAGTCATTCATGATGATCAAACCTGCTCTGTGCCAGGAAGATCAATATTAAACAACACTTTGCTTATACGGGACCTTATTCAATTAGTTGAAAAGGATTGTATCCCAGCAGCAATAATAGCACTTGATAACGAGAAGGCGTTTGACAGACTAGAATGGGATTTCTTGTTTAAGTCTTTAGACCATATTGGCTTTGGTTCAAGATTTATTAAATGGGTCAATATTTTATATACTAATATAATAAGTTGCTATTTAGTTAACAATCAGCTATCCAAACCTGTAGTGTCGGAACGAGGTTTCAGACAGGGTTGCTCACTGTCCCCGCTTCTATTCGTCATAGCTATGGAATCGTTGGGGACCACATTGAGTCAACGCAATGACTTTCAAGGAATATGTATACGTGGCGTAGAAAGGCCACTAAAGGTTTCTCAATATGCAGATGATACGAGTGTGTTTGCGGGTAAAAATACGGATTTTAGAATTTTAAATGGAGTATTACCAGATTTTCAAAAGGCATCAGGACTTAAAGTCAATAAATATAAATCTAAGGGATTGTTTTTGGCGATTGGAAGGGCAGAACTGATAATGTGATGGATATTAACTGCTCAAATGATGGCACAAAAATGTTGAGTATTTACTTTAGTAGAGAACAAAATGTATTACTAAACTGGGAAGAAAGGATATCCAAGCTAAAGTGTGCATTACTAAATTGGAAACGACGTCGCCTAACTGTCTTTGGCAGGACATTTGTCCTTAATAATTTAATTTTATCTGGACTGCGGTATACAGCTTCTGCAGTTCATATGCCCAAATCAGTAGAGTCAAAGATCAACACGTTACCTTTGTCCTTCTTATGGGAGGACAAAGCCCATTTAGTATCACAGTCAATCCTCACCAATGAAAAGCATGCCGGAGGCCTGGATTAGGTTAATGTTTCAGCAAAGTGTGCTTCTTTAAAATTGAAATTCTTGAATAAGTTACTTACTTCAAACTCATCTTGATCAAGTGTTTCAAGGGCACTTCTCCAAAGGTACGTTGACCCATTTCCAGTAGAATGTTTATTTATGTGCAATAAATTGCCACCCAATCATCAAAAGATTCCAAATGTATATAAAGAACAGCTCGAAGCCTTAAAAATATTTACACGATCAATGCCACAACCCAAATGTTGGGAAGATGCCTTAGAGCAACGTCTTTGGGGCA
>CM067359.1:6797769-6840269 GCA_034401795.1 Chaetoderma sp. LZ-2023a
TGCGCTCTACAAGATGTGTTATACGTCGCCGTAGTCTGTAAAAGTCACCCAGCAAAGATGGTTCATTGTTGGCCATGTGCTAATGATGCCAGACGACACACCAGCACAGAGAATTTACCCTACTCTAAGCCAACAAATACAAATCCAGGAGAGGACGTCATTACATAAATCTGCTAAACGTGCTACGAAGTTACCTCAAGAAAGCAAGACTCGGTACACTCAAGTGACGATTGGACCTGAGGAAGCTAAGGATTTCAGCTGAGGACAAGACACAGTGGGAAAAAGCGAAGAAGATCTGATTGGAGCTGTAGTATATTTCTACTACTACGGCCGCAGAATACAGTAATCATATATTGCCAACAAGCATCAGTACATACTCTCTCTCCCTCTCTCTCTCTCTCTCTCTCCCTCCCTCCCTCCCTCCCTCCCCCCCCCCCCTCCCTCCCTCCCTCCCTCCCTCTCTCCCTCTCTCCCTCCCTCCCTCTCTCCCTCCCTCTCTCCCTCTCTCCCTCCCTCCCTCTCTCTCCCTCTCTCTCTCCCTCTCTCTCTCTCTCGCGCTCTCTCTCTCTCGCGCTCTGCGCTCTCTCTCTCTCTCGCTCGCTCGCTCGCTCTCTTTCTCTCCCTCTCTCTCTCTCTCTCTCTCTCTCTCTCTCTCTCTCTCTCTCGTGCTTTTAAGCTACCGTAGTCAATAGCATGGCGAGATAATAGTGGATCCATTACTAGTTGCGCCCCACAGATGTCTAGCTAAGCGATGCCGACTTTCCGTTTATGTTAAATTTATACACTTTGAACCCTGAATTACGATACTCCTAATGTCAAGGTAACTATACAGGAAGGATGATGAACGTTTGAATCTAATTTGACTGTTAATTACATTGTAAACATATCAAAGACAAATAATTCGTACGCTTAACGGAGTTTTAGATTTTCATGATGAATATATAATAGGTCAGTATTTTGACGACATCTACCTATTGACACACTGGATGCATCCAGTTTTAGCTATGTCCCGCCTACCTTTAGCTAATCCCCAACAAATCTTTTCCAACGCTAGGTTCAATCGATCCCTGGACTCACTGAATCACATTTCCAGAAAAGCGTAGAGGTAAGGTGTTGGAAATTTTGAAACAGAGTCCAGTCAAATTAGTTTCGAAATATCCACAGAATTGTATATTAAATAGAAAAGACATACCTTTCGTATAACATTCGTTCTATTAAGCGTTTATGGTAGACTAAATCGCGCCATTCTTGGCCTAATTGTTTATGACGTCCGCCTACTTGTTACTTGGTTGCCGATTATGACGTTATATGATTGACTGAGGAACTGTATTCATCGTGTGATTATAACGTAAGTACGTGAGGGACAGATGGGATTCCACTATTGTCTTACCTCATTCGGCCAGACTAACGTCCACGCTTGGCAAAGTTAACATTTAAAGTAGCGATCCGTTTTTAACCAAAGTACGCTTACAGGTGTCGGTCGCAATCGGTGTCAACCTTTTATAAAGGTGCACACCTGACTGGCTGAATATAAAATTATTTAAATTGTATACTTTTAGAGGGTGAGATTGTGTGCCGACACACAATTGAAACGAAATAAATCATAACATATAAGGATTTCATTCCATAATACATTAATATAGTCGTTATAGTCGTGAAGTTGAATTAGGGACTCGTGCCTCTAATTCAATTCCACAACTTAAAAACATTATGTTAATGTATACGTAGTGCAATCTTCATATGTTAAGATACATTTCGTTTCAATATATCTAGGCTCACAATCTACCCCATCCCACCCACACCCCCACCCCACCACCCGCCCCGTAAACGTATACAATGCTAACAATGTTGTTTCCATGCATACTGGTGTGAGTATGTGCCTTTACATGTATTGCTGAAACATCGATATTGATAGCAGGTTTATGAAATAGAGTGGCCAATATCTAGCTATGCCCCGCCCATTTCTAACTCATCTCTGCGTGCGCGTTAGGATAGATGTTACAGAATGGACAAAGAATTCGCAGAATCTCAATTTCTTGATAACTGTACAGCCAAGTTGTTCAATATTTTGAAAGCACTATGAAGTGGAAGTATTGTGCGAAAGAAAGCAATTGACAGCAAAATTAAATATCCCAAGCCGGTTCCAATCAACCACCTACTACTTAGTGTGGTTGACACTGCTTCAAGAATGGCACTGGTTAACTCTATGGTGGCGTGTGGGCGGTAGCCTATCATCTGTGTTCGTAGTCGAGTGGCGCGTGGTCAGTAGCCTATCGGCTGTGTTCGTAGTCAGGTAGCGTGTTGTCGGTAGCCTATCGTCTGTGTTCCTAGTCAGGTGGCGTGTGGTCAGTAGCCTATCGTCTGTGTTCGTAGTCAGGTGGCGTGTGGTCGGTAGCCTATCGTCTGTGTTCGTAGTCAGGTGGCGTGTGGTCGGTAGCCTATCGCCTGTGTTCGTAGTCAGGTGGCGCGTGGTCGGTAGCCTATCGTCTATGTTCGTAGTCAGGTGGCGCGTGGTCAGTAGCCTATCGTCTGTGTTCGTGGTCAGGTAGCGTGTGGTCGGTAGCCTATCGTCTATGTTCGTAGTCAGGTTGTGTGTGGTCGGTAGCCTATCGTCTGTGTTCGTAGTCAGGTGTCCGTGATCGGTAGCCTATCGTCTGTGTTCGTAGTCAGGTGGCGCGTGGTCGGTAGCCTATCGTCTGTGTTCTTAGTCAGGTGGCTTGTGGTCGGTAGGCTATCGTCTGTGTTCGTAGTCAAGTGGCGTGTGGTCGGTAGGCTATCGTCTGTGTTCGTAGGCAGGTGGCTTGTGGTCGGTAGCCTATCATCTGTGTTCGTAGTCAGGTGGCGCGTGGTCGGTAGCCTATCGTCTGTGTTCGTAGTCAGGTGGCGCGTGGTCGGTAACCTATCGTCTGTGTTCGTAGTCACGAGGCGTGTGGTCGGTAACCCTATCGACTGTGTTCGTAGTCAGGTGTCACGCGGTCGATAGCCTATCGTCTGTGTTCGTAGTCAGGTGGCGTGTGGTCGGTAGCCTATCGTCAGTGTTCGTAGTCAGGTGGTGTGTGGTCGGTAGCCTATGGTCTGTGTTCGTAGTCAGGTGGCGTGTGGTCGGTAGCATATCGCCTGTGTTCGCAGTCAGGTAGCGCGTGGTCGGTAGCCTATCGTCTGTGTCCTTAGTCAGGTGGCGCGTGGTCGGTAGCCTATCGTCTGTGTTCGTAGTCAGGTGGCGTGTGGTTGGTAGCCTATCGTCTGTGTTCGTAGTCACGTGGCGTGTGGTCGGTAGCCTATCGCCTGTGTTCATAGTCAGGTGGCGTGTGGTCGGTAGCCTATCGTCTGTGTTCGTAGTCAGGTGGCGCGTGGTAGGTAGCGTATTGGCTGTGTTCGTAGTCAGGTGGCGTGTGGTCGGTAGCCTATCGTCTGTGTTCGTAGTCAGGTGGCGTGTGGTCGGTAGCCTATCGTCTGTGTTCGTAGTCAGGTGGCGTGTTGTCGGTAGCATATCGCCTGTGTTCGTAGTCAGGTGGCGTGTGGTCGGTCGCCTATCGTCTGTGCTCGTAGTCAGGTGGCGTTTGGTCGGTAGCCTATCGTCTGTGCTCGTAGTCAGGTGGCGTTTGGTCGGTAGCCTATCGTCTGTGTTCGTAGTCAGGTGTGTTAACCCATCTTCCTTCAACAGCCCTTCAGAATACTCTTCTTAGCCTGCAATCATTAGACTTTACTTGGACAGTATCGACCCTCATATCATTAACTAAGTAGTATTTTGAGCTCAAAATACTACTAGTTAACGATATGATGGTCAATATTGTTCATGAAACGTCTAATGATTGCAGGCTAAGAAGAGTATTTCCTTTGTAAATTTCCAAAAATAGCTTTCTCATAGTCCGCACATGATACTTTCTCATAACCAAAGCAAATGCCGCGATTGATCAACTTGGCCATCAAAGAGGTAATGATAAAGGAATTTCAAGTTCGCGCTTAGCCAGTTGACATTTGCAGATGCAGATAACAATTATTATAACGGCACGTTGGCGTATGGTGTGTTAAAGCAGACTTTGTCATTGGCAATTATTCGACATAATAGCATAGAACAGCTCAGCGCATATTTCATTACCGATATATGATATTATGTGTGTTAAAGTGTTTACCAATAGAGGGGTTTCTAGCTATGTACCACACATTTCCAACAAAGCTCCGACCAGTTTATGCGCGTGGTGGAATCAATTTAAGGTGACTATACATGTAAGTTGTTGCTTTTATTAAAAATAATTTGCCTGGCAGGAACAGCTGTCAGACAAATTATTTTCAAAATGTTTAACAGAATGGGTATTAAATTGTTAATCCATCAAAGAGGTACAATTCGTACATTTGGGGTACTCTTCCACCCGTACATTTGGTGTACTCTTCCACCATCATAGCGGTGCATTATCGGCCAATTACGATTGTAAAGTCATCATCCTTGTGATGTAATTGATTATAACGTGGTATACTTGAGAATCCATTCATTGGGTAATCATCTCCATCAATACACAGTGTCATTAGGAACGGCTACGACTGCTCTAAATTAAAACGCCCCTTTCTCCTCTCCAGATAATTGCAAGAATATTCCGCAGAAAGCGTAACAATTCCACTTCTCCATGACCATTTCATGAGGATGGCGGCCTCAACCTGCCTTTGCCGTGGTTCGGAGGCATGTCCATTTGCAGTCCAACAGAATACTGTATTTTGAAAAGTTACCACAAGAATGACTGGCTCCGTAATTGAGCCAGCCTTTCCAGTGATCAATTTTCAAAAATATTCATCTCTTGACCTGCAAATGGACACTCAATAAGGAAATATTTTCATTTTCCTGCCCAGATTTCGTCATCTAAGGGTTAAGTTAATGCCATTGTAAGATCGACTACGTGATCTCGACAATACGAAGCCGTTAATTAAATAAGCACGTATAACTAGCTCATCATACGCACGTTATATTAGTTCAGATGACAGCATATCAGTAAATACGTTATTGAATACTGCTAGAGCGATATGTTGATACATTCGCTACATATGCACCCAGAACTCTGGAATACAGTGCCACAACACATTCAAAATCCCATTTACTGTCGCTGTTTTTTTGTCGCCTTTTAGACCCCAGCTACTAAACATGACATTTGTAATGCCAGAAATATTGTTTTGAATATTTTGAACCTATTTTGACTGGAAGCGTTTGACTAGTATGGCAGCAGCATGTTTTTTGGGGAATCTAATTCAAAGTGCTCAACAGCCTCCTTGCAATGGAGGAATCCAGTTTTAGTTATGCCCGCCCATTTTTAGCTAATCGCCACCGGCACTGCACGTTTTTGGATCAATCTATCCATGCACGTTCTGCATCTCAATTTCGTGAAAACTATGTAGGTAAGCTGTTGAATAGTTTGAAAACTAATTTGACTGGCGATCTTCAATCGAATATTTATTACATAGTAAAGACATACAACTTGATGGCCTATTAAGCATGTATGGCGGAGGAAATCGCGGCACTCCTGACGTAATTGATTATGACGTCAGTTTACATGTAATATTGATGATTATGACGTTATATGATTGAACTATAAACTGGATTGCTTTATTAAGATACTGTGAGTTCAGGCTTTAACGTGTCCAAACACATCTGCTCAACCAGTTACACGACACATTCAAGGCAAGTGTATGTGATATTACGGTTTTTAATTTTATGAATTATTTTAACATCATAGATTCAACCACTGCACAAAAGCATTCCACATTTTTTGGTCTTACCAGTCGCATGCAGTATTTGTGCATTATGGCCATCGGTTAACGAGTCGGAGCCATTCCCTCTAGGCAATGGATTTCACATATCGGGTAGGAAACTGTTTTACCGTAATTGGCAAAGTTCGATCGATACAGTGCCGATACCGCGATCAAGATGTGCCATAGCACTTCTAGCCTCACCGCTGATTGCTCAGAGATAGACACGGATTAAGCCCTATTTGGAGCCCATGGATCATTAGTTACGGGGGCCCATAGCTGGTGGCTTAATGAGGAAATGGCTGCTACTATTACAGCTGCTGCTGCTCCTTCGTCCGTCGCCGCCTCCGCCGTTGTTGCGGCTACTGCTACTACTACTACTACTACTACTACTACTACTACTACTACTACTACTACTACTACTACTACTACTACTACTACTACTACTACTACTACTACTACTACTACTACTACTACTAACAACTAATGTTAAACCCGCAACCTAGAAGTAAGGGGTTCAATTCGTAATCCGTGGAGTCAAGGTTTCAAATCCTATATGCGTCTGAGGAGACCCAAATGGTCAAAACTAGTGATGATTGTGCAATGGACAAGTCTATGGTGAGAAAACATTTTTTTCTAATCTATTGTTTCACGGCCCGGTTAGGGTAGTTTTATCTTTTTCCAGGATAAACAAAACTATGGCTTTAGATTTAATATGAAAGGCTTCTTTAATAATATCAGTCTACAATGCATGTCGTCTTTATAAGAATAAGAAATGAACTTTCCTGTTTAAATAACAACGGGACATTTTATAGGGAATACAGGTTGTCTTGTCATACTGTATTGTCATATATTATAATACTTTGCACAGTTGTCTATATCTAAAAAGTACACGACTTTATACATAATTGTAAGTTATGATGTTAGACTTATATAACGTATTCACATATGTATACGTTTCACGTGATTCTCCAATATGCATTCAAATCAGTGCTTACCATTGCAGCTAAATCGTTGATGTCGCAGGGATCCATTTCCTGAAATATTAAGGTCCCGTGATGAGAGTTTGGATGTTCTAAACTGAAAATAGAAAGCTGGTGGTCCCATGCAGTTTTTCTCCTCCATGCACAAATTAGCGGGTACCCTGGACTCTTTTGCACCGTGTCTATTATCTACGACTATGCTTATCTTTAACGACGTCCTCGTTAATCTTATTCAATAATAGAATTCTCAGTCCAAATGACATTTTACGTCTGTCCAATGTAAAAGTCAAGAACTGTGATCAATGGCGTTTTATGATGCGGCCATTTAAACACGAGTGCCAAATAATAACTGTTTTTTACGTAATGAGGGTGTAATGAAGATAAAACTATGTATTTTGCCTTTCAGGGATTTCTTTTTGCAATGGGTCGCTCAAAAATGAATCTAATAAAGGATGCGAAATGATTCGAGACTTCAATTTACCGTTTCTCAAACTACACGACCGGAAAATATAACATATATGTTTCAGCAAAGGCGGTCGATATAATTACGTTATAGGAAATGACTTTTAGATAATAGGTGTCCCTCTCCATGTTTTGTAAGTTAACTGCTTGCTGAGACATACTAGCACTAATATTCAGATACAAGTTACCACTGCTATCATTCATGTGGCTTACACGAGATCTATGAAGATCTTCAATGTAAGACAATAACCCTCATAGACCATGTTGTTTTACCATGTGTCTTGTTCTGTCCGTTGTCTTATAGAGTATCGACACATTTGCCAATGATTACTTTTGTTCACATTGCGAATTCAGAGTACCATATCATAGTATGCATGCATTTGTTTATTGAAGGCAGGTGCACCAATGCATGTGAACAGCAAACGCACGTTATTCTCAGCAAGACAAAATACTACCTATAAATAAAATCAAGATATAAACATTGAGTAGCCAGTGCATCGATGTTGAAGTGCTGTGTCTGTTTAATTGCAGTTGTCTCCGTGTTTATGCTATGGTTTAGCACCCACTACTGGAACACGCCATATGAGTCGGGTGGGAAGGCAATTACCGTATGCATATTACACTGTTTTCTTACATGCAATGCGCTGCCCTGTTTAGCTATTTGTATCCTCCATGTAATCAAGCACTGGGTTGTCTCCAGAACGAATGTCTCCTCAAACTCTAAGCAACACCGGACGAACACGGATCCGGGAGTTGTAACAATCAGCATCATCATCTTCTATATCTGCTTGCTTCCACAATCCATATACACAATACTACAACACACCAAGCTACAGGAATTCATATACTCTGAATAGTATATCTTCCACAGTCTTTTCTACATCGTTTCTCTGAAATCAATCTGATAGTATATTGCATTGCTGTCAACTCAGTACACGGTATTTCTCTAGACTTGCTTACAGTATGAGATGCCAGAAATGTGCAATATGATGTTGTTATGGATACTTTACTGGAAGGGGCCGAGCTGGCACACAATTATCAGACGTCATAATCAAGATACATAACTTGGTGACTTGATGATAATGTAGGCCGGCACGAAACGGTCCAAAAACAGCTGTCTGAATTGTGAGCCTTTGGGGGCATTATAATTTAATACGCATCCCTTTGTCTATTTTGAAACTCGCTGGACTGTGAGCTGGTAGTGCTATATGCAGCAACAGCACACAGTTAAATTAGTTTCAAAATGCTTAACAGCAGCTGGCTACCTGTATGCTCTCGTTGAAAATTAGATTTTTCAAGATATAAATTTGTAAAGATCAATTCGAAATATCCGTTCGACGTTTATAGAGAAATAGGTGTGGCCTTGCTGGAAATTGGTCCTTATATTGGTAATTGACGAATACCTGCATCTAATAAGTGGCATTAACCATTTAGTTTAGGAAATAGTAACTATATTAGTAGTATAAGATGGAGAATGTAACTTAGCAGTGTAGCGTGTGTAAACATGCTCCATATCAGATTGCATAGGAATAATGATACATCTGTGTATGGTTTCTGTATGATGCGATATTGGTTTGAAGCAGAAACAGTATGTCACACTCCATGCTTGTTAACATCAAGCACATTGAACAAAATCATATCACTACTTTATTCTTTATCATCATCATTATCCCGAGGAAATACTCGTTTAATTTCGTTTCCAAACATTCAATATAGATCAGTTATATATGTGATGCCACTTATAATTTAAATAACATGCTTCTAATATGCACAGTTGTTATATGCACTTACATGTCCCTGCTGTATATGCTCTTGCCACAAATCGTATCATTACCAGATTCTAAATATCCATACCTTTGAGTTTCAGGTGTTGTTGGAAGTATCGCCTCACTACATGAAATGAGGGCTGATTACAGTAACTATACTATTAGTTCAGCACTTTCTATCAATGATAACTATACCAACAGCATTGCAGTATGTGTTTGATTAAGATGAACATGAATACCAACAACGGGTACTGGGTGAAATGCACGCATTTGCATTGTGGGCACATACTTCTCAATGCGCATGCGGTACCGCTGTCTGCTGATAAGCCCACAATTAATCTACAATCTGTACATTGCACAATATCATCTGGATCAATGGTAAACCTGCTGATATATTTAAATAGCATTGGGGAATCCCCCGTAAATTCCTATTTCCTGTCGGTGCTGCCTAACTGGAGTAGGTAGATGAAGATGAAGATGCATGTGATATATTCTAATACATCTGATATGCTCAATTGTAAAAAGCATACCTGGTGATGCATAGTACCAGCCCAGTACGTGACAAATACCGGACCAATGCGGCGCAGTATCGGTCCCATAACTAGGGTTATCAGTATTATTTCTTAAATAATCGTTTTTCTACCTCAAAGTATTTTCATTCATTGTGATCTGATTCAATAATAAGTAGCGCGGCAAGCTTCAATCCAGACTAATATGCATGCAGAAACAGGTACTCTAACCGATACCACTGTAATTCCTTCGTCTTTAGGTTCACTCATATTGATGGAACTTTCCAGTTTATCCATCAATCATACGACGTCATAATCAACTACAGGGCGTGTATGATGTCGTCATAATCAATGCCACTACATACGGTCGTCAATAACGCTTAATTGATGACATACTTCGCATTGTTGTACGAAATGTATGTCTTTATTATTTAATAAAGATGCTTTTGAATATTTTGAAACTAATTTGAGTGGGTGCTGTTGCCGCCATAAGTGGCAACAGCGCACAGTAAAATTAGCTTCAATATATTCAACGGCCTACCTGTATATCTTTCTCGAAATTAATAGTACCGCAGTTCATGCATCGATAGATCCTAATACGGCGAAGTGTGGGTGGAGCTTCGCTAAACATGGGCTTGCCATAGCTAAAACTGGATTCCTCCATTAGGAAATATCCATATGATGGCATATGTATATAAATGTTAACCATGTGTATGTTTATCTTACACGACTCCCGGGGGCCATCATCAATATGATCATGAAGAACAGTGAGCTGTACTCCAATCGAACGTGTGCTTCGTCTCTTCGTGCGCATGTGTTGTTGCGCATAAATATCTTAGTTACGCCTGTTGTACATTCATCTCCCCTTGTAGGCGTGTTGGAATCAACTTATATACATTAACCCCCCTTTTGTCAACTTTGGAAGTCAGTCTAGTGATACATTTTCAAAAAGTGTCCTCTTTTGGGCTCCAAATGGACACTGCCTAAACACAGATTAAAATTTTCTTGAGCCCCCCACCCTACCCCGCTCCCCTCCCCTTTTATCGTCAAACAGATTTAAAAAAACACCTCTTAAAAACGATTTTCCTAAATTCCAGTTCTAAAAAAATCTGACAAAATTAAGGCTTCATTTATAAAAGTCGTCCTTTGAGCGCTTTGAGGCACGCTGGCACACGAGGGGTGAAATCATGACTTCCCTGACTCCCCATTTCAAAGTAATATACAAGTAAGTTGTTAGATATTTTGAAACTAATCTGATCAAAATGAAACTATTTGTCCGATTTGCCTCAAATTTTAACACTCCTGCATTAGGATTCCACAAGTTTGGATGCGATCAAAATGTCCGGATATCTCGGAAATGACTGGTCTGACATGGTTCAAATTTTAACACAAGAAGGTATGTGACAGTAAACTAGGATTAGTCAACTTTCGTCACAATCTGAAAAAAGCAAGACAATGAGAAAAAATGCGGACGGTCCGGCGATATCCGTTAGTGCTTGCGTAACAAACAGAGCATACGGATGATGCCATTATTACGGCATACGTATATTATAACATAATGTCATGTGTACATCTCTGCATGGTAAGGTTTGGCAGCAATGTCCATGTATCAATGACACAATGCTTCTTATGTCATATCAAAACGTCATTCTGGGAGGTCCCTGGATTAAATATTATTATGTTATTTAAAGGATGACCAACCTCAGTTCTTGATAGCTATTCAGGTGATCGAGTATGCCACTTATAAACTATGCAGTTAATTTAAAGCTTTTTATCATGTCGCTAAAGAAAGATATTCAGGCGTAGATAGCTTAGCCTTAGTATCTCTTCTGCATCCTATGATGGTTGTCACGTCATATACGTGCCCGCTATAGGTTGGCAATTTCGTATGAAAGCAACCATACAGGTAAAGCCCGGTTTTCACATTCGCTAAGCTGAGGCTAAGCTGAGCGTAAAATTATCGTGCGTGAAATGTCAGGCGCGAGACGACTGTCCTGACATTAGCGTGATTTTCATTCAATCAGCGTCTGTTGAGATACAGGGCCAATGGATGCACATGCAGAACGAGGAGATGAGGAGATTGATGCAGGTGCCATGCAAAACTTAGGTCATCTAGCTGGGACCCGTGCTTCTGATGACGCATACAAACTCCGTGATAGGCTTAAAGACTATTTTGTCTCTGCAGCAGGTGAGGTTACCTGGCAAACGGAAATTGTGCGAAGAGGAATTGTTTAGTGACAGTGTACGCGATCTTGTTGTATAACATTCTGTAGAACCAGTACATAGCAGAAAATTCTACAGATAAGTGAATTCGACAAAATAACAAGACATTGCTAGCGCCCACGCACGCACGCACGCACGCACGCACGCACGCACGCACGCACGCACGCACGCACGCACTCATGAATTGACGGGTATGCTATATTACTATCTATGAGGAGATTGTAGTAGTAGTAGTAGTAGTAGTAGTAGTAGTAGTAGTAGTAGTAGTAGTAGTAGTAGTAGTAGTAGTAGTAGTAGTAGTATTGGTAGTAGTAGTAGTAGTAGTAGTAGTAGTAGTAGTAGTAGTAGTAGTAGTAGTAGTAGTAGTGGTAGTGGTAGTAGTGGTAGTAGTAGTAGTAGTAGTAGTAGTAGTAGTAGTAGTAGTAGTAGTAGTAGTAGTAGTAGTAGTAGTAGTAGTAGTAGTAGTTGTTGTAATAGTAGCAGTAGTAGTAGTAGTAGTAGTAGTAGTAGTAGTAGTAGTAGTAGCAGTAGTAGTAGTAGTAGTAGTAGTAGTAGTAGTAGTAGTAGTAGTAGTAGTAGTAGTAGTAGTAGTTGTTGTAATAGTAGCAGTAGTAGTTGTAGAAGCAGCAGCAGCAGCTGCTTGTATTCGTATGTGTGTGTGAGTGAGGGTGAATTGTCAGCAACAATTAAATGTTTCCCATAACACGCAAACACTGTTCTTGCAGTTTATAGCGCGCCCCCCCCCCCCCCCGCACCATCATCCTCTCCACGTCCCCGCCTTCACTCCCTCCACCTCCTCTTCCTCTCTTCCCCTCCTCACTGCCATCATCCACGTCCCATTCCATCCTCCTCCAGATCCTCCTCCGCTTCCTCTCTGTAAGCTCCTTTCTTGTTTCCCCGTGTCGTTGTCGTCAACAACATGGGCAAACATCATGCTTATAAAAAAAATTTAATATTTATGCATTTATGACATTATATGCATTTATGATACCTGGTCGCTCAAGAGCGTTGCCAATAGCTTTCCATATGTTGCTTCTTCGCTCGGAATCTTTGTAGTGCCTATTTGTGGCATCATACAGTTCTTCATACTTTGCAACTTCTAATATTAATTTTTCTTCTACTTGAGACATGCTGCTTTCAATACGGACATGCAATGAAATAAGTCAAACAAGGAAAACTCAGGCATGTCAGAGTGACTGATCACAGGTGAAGCGAGAAATAATCGTGCAGGGTCGTTTCCAAAATATACGCGCGTGTTTTATCGTTTTGTATCGGTTCAGCTTAGCGCATGTGAGAACAGGCTGTTAGGAATACATATGTACGATTTTTCCTATCGCTCAGCTTAGCTTTAGCTTAGCCTCAGCTTAGCGAATGTGAAAACCAGGCTTCAGGCGTTGAATATTCTGAAACTAACTTTACTGGAAGTAAGATTAGTTTCAAAATATTTAATGCGACACGTATTACATACTAACGAATGTAATGCATTGACACTTGCATGACATCACACAGTATCGCTTGACGAGAAAAAATGGTGATGATCACTGTTCAACATTTACGCGATATTACAAAGTAGATAATTGTGATACTGATAAGGAAATGTAACAGGATATGAATGCTATGGAATCTATAAACCATAATCTATCTGTGAAATACAACAGCTGAGATAAGATTAGGATTCATTTAACATTTCCGAGTACAATTTGGAGTTTTATTGTACACGGTGTGTTTAAAAATCGGTATTGTACGCGACGCTGAAGGCGTCGAGTTCATTACATGTTTTTAAGCTATAAACACAACGTGGACGAGTACAATACAATTTCATATTGTACAGGGACATGTTAAATGATAAATTTATTGTATACCTATATATTGAAATAATTGGAAAATAAACGATTAAAAACAACATACCCCGATGCTCGTTGAATTTAATCTTTGCCAAATGTACAGGGCGAGAAGATACGAGTTAACAATTCATATATGACGTAATGCCGCATTGAGTAATACTATTATAATGATTCGGATTCAGATTATGTGCGCGTGATGTAACACGTCAGGAGACCCATGGCCGCCTTACTAAATCGAAGAACAAATCTAAACAGATAGAAACTTTGGGGACATCAGTGTCATCTCTAACAACACAAATTTCTAAATGCGAGCCATGTGTTCAAATTAAATCTGCATGGACAGAGCGAGAAGCCATGTGCCGATATTTGTCCAGCGAAAATGATAAGGTGAATAATGAATTACATCAAGTAAAACGCTATACAACCAACTGAAGAACCAGGCTGATCATAGTGACTCACAAGCTACAGCTGTCAACGAAATGAAGGATCGGTTGACTGATATAACATCTCGTGTTAGTCATCTGCAAAACGGGCTGTCAGAAGCCAATGAGTGTATCAGCTCCATCAACACTGATATATCTGTTGACCTCAACAAGGAAGTTACACGTTCAGTAACAGCTGCTATTAGTCTCAACCAATCCACAAATATGGCAAGCAATCTGAATAGGAAATCACGCTTTGAACATGACAACTGGTTTGCATGTCTAAATGCCAACAAAAGTGCTTCCAATAATCCCATGGAAACTGATAATTCATCAGAGACACTATCAAGATCAAATAATATTGATCAGTTGACAACATCAAATATGAAAACGGACACATGTGACATTCTAAGTATCGGCAATACACATGTACGCAAAATAGAACCACAGAAAATGTATCGATTTAAACAATGCCGTGTAGTATGTCTTGATGATAAAACCATCAGAGGTGCGACAAACTTTGTTCAGTCTTGTGACATTAAACCAAAATGTGTTATTCTTCATGTGGCAGACAATTGCCTGAGTAGCAAACCCATTCGCGATTGCAAACATGCAATGGAAAGCCGAGTCTCACTGTGTAAGGAATGCTTTAATGATGCTGATATATGCCTTTCTCATGCAATCCCTCGCAGACTAGAAACCGATGGGTACACATCGTTGTACAATGATACCAGTGAAGAATTTAACCACTTCACCTGCACACTTGATACACGCACAATTTCACACGAGTCTATCAAATTAAACGACAGAAAGCTTTTTGTGAATGGCGGCGTCCATTTAACAGGACGTGGGCTGTCGCATTTAGTTATGAACTACAAAACTGTTGTCAACCCAATCTTAGGCCTAAAAGGTTACCATGAATAAAACATAAGTGATAAGCATACACAGAACGTAGCAATGGCCGAATCTACTCTACAGCGATCATATAGAAAATCTGAGTTCAGAACTGACATGGGACAGCGGCAACGCAGTTTCGAACAGGTCATGAACAGTTACCAATCAAATTGATCGCCTGGATATAAGAAACCCACGCGCCAGACCTGATCTTTCTACTTAGGGATTTAGCACAGGAACTTCATGCTAGGGACCATAAATAAGTATACATGTGTGTGTGTGCGTGTGTGTGTGTGTATGCATGTGCGTGCATGCGTGCGTGCGTGCGTGCGTGCGTGCGTGCGTGCGTGCGTGCGTGCGTGCGTGCGTGCGTGCGTGCGTGCGTGCGTGCGTGCGTGCGTGCGTGCGTGCGTGCGTGCGTGCGTGCGTGCGTGCGTGCGTGCGTGCGTGCGTGCGTGCGTGCGTGCGTGCGTGCGTGCGTGCGTGCGTGCGTGCGTGCGTGCGTGCGTGCGTGCGTGCGTGCCTGCCTGCCTGCGTGCGTGCGTGCGTGCGTGCGTTTATATATTTGATATTGTCAAACGCACTGGCTCAGAATTTTCAAAACTGTAAAAATTCTTGCTTATTTTATTCCTTGAGATTGCCATTTTGTTTAAGAGACGCCATAAATCACCGAGTGGTATTTTGAAAACTTATTTGAGTTTGGCTTTTACTAAGATGTCACGTAGATTCGGGTCTTTCTTAAATGCAATTACTGGACGCTTGTTGAAAGGTTGTCTGAGATTTTCCTGTAATTTGTGATATTCATCTTTTAGGATTTTTGCAATTTGACATTTTTCCGAATGTATGTGAGAGTAAATGGGATAATCTCCCTTTGATCTAATAGGCCTGGGTCAGAATTTATGCCTCTAGGCCATTGTGTTTCTAATTGTTTAATCCAGAACAATTCTCTTAATTTTCTTCGTCTGTCAGTTTCCTCTGTTGTATCTGAAAGAGGTAGCTGTTCAATAGGCATGATTTCAAAGTCACGAGGGACTAAATGATCAGGAAAATTAAAATGTTCAGCTACATGCCTGTCTTCCTCTAGTCTAATATCTGAAAGATGTCTAGTTGCACGCCATCTTAGTGGATGGCGTTTCGTTTCGCCTACATACTGCTTTTGACACAATTTGCATGAAATTACATAAATTACATTTTCAGAATCACAATCTAAATTTGACTGAATTTGGAATTTGCTTTTGTTTTGAAAGCTTCTGAATGTACTCTGGGAAGGAAGACATGTATCCAATTTACATCTTCTCTTTTCGCATTTCCGAGATCCGCCTTCACCTCGGACCAATCGGACGTTTATGACAAATTTTGGTAGGCCGAGAATTTCTGGCATTATCCGGACTGACCTCCAAATTACGCAAAGTTTCAGACTTTATCTTACGTAGGAACCGAAAAGAGTACCCTCTCGGTCTGAGAGCTTTGAATGAGGTCGAACATGATGATTCAAAGTGTTTCCTATCACTTGGATGTCTATGAAAACGGATTATTTGTGATTTTACAAGTCCCTTCAAAGTATGCGGTGTATGGGATGATTTCTTGTGCAGTAGTTGATGCGAGTTGGTTGGCTTAAAATAAACGGTGTAGTCTAAGTAGACCGTTGTTTCAAACTTGGTACCATTGTATAATGTTACATATATAAAATCTACAGACATCTGATCAATTTCAGCTTTTAGTTTGATATTCGGATCATGATTGTTCAGAATGGCTAAAAATTCGTTAAATGCTTCTTTAGTATGTTGCCAGATCATGGAAATGTCATCGAGGTACCCGCGGTAAATGAGCGGCTGCTTTGACCACCTTTTGACGGCTTCATCTTCCTACTCTGCCATGTAAATGTTAGCGAAACTTGGGCTGAAACGCGTACCCATTGCTCAACCACAAATTTGTTGGAAAATTTCACCAGCAAATTCAAAGTCATTGCCTTTCAGACTAAGCTCTAATAGAGCTATTACTTCTCTATCAGGCCTGTTGGTGTCGGGGTAGTCAGCAAATGTTCTACAAATTGAATTTAGACCCTTGTCGATATCAATGTTTGTGTACATAGCATCGACGTCCATCGTAATTAAGAATGGATTTGGAGGAATCGAGATCTTAGAGACCTGGGCTAGGAAGTCTTCAGTATTTTTTCAGATAGCTAAAATGTCTATTCCCAATTGGCTGAAGATGGTAGTCGATACATTTTCTAATCCTATATGATTCCGAACCACAATCTAAAATAATGGGTCGCCCTGGTGGAGGCATTCGGTCTCTCCACGAGTCGGCAGATTGTGGATTTTAGGAAGAAGATAAAATGTACGTGGTTTCGAATCATCTTCTGCAAACAGGTATTTAAATTGCTTTTCAGTTATCTTCTTGTCATTAACAATTTTTTTGAGAATTTCGTTAAATTTGCTACAGTTATTTTACCAAAGTGGTTCATTTAGCTTTTGCTAATGTTTCGGATTACTAAGCTGTCTATGTGCTTCTTTGATATGGTTATTTTTATCCATTATTACAATAGCTGATCCTTTATCCGCAGGTTTGATGACAATTTCATTATTTTTAGATAACCCTAGTAGGCCATGGCGCTGCTCATAAGATAAGTTTTGCTGAGCATTTGGAAATGTCGTCAACAAGTTTCAAATTTGGTGCTCCGCCTGTTTTCTCAATGAATGGTGGAATGTTGCTATTCGAGTTTCGAAAAAAATCTGCCAATATGATGCGGTGACCAAATTCAGCAGTTTGAATAAGGCCATTTACTTAATATGCATCGAAACCAATTTTCGGTTTCGAAGTTGGTACAAAGGTTAATAAAAAATTAAGCAGCGATTTTTCAATTTCGCTTAACTGAGAACCAGCTAAGTTGACAATATTACTGGCTAGTACAATTTCCGGGTGTCAGCTACCTTGAGCCGAATTTAGTTTAAATTAAGGAAATGTAGCCAATTGCTATAGATAGTGTTAGCAGTCCTTCCAGTCCAATGTATATTGTCACGACACACTCTGAAATCTGTGATTGACGTGGTATGACAGTAACATTGGACTTAGGGGACTATCGAGTAATTGTCTCAAGAATGTTCACTTGGTGAGAGGTCGAGGTAGCTGAGAAGTTCAATTTGCTGAAATAAATGATAGTGTTAGGAAATTTTTTTCTTATCATGCTGAACATCAATCTCAGTCGAGCCTCAGTGTTTGAGAGTGGACTGTCCCAGTCATTAATTCCTATATTAAGGACCAGCTTCTCAGGATGGACTGACCCTGTGTATCGATTAATGGCATTTCTTACGTCATTAATAGATGCACCAGGGAAGCAGACCACCTGTGTGTTTGGATGCGGGTTTACGTTGATTCGGCTGAGATTTGATGCTTCCACAATCAAGATTTTCTCACAAATAGTGGGAAGCTGCCAATTGGGTCTATTTACAGGCTCGTTCCGGAACTTCCAAAAGGTGTTCCTTTCTAGCTCAGTGGGACGGGTAGGCCTTCTGGGCTTAGAACACGGAGATGGTGTGAAACGAAGTTGTGAGAACTTTGCTACAGGTGGTTTGTCACGTGATGATTTTCCACCAGCTACACGCTGTGGTAGTGATGGAAAATCATCTGGTGAAAATGGCGCCACAGGGGATGATGGTGATTTGAATAGTGGGATCAATAACGGGTCTACTGGCGAAATCACATTAACAACGGCTTCAGAGCGTTTTCTTCGTGATGGTCTTCTACCAGCTACGCGCTGTGGTAGCAGTGTAAGATCATCACGTGGAAACGGTGACATAGCGGGTGGTGGTGATTCAGGGAGAAGGATCAAAAGCGGGTCTATAGACGCATAATTACAAGGGGGCGGGGGGTCTGTCATTTAAACGTGTAATGGGTGGCGAAACCTCAGTGGCCGATCTTACTCTCTTCCTAGTCTGGGAGGGTGGAGCCACACATGTATGTTCGACTGTTGCTTTACGCTTTGGCGTAACATTTTTTGTGTCAACAGTCGAACAGAAATGTGGGTCAGTAGACCTAATGAAATCATAGAATACTGCAATAGCGCTTCCACTGAGCTTTCTACCATGGTTGTTCTTGGACCAGCGGATGGCAATGGACTTAGCGAGGCCGAGGTCAAGGCGGAGAGGATCTGGGACATTAAATACGCTAGCTGACAGTTATAATGACCAATCAGCGTTCTCACCATTGATTTTTCCCACTCAGAGTTCACTGACCAAATGTCAAAGAGGATATTCTTATTGGCATGGCCGGCTTCAAAAACTTACTCAGATCCCATACCTTCTGGCCTAACCCAGTAGGTAAAGTGTCCAACCTGAGGTGGTTACTCAAGATACCAATATGGTGAAAACACTGGATCACCATATAATACACCTTGACTAGGCGGGCTTGGGCAGACGAGTGGTGATGCGATTCACATCCCGCACCAGCCCTTCATCTACCTTAGCCCGGTCTGACCATGGTGTACTTCTTAGTCAGGCAAACCACAGTCAATCACTCAATCTAAATCAATCTAAATCAATCTCAATAAATCTCGATTAATCTCAATTACTCTCGATTAATCTCAATTAATCTTAATCAATCTCAATCAATCAATTCTGTCGATCACTCAATTTGTCACTCACACACTCAAACAACCAATCAATCAATCTATCAATCAATCAATCAGATACACTTACAATCGATAAACCCGTCAATCAATCAATCACGGACACATACCAACAATCAACCCATCAATAGTCAATCAATCAATCCGTCAATCAGGCACTCACAATCAGTCAATCACCCACTATCACAATTATCTACACAGTCATTCAAATCAATCAATCGTACGGAAACCCTCACAGTAACGCACAATCAATCGAACCGTTAATCAAGCAATCATTGAATTAATCAATCAATCAATCACGTACTCACGCAACCAAGTCAGACACCATCAACTAATCACTTAATCACACCACACGCACGCACGCACGCACGCACGCACGCACGCACGCACGCACGCACGCACGCACGCACGCACGCACGTACGCACGCACGCACGCACGCACGCACGCACGCACGCACGCACACACGGCGCACGCACGCACGCACGAATGCCGGCACACACGTGTGTGTATTTTTATTTTTTATTGACGCACTCGCAACGTCCGGCTTCAATTGCCACATGCTAACCAACCGACAGTCATGCACCCATTAGTTTAATTTGTTGATCACCATCTCTCCGGTCGAGGATCGAACCGCCATACTGCAACTCCGCATGGCATCAGCAACCAGACATCTTTCCTCTGGACCACCGCGCCAATTGAAAGTCTAGGTTTAGGCGACCAGCTTTCACATGTCTGATATACTGACACACTGACAATTCATATGGGACCATCTGTGGATCCTGCCACGATTCAATCCTTGGCTGTTAAGCATATTGTACTCTGGCTACATCACGGCTCTGGCAGTATATGTATTTTTATTTTTTATTGACGCACTGGCAACGTGCGGCTTCAATTTCCACATGCTAACCAACCGAAAGTCATTCACCCATTAGTTTAATTTTTTGATCACCATCTCCCCGGTCGAGGATCGAACCGCCATACGGCAACTCCGCATGGCATCAGCAATCAGACACGCGTGCGTGCGTGCGTATTTGCGTGCGTGTATATATGTGTATATATGTGTATGCATATATTTATATGGTAAGAATATCTTAAAGCATTCGACAGACTATCGGTTCAATTGTTTTAATATCGATATTGGTATCCCAGGGCGTAAACGGTAAAAGGCCACTACTATCAGATTTCAAGCTATAATTATTTATCAATATTCCATGCTTGATATTCTGAGATATTTTTCAGGTAATTGTTCATAAAGATGAAGCTTTTCAGATTATTCAATCATATAGCGCATCTTACTCACAATTTACCTCTCCTAACTTTGAAGCTTCATAGATGATAATTAAAATGGCATATATGTGTTGAAAGTTGAACGCGTAATATGCTGTCTGAAATAAATACGTTTCTGCCTGAAATGAGCGCATTATATATTTTTGAATTACCTTTCTGGCGGGTTTCCACTACTTTTAATCTTTTATTCTAATAATTCATATTCGGCATGAATTGTTGTGGTGAAGACTTGCTTGAAATGGCTACACAATTAATGTTTGTGACAGGCCATCTTCAGTGTAAAAATCCGAATTTTGTTTAACATGAGAATTGTAACCTGTTACATACTATGATTTATGAATTCCACACATACCCGGATCTGTGAATTCCTACACTGTTGTTATGTACATGTACCTGGCTGCATTTATGAATACATGGGCGTGCGAGAGTGTGTGCCTTTGCATGTGCGTGCGTGTGTGCGTGCGTGCGTACGTGCGTACGTGCTTGTCGACGTGCACGTGTGCATGCATGGTTGCACGCATGCATGCGTACGTATACACGTGAGAACGTGTTTGTGTATGTTCGTGCGTGCGTGGTTGTGTGCGTATATGTGGGTGTGTATACATACGTGTATGAATTGGTGTGTAAGTGCATGGGAATATATATATATATATATATATATATATATATATATATATATATATATATATATATATATATATATATAGGTGTACGCATTATGATATGTATCTATATGTTGGCGTACATGTACTTGAATATATGTTAAATATGTCTTATTTTGACTTTTGCTAGTTTAAATCATTGATTGTTTTAGAAATTCAGCCAATGTCAAATATAAGTATTGTAAATGTTGCTTTTTGGAATGTGGACAGTGCCTTCACAAGGGGCAGTGGCCAGAAAACATCCAAACTTAAGGACCCAGACCTTAAACAGATAAGCAAATTTGATATTGTTTGCTTGGCAGAGACACATTGTGGTCAAAATGGTAATCTTACCATACCAGGTTTTAACGTACAATCAAATCTTCGGCCAAGACTACCCACCACAAAAAAGACTTTGGTGGACTCGCTGTAGGTATAAAAAGGAGATATGCAAATGTATCAAATGTATTCCTTCATCAAATAAAGAGGTCGTGTGGATCCAACTCCTCAAGACATTTCTTTAATCTAGAGAAGGATTTATACCTTGCGGTAGTCTATATTAGTCCATTAGGGGCATCGTTTTCAGCTAGGCGTGAAGACATCTTCGAAATCTTGGAAAACGACATAGCAATATACTTGAAATCTGGAATTTATTTAATTTGTGGGATGTCAATGCTAAATCTGCTAATGAGCCAGATTTTTGTACTGAAGAGGATTCACCCTTGACTGACTTATAACCAGATTATATTTGTGATATAGAAATCCCCAGGAATAGGATGGATTCTCATGGAGTTTATACCCATGGTAAACAACTATTATCCCTCTGTAAGTCTTCTGTTCTACGGATCCTAAATGGGCGTTTCTTGGGTGATTCATCTGGTCACTGCACTTGCTATAGCCACACTGGTCATCCCAGTGTAATTGACTATATGTTGGCTTCTATCAATATTCTAAATGATATAGAATATTTTCATGTAAATAGTCCAAGCCATCCTTCCATCAATTGCATGTTGAACATGGGACTATTGACAGGTTCATATGAGCATGCACCGGGTGATACTCCTAGCCCCCCCTGCTTTAAGTTTGTTTAGCATACAGGTGATGATGAAAAAGTTATGAAGTCTATGGTGCATCCTATAACTAGGTAAATATTCGACTGGTTTATGTCATTGCCATTAGTCAAACCATGCACCGATCTTATTAATCATATTGATGCTGGTGAGCATCTAATTGATTCAGTTACTGATATTATTTTCAATGCTGTCAAACTCTCTGACATTAAGCATATAAAGGCGAAAGGTTACACATCAAGGTCAAACAAAGAAGTCAAAGAGAGATCTCGGATGTATGGCCCGCAAAATTCACGAAGATCCCTGAAATTCCATGCTCATTACCAACTTTCGAATTTTGCGGAAAAGGTTTAAGAAATGCATCGCGAAAAGAAGGTACTTTCAAACAACGGATATTGGATAAAATGGAATCTATGCTGTCAAGAAACCCCAAAGTCTTCTGGAAGTTGTATGATGATCTTAGAAACGTAAATAGAGACTTCAATGAAAATGCAATTTCTTGTAGTGAGTGGGTGTCACACGTTAAGAAACGTGTTAATAAATCGCTTTCCTACATTGATACTGATCTGGAATACAGAATCGACAACTTCTTAGAGACCAACAGAAATAGAGTATTTAATTAACTTAATTTTATTATAACCACTTCTGAGATATCTCAGGCCATATTTCAACTTAAAAAGGGAAAGCCTAGTGGGCTTGATCAGGTCTTGAATGAAATGCTTAAAACAAGACATAATGAGCTTTTACCAGCCTTGCATAAAATTGTTAAATTTTATACTAAGCGCTGGTCAGTTTCCAATGGCATGGCGTTGTAATCTTGTATCTCCTATACACACGAAAGGGGATGTGTCAAATCCTGACAACTAGAGGGGTATATATGCGGGTAGTAACTTATGCAAACCATTCTGTAGTGTTTTACAACACAGATTGGCTAAATTTGCCGAGGTAAATAAAGTATTCCCTCAATGCCAAATTGGCTACAGAAAAAATCTAGAACTGCAGACCACAAATTCTCGTTAAAACGATCATAGATAAATATGTGAATGCAGTAACTAAAAGAAACATCTTTTGCTGCTTTGTAGATTTTAATTCTCTAGAAAGAAGCTATTGTACAAATTGCTACGTGCAGGTATCGACAATAATTTCTTAACTGTTATTGAGAGTATGTACCCTAATGTGCAATATGCAGTCAAAGTTAACAAAGGATATAGCAATTGTTTCTTCTCTTCTGTTGGTGTTAAACAAGGTTGTGTACTCAGCCCACTTCTATTCAAAATCTTTCTTCACGACTTACCTGATATTTTTTACAGTACCTGTGCTCCTATCCATCTAACTAAAGCCTCTCTAAATTATCCAATGTTTGCAGATGATCTAGCAATTTGAGCTTCTACTGCGACAGATAGAATCTAACTGTCAATCTAAACAAGACTAAGACAATCGTCTAAAAATAAAGGTGGCCATCTCATCAAGAAATAAATGCATTCTTTTACCTACAAAGGTTCACTTATTAAGGTTGTAAAAGCCTATTGCTATTCTATTCTCTTATTCTACCAATAGTGTCATATTGTGCATATGTGTGGGCCCCTTTCTATACGAAAGGTATCAATGGACACAACTTGTTGAGAAAGTCCTTATCAATTTTTGTAAATATATACTAGGAGTTAACAGGAAAACTACAAATTCCGCTTTGAGGGGTGAACTGGGGCAGCCCCAATAATACGTCCCTTGTCCCAAGCAGATAAATTCGGGATGAGGTTATGTGGCATAGAATCTGAGACAATAGTTCATCATGCCTATGATGACAATTCTTAGATTAGGCGCGTAGAGTATGGGAGGCCACCGCGCGTATCTTCCTAATTCTCTGCCACGTGATGGGTTGATCCCGGAGGAATTGTGCCTCGTTAGGTGAAACGAATTGGTCAACACATTGTAGATATTGGATTGTCTTGTGGGAAGTCATGACGCTTATGATCATGTCGATAGTCACTTACAGGACAGGCGGTATGATCAGCGAACGAAAAGAAGAAGAAGAAAGATGACCCCACTGGATGTCTTATATTTACGAGTAAGTACTAAATGAAATTCATGTTTGAAAATACCAGGTGAGCTAATGGACTGAGTCACTATGTATATTATTATTTAAATATGTATTATCAGCACTGGATGACCAGCACTGGTTGACATCGGCTGATCATGCGCAGTTACAGTTTCGGCGAAACTGAACCGAAACTGATAACGATTGATGGATGATATTTAGCATCCAAGTATAAATAGTAGAATTAAATGGAATAGGACCTCCGGTTCTGAATTGATGTGTATCTGGCAATAGTTGAGATAAAAGTTGTGGCTGCGGAATCAGCACACACTTTTATATTATTCAGCAGTCATTTTGGTCAGTAGTTTAGGAAATAATCAAGGGACAAGAATCGATGGAATCGTACGTGACGAACTGACTATAGTTGATGACGATAGGCATTCGGATTCTCATACGAGAATAGAACAACACCAGCTGGCAATGAGATCATACAGCACATGTGGCTATTAACGATCGTATCCTACAGGCTTATTCACGATAGGCAATGGACAGGACAGAGACATTGTAGCGTCCTGTAGTAATTAATAACACAATCGAAATTTGTATATCAACTATGTGTCAATCATTCAATGGCATGCTACAACAACACACTCCGTAATGTTGTTAGTTAGCTGACAGATCGCATCAAATCAGAACCCGCCAACACCGCTTTGCCTATGTGTAGCAGTCGCTCCATAGGAGAGAAGCCCAGAGTTTGATTGGTAAGAATGACGTCATGATCAATGAGCGTCGATCAAACTCTGTGGCAGAGAATTAGGAAGAACGAGTTTCAAAGAAGGAATCGAAATATAGATGATCATGGATTGGTCAGAACGACCAACAGTAATAGGTAGAAGCTTCTAGGAGGGAATAAGCAGACGTTGATTGGCGGAGTGATTACCCAGACCAGTCAAGCTGTGCTTATAACCTACCTAGAAGACTCATGAGAACAAAGAATGTGTATTACGATATGTATATAACTATATATCGTAATATGTATAGAACTTCAGAGCTGCTGAAGTGTATAAATAAGGCGCTTTGCCGTTTATCAAATTAATCAATCCAACATCAGGGTTCCGTAGGCATCCTCGATGCTACGATAGTCGAAGCACTGATCATATTAGATAAGTATACTGTTAGAATAACAGAGAGTTCTTTTATCGTGAAAGTATCAGAGTAATTCATCATTGAAATATCAAATTCTTTACCTTAATGTACAGTTGGTATAGATAATAATAAAAACATCATCTTGCAAAAGCAGGACAAGAGTTTGGGTTGTGTTTAAGTGAACTCCAGAGTGAAGAGCAACACTTCACCGAAGCCAGGAATCTTCCCTCAGTCAGATAGGCCCTATCGTCATCCATAAATATCGTTGCGAATCAGCTAGCAACGATGCGAGCCGACGATAACCGTTCTACTGCTTCATCGGTAAGAGGTTGTCGCAGCAACCTATATCATCATAATCTTGCCCTTGAAGTAGGAGGAAACAACATCGAGTAGAGACCACCCGGAGATCCAAAATCTTCAACATGTAAAAACCCTATGGACAAATTTTAACCTTCAAGAAATGTGGACCAATCAAACGACCATAAATAAAATTGAATCTTCCAGACTACTAAAAGATGCCATGGAAACGAGGTACAAATCGACCTGTCTTCTCCATATAAACAGGGATGTTATATGCCCTGTTGGCAAATTCCACCAAGGATCTAAACTTCGAACTTACTGAACTTTCAAAAATAACTTCAATATTGAAAACTATCTACTAGTAAATGGAGACTATTCTAGGCGTAAGTAGTTTGCCAAACGCAGAGTCAGTACGCATAACCTCCAGATAGAAGCGGATAGGTATACTGTCCCTCAAACTCAAGTAGAGAAAAGAGTGTGCTTACTTTTCTCTGCTGGAATTGTTGAGGACGAGACACCTGACTCTATTTAATTCCCTCAACTTATTTGTAGATATCTCTAATTTTAGGCTAGATGAAAAAATTCGTAATATCGTATAATAAGGGGGACACTGAGGTTTGTAAAGCGGTATTGAACTATGTTTCAAAATGCACCATTAAAAGGCTAAATGCCTTAAGAAATACGTTAAGCGTCGGTCCGCCAGTAGCAAATGTCTTAGCATGATATATTAGTCTGTCAATCAAACCGCAGACTACATATAATTATTCAATTATTTAATATATTGGCATTTTCTTTTTATATCACAACTGTTCACTATTCGTACGGTGTGTCTTGTAATCTGTAGTATGTCTGTGTACCATTCATGTTTGGCTATATTTTCGTGTAAAAGATTTTGTGCCAATAAATAATCTGAGTCTGAATCTCTAACAATTCTCATACAAATTACGTCATAGATCAGGGTGAGGTAACATTCCTATGACGTAACATCTAGCCTCGAGAGTCCAGTAACAATTTGAGAGAGAGAGAGAGAGAGAGAGAGAGAGAGAGAGAGAGAGAGAGAGAGAGAGAGAGAGAGAGAGAGAGAGGGAGGGAGAGAGAGAGAGAGAGAGAGAGAGAGCGAGCGAGCGAGAGAGAGAGAGAGAGAGAGCGAGAGAGAGAGAAAGAGTTCAATAACACTTGTTAGAGTCCAATAACAATTGGTGTTTGATAGTCACATGGTAGAAATGCAGCCATTTCAGTGGCTAATATATACAAGTGTTTAATAAAAACAACAATAGGTGCATTAAGCGGATAGAATCTCGGTATCTGAGGGGGGGAAGCGTGACAATTAGGTCGCTTTTAGGTCACACTGACATGCGTTAAGCTTGCAATACAGCTTACACAATGCTTGATTACTGTCTATGAACAATTCACCTTTCCAGATTAGCCATCCATCATCTGACCTCGTATGATGACGTCACAATCATTACCTCACAAAGGGCTCCATATAGACCGTCATCAAATCTCAAATAGTCCGACACGTTGTATGAATTGTATCTCTTAGGCAGCAACAGCACCCAGTTAAATTAGTTTCAAAATATTCAACAGCTTACCTGCGTAGTTTTGTTTGGAAATTGATAGGCAGGGTGTACAGCGATTGATCGAACCCAACACGAGCGAGGTGTGTGTGGAGCTTAGCTAGAGATGGGCGGGGCATAGCTAAAACCGGAAAGGTCCATTCTTGAAACGACATCACGCAATAAGCTTTTTGTGACTGACTGGCGAACCAACTAACGAGGCATCCCGTTATAGCGAGCTGCTATGCACATGCCCAGTCATACACCTGTCTAGCGCGTCCAGTGACTGCTCTACGTATGCATACAAGCACACATCCATGTAATACCTGAGTCTTTCGAGATTGAATGAAATTGTAATTATGTCCCCGTGACCATGCTATTTGGCCCCAGATAATATCGCATTATTTTTTCTGAACCCTACGGGAAATCTCCCACCCAACCAAGTATGGCCAGGATCTATACAGTATAACCAGGGCTTTAAAAATAATGGTATTTCAATTAGGCTGGTTACCGCGGCCTTGGCCTGAATATTTCATGGCAAATTTACTACGCTTCTTCGGTACCCCACGGCCAAACTTCCACTCAGGTTTAGTCAATATATGTCCAATGAACTAGAATCATTGACAAGTTAATTTTCAAAGCAATGCTATGTTAGTTAATCTGGTAGCCGTGGCCGTCTACATTGACATTTTTATCCTAAATTGATCACCTTTCTTCGCGACCCAACGAGCAACCTTTCATCCACGCCTGATCAAGCTGTCTCCAGTAGAACCAGAGCTAGTGACAGATTAGTTGTTAAAATAATGATTTTTTTAATCTGTTCGCCGTGTCATTGAACTTTGACCGTATGACCACCAGCGCAAGAAGCTATTGTGACTGGCTGGCTGTCCAGCTAGCTGGTTGAATCAGGTCTGTAGGGATTGCATCATGTACTCCTTGCCATTCACACACCTCCACCACAACGGACCTTTCCGGTGTTTGCTATGCCCCGTTCATCACTAGCTAAGCTCCACCCACACATCGCGCGTGTTGGGATCGCTCGATCCCTGAACTCCTTGACGTTCAATTTCCAGAAAACTGTATAGGTAGCCTGTTAAATAGTGTTGAAACTAATTTGACTGGGCGCCGTTGCTGTCTAGGGCAGCAACAGCGTTCAGTCAAATTAGTTTCAAGATATTCAACAACGTGTTTATTAAATAGCCGATACATACAAGTCGCACAGCGTGTCGGACTTTTAAGAGATAAAGGCGGGCCAAGTAGAATAAGTTATTACGTACTGATTATGACGCCATCATGCACCCCACATAGCTGATTATGACGTCATATGACGTAAGATTGATGGAAGAATACTCTGGAAAGTTCCATCAGCAATATATCCTCATTTGCATTTTCTACTACAGCCATGTTCTATTTTCTATCTCTAGATTTCTCTTGTTAACGCAACTCCGCTGAGTAAGATACTATATACCGTCATCGTATGATGAATAATGGTGCTGTGACCTCCTGTACCATGTATATCGGCAAACTTAGCCGCATCTGCTTGCATGCGCATCGATATGTGCGCGTCGTTCTTGTCAATAATGAAAAATTGAGTGTCCTACAACTATTCTCGCACGTGCTGTTGGCGATAAATGATAGACATGAGTTTTCCAGCGCACACGATAGATCAATTATGGATGAGTATATCTTATTAGTATCATCAAGTGTGTACTTGATTTATCGTGAACACGGTGTAATCAAACATGACCTCGCTGTACGTTACTTATCTGGAAACAATTTGACGTAACATAGTCGTTAGACAGACAAATTGTTATGCAATAAACCAGAGTGAGGTATAGTCTTAGTAAATAGAGAATTTCAACACCTCTGTGATCGGGAATGAATCTGGTTAACAGAGTCACGTGACAGCTGTCGTGAACTGTTTACTTCGTTCTAACTTTCCTCATACTACTGAATGAAAGATCGATATCATAACGTGACTTCCATTAATCACTAGGGCAGAGTGATAATGCTGGAGATTAATGGACACCATTGACAAACGCTCTGCATGTATGGACCTATAACACAACACCATTACTCACGATAATATTTATGAGATAGTATCTCCTCCAGAAGGCATGTCTCGTCGGGGCCGGATTAAGTCTATTTGAGGCCCAGCTCTAATTAGTGGTGGGCGTGGCGGGGTTGGGCCCTACTACTACTACTACTACTACTACTACTACTACTACTACTACTACTACTACTACTACTACTACTACTACTACTACTACTACTACTACTACTACTACTACTACTACTACTACTAATACTACTACTACCACTACTACTACTACTACTACTACTACTAACACTACTACTACTACTACTACTACTACTACTACTACTACTACTACTACTACTACCACTACTACTACTACTACTACTACTACTACTACTACTACTACTACTACTACTACTACTACTACTACTACTACTACTGCTGCTACTACTACTACTACTACTACTACTACTACTACTACTACTACTACTACTACTACTACTACTACTATACTACTACTACTACTACTACTACTACTACTACTACTACTACTACTACTACTACTACTACTACTACTACTACTAATGCTACTACTACTACTACTACTACTACTACTACCACTACTACTACTACTACTAGTACTACTACTACTTTTTTTCTTTTTTTTGGTTGAAAATCCGACGCTGACGCTGACGCAGCCGGATACACTTCCCGGAGCAACTCCTTTAAAAAGGCTTGCAAACCCCCATAAAAAATCGGTTGAAATAGCAGGCTTTATTAATGAAATAACAATACAAACCTAACATGTCAAAACAGTGCAAGCTAAAATACTCTATTATCATATACCACAACCGTGGCATAACTACACAGAAAACATAATTAATAAAGAGCTGATAACATAACATAATTCAACAAAGACATTGCTATTTGCACACCGTGTAGTAGTAGGCCCAAATGGCGAGCATAGCTAACCATCAAGTGGTAAAGCCACTCATCAATAATTAGCAGTAAGCTACTGCTAATCATTGATGACATTGATCCGATTCATGACCGGCAGGCTAAGTAGATCATGTATAGTTTAACGTAGCCCACCGTATAGTAGTAGGGCCAAATGGCGAGTGCAGCTCGCCGACAAGTGGCGAGGTGGCTCGTCAATAAGTAACAAAAAGTCACTCATTGACGCCAGTTAGCCGATTATTAAATACCCAACGGACGTAGTAGCCTTTATATAATATAATGCACAAACCAAACGTATACAAACTATGACTACTTAGATGGCGCTCTGGGTTCACATTCTAAATTTACTTCATTGTAAGTTTTTGCAAATTACCCTGGAACAAATACACCTACAGTAAATATTTACAACAGGAAGCTAATTGTTAACTTGAAAATCGGATCACCTCCAGAATATTGACATAATGCTCATTTGATATTTAAATATTCTGATCCCAAGGTTAGGATATTCGTCAAGATTATCCTCCTAAGGCATTACAATTTTAAAATAAAGGCAATTAAATTAAATTAAAATAGCATTTATCAATATACAGCAAGCAGCGAGTGTGCTAGCTTATACAAGTTTCCCTTCTGATATTTTAAGATATCCGTATTCAATTGATACTGGGCCAGTTTTGCACCATACGTCTTTAAATCTACTTTCTCTCCCATGTTCTACTAGTCTGTAAAATTCACAATGAATGCAGTTTATCAACAATGATCGAAATATAGCTTGTATGGCTCTCTGATGGTTGTTGCCGGTTTTATCTCTGGCCTCTGAACACCGATGCTTCCAGATGGCCCACACTCCTACAGATAACAGGGTTATTAACAATTCTTTCTCCTTGCTATTAATGATTCGTCCGATAGTTGAGCAATCTTTGAACAAAATAGTTTCAGCCACTAAATTCACATATTTGGTTCCAAATTTAGGAAGGAGCATATTGATATATACCCAAAAGCCTGTAGTTATGCGACACTGAGTAAATAGATGGGCTATCGTTTCCTCCTCAGTATTACATAATAAGCACCGGTCTGTACTTGATATTTTACACATATAAGTAAGATGACCGACCCATAGCCTTCGATGGAGTAATCGCCATGCCAGGTCCCGTGCATTTCCTGGTAGACAAGGTAGATGTATTGCTTTCCAGGCATTTTTCCAGTTCTTTGGCGTGTATCCTAAATTGTTCCAATGCCTAACCACAATAGGAGTCTGTCTCCGACTTTGCATTAGAATTCTATACCAGTCTCTAGATGCCATGTTGTATTTTTTATGTTCTGACATAAATACTAATGTTGGTTGCAACATATCAATGTTGCCACGTGCTTTCGGCAATTTGAACCATACAGCAGGTATTGCATTCTTTATTCTAATAAATAAGCGCTGGGCATCAATATGTCTCATTGATATTAGTCTTGCTACATCTTGCATCGCAATCCATCTACGAGATTTCGGATTTACCAAGTCACGTAAATATTGAATACCATTTTTGGCCATAGAGGGCAAATATAATACATCATCATTATCACGAATCAACTCGTTGTCCCAAAGACGTTGCTCTAAGGCATCTTCCCAACAATTGGGTTGTGGCATTGATCATGTAAATATTTTTAAGGCTTCGAGCTGTTCTTTATATACATTTGGAATCTTTTGATGATTAGGTGGCAATTTATTGCACATAAATAAACATTCTACTGGAAATGGGTCAACGTACCTTTGGAGAAGTGCCCTTGAAACACTTGACCAAGATGAGTTTGAAGTAAGTAACTTATTCAAGAATTTCAATTTGAATGAAGCACACTTTGCTGAAACATTAACCTAATCCAGGCCTCCGGCATGCTTTTCATTGGTGAGGATTGACTGTGATACTAAATGGGCTTTGTCCTCCCATAAGAAGGACAAAAGTAACGTGTTGATCTTTGACTCTACTGATTTGGGCATATGAACGACAGAAGCGGTATACCACAGTCCAGATAAAATTAAATTATTAAGGACAAATGTCCTGCCAAAGACAGTTAGGCGACGTCGTTTCCAATTTAGTAATGCACACTTTAGTTTGGATATCCTTTCTTCCCAGTTTAGTAATACATTTTGTTCTCTACTAAAGTAAATACCCAAAATTTTTATGACATCATTTGAGCAGTTAATATCCATCACATTATCAGTTCTGCCCTTCCAATCGCCCAAAAACAATCCCTTAGATTTATCTTTATTGACTTTAATTCCTGATGGCTTTTGAAAATCTGTTAATACTCCATTTAAAACTCTAAAATCCGTATTTTTACCCGCAAACACAGTCGTATCATCTGCATATTGAGAAACCTTTAGTGGCCTTTCTACGCCATGTGTACATATTCCTAGAAAGACATTGCGTTGCCTCAATGTGGCCCCCAACGAGTCCATAGCTATGACGAATAGAAGCGGGGACAGTGAGCAACCCTGTATGATACCTCGTTCCACAACTACAGGTTTGGATAGCTGATTGTTAACTAAATAGCAACTTGTTATATCAGTATATAAAATATTGACCCATTTAATAAATCTTGAACCAAAGCCAATATGGTCTAAAGACTTAAACAAGAAATCCCATTCTAGTTTGTCAAACGCCTCCTCGTTATCAAGTGCTATTATTGCTGCTGTAATACAATCCTTTTCAACTAATTGAATAAGGTCCCGTATAAGCAAAGTGTTGTTTAATATTGATCTTCCTGGCACAGAGCAGGTTTGATCATCATGAATGACTTCGCCTAGGACTGCGGCAAGTTTTAATGTTAGTGCCCGAGTAATAATCTTATAATCTACACAGAGTAGAGAGATTGGTCTATAATTCTGTATTTTATTTCTGTCACCCCTCTTGTATATAAGCCGAACATATGCTTGGGCCATCGATGTAGGGAGATGCCCTTGCTTAAAAATGCTGGTTGCTCTTTTTTCTAATACTGGCCCAAATATGTGCCAGAATGTTTGATAAATTTCAACTGGAAGTCCGTCACATCCAGGAGACCTTTCTAACTTCATACCTTTGAGGGATTTTGTCAAATCATCAATTGTTATTGATTGTTCACAGCTTTCGCGACATGAATCTGGAAGTCTTTTCGTTATATTAGCTAAAACATCTCTAGTTGCAGTTTCCTCGCTTCCCTCAGATTTATACAATGATTTGTAAAATTCGGATACTATTTCAATCATTTCTGCATTTGAGCACACTGATACTCCATCATTAGTCTTCAGTGAGCGCATTAATTTCTCTATACCTCTTGCTTTTTCCAAATTACAAAAGTAACGTGTAGGCTTTTCGCCATCGGTGTGCATTTGTACTCTTGACCTTATTTTGGCGCCATCAAACTGATATTGCTCTGTTTCATTTAGTCTACCTTTTAATTTAACTAATAGTTCGTAATAATTATATTCCCCATCATTAATTTTCTTATTCATTTTACACAACGACCTCTGAAGCGCCTTTTTACGCTTTCGTATTTCACGTGCTTTCCTAATGGAATACTGCCTTGAAATATATTTCAGGTCTGATTTAGCATCTTCCCACCAGTCTGTTATACATTCATACGAACCTCTTCTTTCATCTCAATGCCTCCAATAACTTTCCACACATTTGCGGTAGCAACTATCTCGTAGCAATGCTACATTAAGTTTCCAAAATCCATCTCCTCGTTTGACCCAGTCAGCATTGTCTAATGTGATGGAAAACATATTGTGATCAGAGAAAGTTACTGGTTTTATGTTAGTTTTACACATGTAACCTTTCAATGAACGTTCTACATAGATCCTGTCTAACCTTGAAGCTAACCTTCCATCGGTTGAAAACCAAGTAAATTCCTGGCCTTCTGGATTTTCAATCCGATAAGTGTCTAACAAGCTTTTATTTTCACAAATGTGTTTCAAAATATTATGCGATGTGTCATTAAAATTAGACCTAGAGTTTCTGTCTTTAGCCTCGTCTAATATGCAATTAAAGTCACCGCCCATAATTAGGTTTTCAGGCGTTCTGTCTTGAATTATTGTGGAAACATCATTTAGAAATTCACGGCGCAATTGATGAGAGGTAGGTGCATAAAGGCACATCAAATTTAAACTTGTATTTAGTACATCAATTGATACACAAATCCATCGTCCATTTGGATCTGATGACGACGATATAACGTCAACATAGTTGAGACAGTGGGGCAGGATAAGAATGGCCACTCCCGCACTATTATCTTGTGATAAAGAGAGAAAAAATCTGCCCTTTTGAAATATCTTTGAGAGATTCATACACTTCAGCTTTTTGAATTTTGGTCTCTTGTAGAAAAGCAATATCAACTCTCTCATTTTCTAATTCTTCAAGCAAGTGGCGCTGCTTGAATTCGGTATTTAATCCTCTGCAATTGATGGTGCAGATAATCATAATTTGTAAAATGATGTTTACAACCGCCATCATTAGATTAACTAGATTTGGGTTTTTTAGCTCGTTTCTTAGACCATTTACCTAATTTTCCTGCGAATTCAATATTTCCTAGTTCTACCACAGACAAATATTCATATTTGGAAATATCAGAATCATGGCGCAGTAGACGATATTTCACGCCTCTCGCCGTTACATATGGCACTAACACTTCACCCCCTTCTGATCGGTACATTACCATTTCATCTTTCATCTGTGAACTCTATGTTTCAATGGACACATCTGATTCTGCAACTGACATTGTATCATCATCCATATCATTTACTTCAATCTCAGATTCTGAGCTATTGTCTTCTTTATGACGCTTATTGCTACTTAAGTAACATTTGGCAGGAGCATCATTTACCATATCTTCAAGCTGACTTAAATCAAGTGGGCTTAGCGGAAAATCGACTGAACTTTCTGTCTTCTGAGTCCTAAACTTATCCTGTCCTAATTTTAATTCATCTTCTAAGGAATTGTAAACTGGCTCTTCTGTAAGATCATCATTTTCCTGCGTGTCTTTTACAGCAACGTTTGGGTCCACTGCATTTTGAGTATTTTCTTGACTTAAGGTTATACCCTCCTCTAATACATGAATTTCATCAACTGTAGTTACTTTAACAGGATTTGATGATTTGTTTGTGTCATTTACAGTGGCATGAACCAAAACAACAGCTTCCGTAGCGGTTGCTTCAGAAGCATTTGACTCAGTTGCATCCTTTAATGGCCGATTATCTCCTGATACTGAGGGCTTGTTTTGATTTTTTGGACAGCGCCATTTAAAATGGTCAACTGAACCACAGAGCAAACATTTGTTTCGATTGGGACAATCTGTTGCCAAATGGTCAGTACTTAGGCAGATCAGGCATTCTTTAATTTGCCCTCTATACCATAAGGGCAGGACAAAGCTGCCATCAAGCGTCAATCTGCTTGGTAAAGGGCTATCCACTTTATCAAACCAAATACGTCTTACACCGTTTTCTAGCGTTCTGTCAAAGGGATACGTTTCCCGTTCAATCTTTTGCACTTTGCCATACTTCTTGAGTTCACTCATGATTCTGTCATCTGGAATTTCTAGTGGAACTTTCATCTTCACTAGCAACCTATCTGACTCGATTTCCTCTACGTTACAAGCTTCACCTTTTACAATAAGAACATCTTCCAGAAGCTTTTCCTTGACCCCCTCATTTGACACTGTTACATTCCATACAGTTTTAGTAACATTGATAAGCCCCTGCAAAGTAGCAGGTCCGCGCCAACGACGTCTTTTAACCCATGATACACGTCGATAGCCGTGACACCCCACCCCTTAGTTGTTATTTTAAGGCTTAGGGTACGCTTATAGTTGCCATGGTGGTTTATCAAAGGAGGAACCCCATACTACTACAATATATAATAAATATATACTTATATAACACCAGGACGTCAGGGAAAGAGATAAACACTAAATAAATAGTGTCCCCTTTTGAAACCCTGACGTCTACCAACAAATATACGAATAGAGAGTACAGTCGTATATTTGTTAGTTTGAACCACTTTCTAAGTGGTTCACTAACACCTAGCCGATTAAAGTATACTAACAAATATATGAATAGATAGTACAGTCATATATTTGTTAGTCTGTTCGAGTTGACCGGGGACAGCCAACTGACTATAAGGATTTATATAGTTAAAGAACTAGGCTTGTGCTTACAAATGACAAAGGAATTAAATCCACTCACTCAAGCGATCTTGCCAAATATAATGCGCTAGCCTACGAACTATAGAAATAGCAGACTGGCGCGGGGAGAAATGTATTGCATTGACCACAGTAAGAGGAGCCCTATTAAATGGCAGAAACCGCCAGCTAAGAGGAATGCCTTTAGAAAATGGAGACACAAAATGCGCTCCAACCAAGACAAGAATTTACAAATTAAACATAAAGTTTGAAAGTAAATACTAATACGAAATATATGTATAAAATGTCTACAAAATCGCGCTAGAAACTAGCAAATTCGGGCAGCAATTGCAGAGCTAAATAAACGCGTGCGTTCACTTCGACTACTACTACTACTACTACTACTACTACTACTACTACTACTACTACTACTACTACTACTACTACTACTACTACTACTACTACTACTACTACTACTACTATTACTACTACTACTAAAACTACTACTACTACTACTACTACTACTACTACTACTACTACTATTACTACAACTACTACTACAACAACTACTACTACTACTACTACTTTTTTTTTTTTTTTTTTTTTTTTTTGGTAACACGATCAATGGATCGTGTGGAAATCCATAATACCCAAAAATAAACTGACTGAAAGAACATTAAACATATAATAAATCAAAGAGAACAAACGATTATATCAGTCATGTGTATAAATAAACAATAAATATACGGTGGTCAAACGATTAATTTAAAAATTCAAAACAGCTAAATATGTCCCTTTAAAAATTCCATGTAACTAGCTCAACAACATTCCATTACATTTATAAAAGCTCACGCGAGCATAGGCTGTGAAACAACCACAGCGCCCGGACGTATTTAACACACACAGTCAATCGGGAACAAATTAATCAATAATCAACGCCCCGCAGGATAATCTATAAAAAGTAAACACTAAGATATTACACCGAGCTCAGTGAAGTGACAATGTAACCTACATAGTTGAAGAGGGTTGAAACTTAACAAACGATTTCAAACAATACAATTTACCTTGAAAATGAGATTCCATAATTATCCCGGGACAAACACAATTATATGTATACATGCTAAGTATTTCCAATCTATTATTAGGAAGCAGTACATTGAATGTTAAATTTATTTTAGTCGAAAGCAATTAACTTTTGGATTCGGATTCTAAAATTACCCCGGAACAAACATTATTAATAAAAAATGTTGGATTGTTTATTAACATTGAAAAAACCCAAAATGAGTTAACCTGTTCAAACGACCACCTAAATTTAGGGACAAGGTTTAACCCTTTCAGAGCAAACACTCGCAAATTTCATCTCAAACTGATTAGCAGAGTTTTAGAGTGCATGCGCGTGTTGGAGCTGTTGCTGCGTGAAGTAAATGCTGCTGTTTCACATAGTAACAGTCAGCGCACATGCATGCACACGCACGCACACTCTAAAACCACTAATTTTGCATGTGCTTTAAAATAATAATTTAAAAATATATAGTTAGCTTTTAAATATAGAAAACATCAAAACAAAGTAGTTTGAAACAAAATCACAGCTCCAAGCGCACAAATACATGTATATTATTTAATAAATCACTCCAGAGGCCAATTACGGTGGATAATAAAAAATCAAATTTGTCGAAACAATGGAAATCAAATCACCAGAGCACCAAATAACTTCAAAAGAATGAAGTCTATTTTTAGTCACTGCATCATGAAATTCACATATAAAGCAATACGAGAACAAGGCACGAAAAGCGCACTTCAATTTTTCAAAACTGCTGGAGTTAAACCCTGTATATGAGTCACTAACTATCGTACAACGATGCTTCCAAATTGCCCAGACCGCCACACTCAAACAAAATAACAAGATCTTCTTTGCATTATTAGTCAGATTATAAGCGTCTAATTCATGAAATAGAATTGCATCTTGGATTATGTTGATATCAACTGTAACAATTTTCCTAAATATCTGTTCAATGTACATCCAAAATTGGGAGACGGGCAAACACTCTGTAAACAAATGGATAATGGTTTCCTCAGTGTCTGTACAAAATAGACAGTGGTCATTATTTGCTATGCCAACTTTCTTGAGGAGGGGGCCCACCCATAGTTTTCTATGAAGCAATCGCCAGACAACATCCCTTGCTCGATTAGGTATGTGTGGTGAATGGATATTTTTCCAAACCACATCCCAACTCTGGGGAGAATGTTCAGTCCTTTCCCATGCCGTGACAGCCTTTGGAATAGTAATATTCTGCAGCATTAAAATATTATACCACCCCTTATTCCTTAACGTATATGAAAAACGTCCATCAGTACTTTCCAGGATTAACTTGGAGCAAGCATCATTCACAGACCCATTAGGGAGAAGAAACCATTCCATTGGAATTGCTTCCTGTAACCGTTTTAGAAGGCGCTGCACGTCAATTGGGCGTAAAGATGTTACTCGTGATATGTCATATAGTGATTTCCATTTTCGAGTTTTCACATCCACAATATCACACAAATTTTGAATACCATGCTTAGCAAAAGAAGTGTAATATAAAACTCTGCCTTCATATAGAATATGATCATTCCCCCATAGGTACTGGCTGGAGGCATGCTCCCAGCAAAGAGGTGAATCTTCTTTGCGAACAAACTTAGCTAAAGCAGCTTTAATGTCCAAAAATATCGATGGAATCCGTGTGTAATTCGGTGGAGGTTTAGAAGACCAGAAAAAGGATTTAGCTGAAAATGGCTCAATAAACCTTTCTATAAGGCATCTAGACACATTTGCCCACTGACTATCTGAATGAAGTAAATCATCTAATAATTTCAGCCTTAACGAGACGCATTTAATTCTTAGGTCTGGAATGGAAAGCCCACCATCAAGCTTATTATTAGTACAGACACGTTGTGAGACAAGGTGTGTTTTACCCTCCCACAAATAATCAAATATCATCTTGGTAATTTCCTTTTCAACATGTTTGGGCATATTAACAACTGCAGCAATATACCAAAGTTGTGACAATATCAAATTATTGATCACTATTGCCCGGCCAAAAATAGTCAGACGTCGATGTTTCCATTGAATAATTTTCTTGCTCATTTTAGAAAGCAAGTTTGTCCAATTAATGGAATCATGGTGTGTTCGACTGAAATGAATGCCTAAGATCTGTATTTTGTCAGTGGACCAATTGATGCCTAATGGCTGATCATTTCGATCTTTCCATGAACCCAAAAACAAACCTACTGATTTTTCTTTATTAATTTTGAGCCCTGACGCTTTTTGGAAATTCTCCAAAATAAGATGTAAACGATTAAAATCACTATTTTGGCCAACAAAAATAGTCGTATCATCGGAATATTGTGATAATTTCACTGGTGTCATAAGACCACGAATACACAGTCCATGATAATGTATATCTTCTCTTATTGTCGCTCCCAAGGTTTCCATACAAATTACAAATAAAAGTGCTGACAGTGAGCAACCTTGTCGAACCCCTCGTTCTAAGACAACTGGCTGGCTTATAAAATTGTTCACAAGGATTCTACTAGTAATGCCATTGTACAATATTCGGATCCATTTAATAAAATTGGGCCCAAAGCCGAATCGATTTAATGACATCAACAAAAACTTCCACTCCAAACGATCGAAAGCCTTTTCATTATCTAATGCCACAATGGCACCTGGAATGTTATCCTTTTCAACTAACTGAATCAGATCTCTAAGGAGCGCAGTGTTGGTTAATATTGATCTACCAGGTATTGAACATGTCTGAGCAGGATTAATAACGTCGCCCAGCACCTGACCTAGTTTTAGTGAAAGAGCTCTAGAAATAATCTTGTAATCAACTCCAAGGAGAGAAATTGGCCTATAATTCCGTATGTCACTCCGGTCACCCTTTTTAAATAGCAGACGTACATGTGCTTGAGACATTGTCAAAGGAAGTTTTCCCTGATGGAAAATTCCTTTAACAATCTCACAGAATTTCGGACCAATGAGATGCCAGAAAGTAACGTAGAACTCAACAGGCAGGCCATCTCCCCCTGGCGATTTTCCATTCTTCATTGTTTTAAGCGATTTAGTCAGGTCTTCTAAGGTTAAATATTCATCACAAATATCAGCCAACGGAGGAGTCAATGTTTCCTTAATATTAGCAAGTAATTCAGCTGCCAACTCTTCATCAATTTCTTCAGACTTATATAATTGTTCATAAAATGTCTGAACAGTTTCTAGTAGATCTGTATTTGAATTAACAATTTGCCCATTTATTTCAAGGCCCCTAATTATCTTTTCCACACCTCTAGACTTTTCTAGGCCACAAAAATATTGTGTTGGCTTTTCACCTTCAGAATAAAATTGGGCTCTTGATCTGACCTTTGCGCCTTCTGCTCTGTAGATTTCTATTTGTGATAATTTTAACCTGGTCTCCTCCAAAACCTCAGTCAAGTGAATATCGCCGTTTGAAACTTGCGAAAAATTAAGGTTTGTAGACGAATCAACCTTCTCTCCTCTTTGCGCATTTTCCTTGCCTTTTGAATAGAATATTGCCTTGATATATTAGCAAACCCTAGTTTAACATCTTCCCACCAAAAAATCAAACTTTCAAATTCTGATATGTTGCGGAGCTTAAAACGCCAGAAACTTTCAATACATCGATGGTACTCAAAATCATTCAGCAAGGAAATATTAAGTTTCCAAAAACCTGGACCACGTGTAACCCATTCTGCATTATCTAACACAGTGGAAACCAGGCAATGATCAGAAAAAGGTACAGGATATATGCCAGTGTCCGAAATTAACCCTTTTAGCTCTCTCTGTACATAAATCCTGTCTAACCGAGAAGCTGTCTGACCATTTGGTGTTACCCTTGTGTATTCACAACATTCAGGGTTTAAAACTCTATAACTATCCAAAAGGTGCTCACTGTCACATATTTCCTGTAAACGCCGATGAGACGTATCAGCGTATATTGATAGCGAACGCCTATCCTTCTCTGGATTTAAAACACAATTAAAATCTCCACCAATAATAATATTTTCTGATCTATCATGAATTACTGGGCGAAGAGCTGAATAAAATGTACCTCGTTGAGAATGGGATGCAGGGGCATAAATAGACATCAAATTTAGTGTTGAACCAGCCATTTCAACAGTCACCACAACCCATCTGCCATTACTATCAGCTTCCGATGAAATGATATTTAATAAAGTCAAACACCTGGGTAAAAATAAAATCGCCACTCCTGTATTTAAATCAGTGGCATTGGAATAGAATATTTCACCCTTAGAAAGTTGTTTGAAATTTTCTAGTACTTCAACATTATGGAACTTAGTTTCCTGAAGCATGACGATATCAGCTATCAAATCAGATAATTTCTCTAGCAACATGCGTTGCTTCAATCCATCATTTAAACCACAGCAATTAAGTGAGCAAATTATCATTATGTACCCATAATATCTAGTTTGGTTTTGTCTTCTTACTGGTTTTTATCCCGCTTAGCCCATTTGCCAATCTTCATAGTAAACTCTGAATTTGTAAGATCAGTAATGGTCAGATGTTGATACCGTGAAATGTCTGAATCACTCCGCAAATGCCTATAGCGAACACCTAAGCGTGTAATGTATGGAACTAAAATCTCGCCCTTCTCTGAGCGATACAGTACCATTTCATCGGGCTGCTGAGATTCCTGCGTTTGGATCGACGTGTCAGACTCTGCAATAGAGATAGAGTCGTCTATATCGTCATCCTCCCTGTCCTCCGACCCAGAGCTCAAGTCTTCTATCACTCTTTTAACCCCACCAGCAATAGTATCCTGTACAATTGCCTGTCTAGAATGTATTAATAAC
>CM067359.1:6845269-7040269 GCA_034401795.1 Chaetoderma sp. LZ-2023a
AAGCTGTCTTTCAAAGTAAGCTATTACGTTATAAACCGATTAATATTCTACCCACTTCTACTGTGTAGGCTTTAGTATCACTTCTACTGTGTGGGCTATAGTATTACTTCTACGGTGTGGGCTATAGTATCACTTCTACTGTGTAGACTATAGTATCACTTCTACTGTGTAGGCTATAGTATCACTTCTACTGTGTAGGCTATAGTATTACTTCTACCGTGTAGGCTATAGTATCCTTTCTACTGTGTAGACTACAGTATCACTTCTACTGTGCAGACTATAGTATCACTTCTACTGTGCAGACTATAGTATCACTTCTACTGTGTAGACTATAGTATCACTTCCACTGCGTAGGCTATAGTATCTCTTCATTAACAACATCATGCGTCAACCGCGCCCCAAAGCGCTCAAAAGGCAAATGTTATTAATTAAGCCTTTAATGTGGTAAAAGTTTTCAAGCAACTTGAAATTTTTGCTCAGTGGATAGGTTATAACTGAAATTTAGTAAAACAGTTTTTAGAGGTGTGTCTATGCCGGATTACCGATTAAAAGTGCATATTCACAGCAAAATTATGAAAATAAAATTGTTTAAATTATATACTGTTAGAGGCTTAAACTGTGTCAATGAAATTCACGTCATCCTGAACAGAATCTGTCATTGCGATATCAGACACAACAGGCAATACATTTTGCCTGGTACATGATACTACGCTTTTCTCATGATTTTGTGTTTGTATCAAGATTGACGCAAATCTTAGCAAGAGCATTACCTAGGGTTAGAGAGATGCCCTTTATAGACAGCGTATCCCTTACCTCAGTTATAACATTATGTTTTGATTTATCCGTCCGTATCTGTATATCATGGGGTGGGATTTGTAGATATTCCAAAGATACAGCACGGACTAGGACACTTATCTCAGTATAAGATTCATTCGAGAACGGGAGGACACAACCTAAAATAAGAGAATGGTTGTCCCTTGTACCTCGTAGTATTGTAACAGGTATAGGTGCACTGCTATTTTCATCTACAAGTAAGCTTACACGTCCTGTTGAACAATACAGGATATAATCCTTGTCAACATCGGGGTAGTCTATCTCGCTAGCTAATGTAGTCCTTTTCTCATCTACACGCACATCTCGTGATGCACGCTTCAAAGTGCGATGGATAGGCTTACACTCAGTGAATCTGATTTGCAGTGCTAATGATAGGACGTTCGTTAACCCTGTGAACGAGAAATACCAAATACAATAAACCATCTACATCGCATGTTGGCTATGTTTATGATAATTTGATTGGAAGCTGTTGCTGCCTAGACAGCAACATTTTTCTGTCAAATTAGTTTGAAAAGATTCGGCAGTTTACCCGTGATCTTACCGTGAAATCCAGGTTATGGGTAGCCAGATTTTAAAGGGATGGGAACAGTTCTTGATTAACCCCTCGTGCGTCAATCGCACCTCAAAGATCTCAAAAGGCTACTTGTATCAATAAAACCCTTAACTTGTCAAGAGCTTTCAAGCAAATTGAAATTTTTGCTCAGTAAATGGCCATGTGCTGGCCAAGAGAGGACTGTGGGTTTTCTGCAAGTTTATAACTGGAATATAGGAACATCGTTTATTAAAAGGTGTTTTGATCGGTTTGACGATTAAAGGGTTAATAATCAATAACATCTAAATATTTGTTTTGTCAGTGTCCATTTGCAGACCAAGAGAAGACTATACTTTTAAAAATGTATCACTGGAATGACTGGCTCCGTAACCGAGCCAGTCATTCTAGTGGTAAATTGTCAAAATATCCTTCTCTTAGCCTGCAAATAGACAGTCCTCAGACAACTGCAGGGGCAGTATTGTCCGGTTTTACCATTATAGTCCACCCGTTGACACAAGAGGGGACACGCACCATATGAATCCCTCCTGTGCAAACGTTACCCTATTGTGACGAATTCGGGTGAAACAGCCTCTGTTTCGGTCCTGATGAATATCCATTTGCAGGCCAAGAGAACACCACTGTTATGTTTACCACTGGATTGACTGGCTGGATAACCGAGCCAGTAATTTTAATGGCAGATTTTCTAAAATTGTTTGCTATTGGCGTACAAATGCAGACCCGATTAAGTACAGTGTGTTGTGTTCGTGACCACTAGCATTCGAAGCAAGCTAGCCAAGGCAGCCTCTGTTGTGGCTTTGAGAAATATCAATTTGAAGGACAATAGAAAGATGGATTTGCCCATACCACTTGGAAACTTACGAACACAATTTGTGTTGTCTTTTAATGGACATTGTGTGCTTGGAAGGGCTGGTGAGTGTTGAAACATGGTGGGTTAATAAACTCCTATATAACCTGACTTGTTCAAATAGACTCCATATTTGTCCTGATCAGCGTTTTTGTCCTACATGAGGTGGTCTCCCAAGAGAGGATATATAGTATTATTACATCATCAATCTGACCTCATAAATATCATGCTCTCATGCCGAATCTCTTTCAAACAAATTTTACTTCCGAAGGACTTAATTTCGAAAACCATTTGAATATTGAAAAAGTTTTTGTGACAGTGTGGTTTCTGCCTAAATCAAGATGATTACCAATTAAATACAATTCAATTTCACAAGCAGCACATTGTCAATTCGAAATGGCAATGGCTATGTTGGTAAACAACGACGAGTGGGCTAAGTACACCGGTTTACATTAATACAATCACACAATATACGTTTTGTTTTCATGTGGCCTCGTGTTCTCTATCTAATCTATTTCGCGCGATGTATATCAGCTGATGCCAATGTGAGGTATCACAAGGGGTTCACGGGATGACACACGGGCTCACGAGGGATGAAGCTGACGACGCTAATTAATGCTATAAAGGAAGAGGATGAGGTGGTTTGATTTAACTTGACACTCACCTTTCAGACGCCGCAGTGAACAAAACAACAACAAGAGACAGTCAGAATGTAAGACTCAATGCGGCATTGCAACTCACGTGTAATAGTTGTTGAAAGAGAACCGACCATTAGTTACAGATAATAAGCATCTGTATCATGTACAGTTTATCATTAGCTGCCTAGTACAGACACACCGATACCCACGCACGGGCACGCACACACCTACCCATGCACACTGGCACGCATGCACTCACACACACGCACGCACGCACGCACGCAAGCACGCAAGCACGCACGCACGCACTCACTCACGCCCACATTCACGCTTATGCTCACTCATAAACGTTTGGATGCGTGCATGCACAAACACAAGCTAACTCACGCATGCAGACAAATACAGGCACGCACGCATGTGCGCGCTCGCATAGACATACTGATGAAGCCAAATGCAATAGCCTTCTCCCGGATCGTGCGAATGAAACAAATTCATTTCGATATTTGACATGCCAACAATCTAACGTTTAATGTTCAAGAAAAATATCACACCTCGAGAACATAAATATTGTAAATTATAATTTTATATGACGATGCTCTCTTCTTTCTATCACCATTTCAATGCAGATTTGACAAATTTGGTAAATATGGTGTGTGAGTTTTCGATGTCCAACTTGAGTCACACCAGACTCTTAGTTAAAGCTAAATAGTACGAGCCTATTCAGCAGTAAAACAAATGTACGATAATTTGAAATATCCATGGTATCTTTGGCCTATATATATATATATATATGTATACATATAAACATAAAACGACATCAATGGCCTAGATGTTTGGTAAACAATACCTTATCAAGATGCAACACTAATCTAGATGTGGGTGTGCTGTAAATTATCCCACTCATCAATAATTAGCCCTTGGTTTTGATATATCTAATCAAGATATTTCAGTATCCGAGAAGTGTGAAAAACAAATCTCATTAGATCATTACGTGGCCTGGATATACAGGATATAATCCGCAATCTGCAGTGATTGACAGTACTGCAGGAAATTCATCGTCAAGCTGCAGTACATGGGATAGGTATGTGATGGAGATCGGTAGGCAGACATTATATGTCCAATCACCAACCAATCAGCTACGTTAAGTGATCAGGGATATGATCTTATTGCAAGTTATTTAAATATAACTTGCACTTTGAGATCAAGTGTCTTGTAGATCTTACTGTGAAAATATAAGCGATTCAAGGGGTGTGGACACGCACACAATTCTATTTTCAGATGTTCCAAATGGCCATACTATTGTTTGCCCTGCTGACATTTGGTACCTGTTGCGCCACATTTGACAGCTCACTCGATGGCTTGTGGAGCGGCTACAAGATCCGCTATGCAAAACAGTACAGCTCAGAAGCAGATGATATGCATAGGTATATGTTATTAGTTAGTAGTAGTAGTAGTAGTAGTAGTAGTAGTATTAGTAGTAGTAGTAGTAGTAGTAGTAGTAGTAGTAGTAGTAGTAGTAGTAGTAGTAGTAGTAGTAGTAGTAGTAGTAGTAAACGCATACGTTTATTTAGATTTCAAATTACTGCCCGAATTTGTTAGTTTCTAGCGCGATTTTGTAGATAAATTTTGTATATCTGTTTCGTATTAGTATTTCCTTTCAAACTTTATGTTTAATTTGTAAATTCTTGCCTTGGTTGGAGCGGATTTTGTGTCTACATTTTCTAAAGGCACTCCTCTTAGCTGGCGGTTTCCGCCATTTAATAGGTCCCTTCTTATTGTGGTCAATGCAATACATTTCTCCCCGCGCCAGTATGCTATTTCAATAGTTCGTTGGCTCGCTCATTATATTTTGAAAGATTGCTTGAGAGAGTAGATTTAATTCCTTTGTCAGTTGTAAGCGCTAGCCTTGTTCTTTGATTATATAAATTTTTATAGTCAGTTGGTTGTCCTCGGTCAAGTCAAACAGACTAACAAATATATGACTGTACTATCTATTGATATATTTGTTACTATACATTAGTAAACCACTTTAATCGGTTAGGTGTTAGTGAACCACTTAATAAGTGGTTCAAACTAACAAATATACGACTGTACTATCTATTCGTATATTGTTGGTGGACGTCAGGGGTTCAAAAGAGGACACTTTATTTTGTGCTTAGCTCTTTCCCTGACGTCTTGATATTATATATTTGTATCATTCCACTTTATATATTGTAGTAATATGGTTTTACTCTTTTTTTAAAAACACCATGGCAACCTCCTATAAGCGTCTTAAAATCACGCCAACCGCTTGGAGTGTTTCAGCAATTGAGGTGTATCATGGGTTGAAGGATGTAGTTGGGGCAGATCCACAGGTCCTTCAAGGCCTCATTAACATTTCCAAATGTGTATGGAATGTCACTGTGGTTAATGAAAGGGTGAAGGAACGGTTGCTCGACGAGGTCCTTGTCGTGAAGGGCGAGGTGTGTAATGTGGAGGAAATAGAATCTGATCGACTATTAGTTAAGATGAAGGCTCAGCTAGAGATACCAGATGAACGGGTTATCAATGAATTGATCAAGTATGGTAAAGTAGAAAAAGTAGAACACGAAACCTATCCATTTGATCGAACCTTAGAAAATGGCATCAGAAGAATTTGGTTCGAAAGGTAGAACAACCTCTCCCAAGTAAGGTCACGTTAGATGGTCGATTTATCTTTCCATTATGGTACAGGGGGCAAATCAAAGAGTGTAGAATTTGCTTAAGCACAGCACATCTTGCAACAGATTGCCATACAAAAAAACAAATGTCTAGTGTATGGGTCATTTGACCATTTTAAGTGACGATGTCCGCAGAACAAATCTGTCAAAAAAGGTGCTGATAAAGGTGCAGAGCAAGTTGTTTCTAAAGAAAATGTCATATAACCGGTAGTGGCTGAGATTGTAGCTGAAATCCATGTTAATGAGAAGCAGGTTTCTAAAGAAAACGTCGTAGAACCGGAAGTTGCTGAGATTGTAGCCGAAGTCCATGTTAATGATAAGGAGGTTTCTAAAGAAAACGTCATAGAACCGGTAGTTGCTGAGATTCTAACTGAAGTCCATGTTATTGAGAAGCATGGTGAAAAACTGAGAATCCAATCGCTGTAGTTGCGGGTGATGAAATAGAGGTTCTAGATAAGGGGCTAAGTCTTACTCCAGTAACAAGTCAATCCAAGTCTGATGTCAGACAGGTTAATTCCACACACGTTGAAGATGACGATCAATACCGTCTGGAAGAAAGTTTTAATTTAGGACAAGTAAAATTGAGGTAGCAAGATACTGAAACTAACGCTGATTGTCCACTGAGTACACTAGTAGTATAGGGGGTATCTATGCGTCATTGTTCTTCTCGTTCGAATGTGGTTTTAACCAATCAAAACACTCCATTTCAGTCGCTATTGTTTGGAGAACAATGGCGACTATAACGACACGTATTCTAGAGAACAATGATGCACAGAACGCCACGTTTTTCTCGATAACAATGACGCACATCCACACACGTTTTTTGGGATTTGCAACACTCTGGAATGTTCTAGTATTTTGAAGTAGTTAACCCTTAAAAGTTTAAAAGTTGTGTATTTTACGTGTAAACGTAGTGGATGCGCTCCCCCCTCCGTGGTTATCTACCGTTGTAAAAATAATAAGAGAGCAATATAAAAAATAGAGTTTAAGAGGTGGTCTGATAATGGAGGTCGTAGGAGGAGGAGAAGGACGGAGTATGAGGATGAAGAGGGGTGAGGAATTACGGACCGATATTGATGTTTGAAAATAATTTGACTGTTTTGTCGGTAACGTTATTAGTAAACTATTTTTGTTGTATATTTTGAAAACATTTTGACTTTTAAGCATCATTACGCGCAAATTGTTTTTAAATACTTAATATTGCATTTGCAATAACGTCAGTTGTTTTAGATTTTGGGAACAGTGACGAAGTGCACGATATCGGTATTATTTTGAAAATGTTAACCCTTAAAAGTTTAAAGGTTGTGTATTTTACGTTTAAACGTAGCGGCGGCGCGCCTCCTTCCGTGGTTATCTACCATTGTAAAATAATAAGAGAGTAATGTAAAAGAATAGAGTTTAAGAGGTAGTCCGATAATGGAGGTCGTAGGAGGAGGAGGTTGAGGGGGACGAGGAGGTTGAGGATGTATGAGGAATTACGGTATTGCTGTTTGAAAATAATTTGACTGTTTCGTCGCTAACGTCATTAGTAAACTGTAGAATATTTAGAGACTGCCTGTAAGCTGTTACTGTCTTAGCAACAGCTACCAGACAGATTAGTAACAAAATAGCTTTTATGAGGTAGTCTGATAGTAAACTGTAGAATATTTAGAGACTGCCTGTAAGCTGTTACTATCTTAGCAACAGCTACCGGATAGATTAGTAACAAAATAGATTTTAAGAGGTTGTCTGATAACGGAGGTCGTAGGAGGAGGAGGTTGAGGATGTATGAGGAATTACGGTATTGCTGTATATTTGAAAATAATTTGTCTGTTTCGTCGCTAACGTCATTAGTAAACTGTAGAATATTTAGAGACTGTCTGTAAGCTGTTACTGTCTTAGCAACAGCTACCAGACAGATTAGTAACAAAATATTAAAAATAATCTTGTATTAATGGTATGTACGGTTGGAATGGTAACCAAGACTCGGTGGTGATGGATTGTATCCTGGGTTAAAAAAAGTTAACCCTTTCACCGATGAATATAAATCCCATTTTCATCGATACCATACAGGAAAACTGTTGAATATTTTGAAATTAATTTGACGTCGTTAACGTTATTAGAAAAACTATTTTTGTTGAATATTTTGATTGACTTTTAACCGTCATTACGCACAAATTGTTTTTTAAATACTTTGCTATAACGTCACTCGTTTTAGATACGATGATTAAAATGTGGTCATTATATCTCTGAGGGTTCCGTTTATAGAATTGTATGTAGAGCGTACTTATGCTAAAAATATTATTTGCTGCGTATGATTTAACCATACGTTTTGAATAGCTGTGAGATCAAGCTTGAATCGAGATATACAAACATACCATGTGTTAATAATGAAAGAACGTGTTAGTACCTCAAGTCTTGTACTACGTGATTTTTAGAAATATTCAAAATTACTATTGAATTATCGCCTAATCGCTAGGAGATTTTACTTTGTAGTTGCGAATGTGTACAGCTTTATGCTCTGGATACAATATCGCAGTGTTTCCTAGTTCTTAGCCGAGTGGACATATGTACTAATTTCCTTGGGTAATTATTAGAATATCACGTTTTGGTGCGCGAGTGCTTTATGCATATTTATGGTGTGTTCGCGCATTACTCATATTACAATTAAACATGTCCGCTTCATTCGCTTTAAGGTCATGCGATGTTAGATTTTGTCAATGCCTGTTTCCTCGCGAACTAATAATGTCGTTGGTATGTACCACGACGAAAGGCTTCACCCATGGTGGAATATGTGTTTGAATGCGTCTGTATCGTTGGAAATCTGTTACTGATCCATCAGCCACAAGGGTGTCCTACATTTTCGTATATGTACCCACACACACGCACGCACCTGATGCTCCAACACACACATGTACTGCGCATACCCTCACGCGTGTTACGATACGCGCGTGACGACGTGCGCATGGTTCTACACAGAGGCCCCTTGTCACCTGTGTTCCCTTTTCCCCTGTCCCCTATGCGTGTATGTCATGCGTGCATGCGTGTGTGCATCTTTTTTATGTACCCGTTTGTGTGTGGGTGTATGTAACATAACTTTTTTGGTGGCCCCTTAAAAAAGAGGCCTATTTTTCTTATTTTTTTATTTTGCTAACGTAAATATTTTTATCTCAATTAATGCAAACGATAACTTCTGTCTTGTTTGCACGACATACACATACAACAATCATTACGAAGTTCGTACTTCGTATGCAAACATTTGTTGTAATTGCGTTCGTCTGGATCTGCTAGATATTCTCTCCAGCGGTTACAGATTTCACGCGATGACATTGCAAATGGTTGCCGTACTGCAACCTCTTTATATTGGTTCCATTGGATGCAACCACAATTAATCGGTGTAGAACCTATCGTTCTCCATCGATCGCATAATTGAGATTCCATTTTACGTGTTTTGACAAATTCAAAAAAGCTGTATGCCTTACTAGTCACGCGCATTTCGCTTTTAAAGCTAAAATAGGAGCTGTCACCAAAACTATCTTTCCAATCTGAACACGCCATTATTTCGGTCATGTGTTTTTTCTCCAACGCTTAACATCATCGGTTTACAAAACATTACTATTGCTACATGTTTGAATGACATTCCAGTTATAGAAAACTGGAATTGATATGCAGCGTTCAATTACAGAGCACGTCATATGGTTTCACCTGTATTCAAATATGTCCATATTTTGTCATTGTCACGATGTGAATACGATTAATTACAGATCTTTGGATCATTGTGGTACGCCTCGCGTGCCTAGTGTACCATTAAATATTTTTATCAAAATAGTGGGGGATGGGTGAGGGGTGAGAAGGGAACACGAAGAAATAATAACATATTTTTACAAAATGTATTTTTTATTGACACGTGCATTTTTTATGATAAATATTAGCGACATTTATTAACGATAATTAAAAGGAAATCATAGTACATAAATAATTATACATTAAATATGATCATTTTTTCTTCATAATCATGTTGGTCATACCTTTCATTGTGGTATGTAAGGTAAAAAAAAGAAAGAAAAAAGAAGAGTTTAAGAGGTGTTCTGATAATAATTTGTAGAAGGGAGAATTTAATCAACATCACTGATAAAAATTAGATATTAAATCATAGGTCACTGATTTTAACTTATTAAATAAAATATTACAAGTTATACATGTCAGACTGTATAATCATTAATATATTATTTGATAAGTATAAACTAGTATGTCATTAATTACAATTGATATGTTAACCGCTATCGATGATCTTTATTATGTAGCTTTAATACGTGCTATTACGTCATGACAACAAGTTGCCCAAACCTCTATCATGCCGTTGGTACAACAACTCCGTCTTGAAGAATCAAGAGGAAGACCTGGTTAGATGTCACATAAGGTCTGGTTGGTAAATATACTAAAGTGGAATCAAGATGTAACTGCATTTTTAAATTTATATTATAGTATTTTATTTCATTAACTAAATAAATTTTTTACAATTTTTTATGATAAGATGGTAGTATTAAATGAAACAAATAAGGAGTAAAAAAAGTATCAGAATAATAAAGATATAAATGCATATGCATATCATTATCAGTACTAGAGATACATATTTCCATTGTTATAATATATCGCAATGACTAGACATTTCTAAGAACAAGCTGTAGTATCATTGCCTTAATATATCTTATATATTGTCATAAAAGTAAGGTAAATACCTTTTTGCACAAATAAACCTCTATGCACAAATAAACCTCTAGCATTAAGCATGTGTAGAAAATGTTTTACATCAGTATCACTGAAAATCATTGCTACTTACAGTAACAATGACTGACAGTCATATTAATTTAAAAAAAAAAAAATCAACATGCATGCATGAAAATACTTCAACAAAACTTGTTAAACTATGGCAATGGAAGGTATAGATAGTTACATACCAATACATACTCTACATATAAGTATATCCTGTGTTGTACGGTTGGAAGATTTCTACATTAGAACGATGGTCAACAGCGTCAGATTCTGAAAATTTTTAATTTAACTTAGTGAGATATGATAAAAAGAGACATGCATATATACCATATATATTAAGCTTAATAATATATAAACATTTACACCACAAGCTATACGAACGAATATCAATCTTTTGTTACCAGTCATTACAGGTCAAAGACTGTTGAATATGAATGACCAAGTCATAAATTGTTGAATATGAATGACCAAGTCATAATGATTCATATCATATTGAAAAAGAAAATTAGAACAAATAATATATATATATATATCAATAAATTAATCGACAAATATACATATATGTATTTATAATTTTAATAGTCAATATATTGTCAATATATTGTCAGCATTAACCAAGAAAGAAAACTTGTAAGTTTAGCTTAAGAGAAATTTCTTTATATATTTAATTTATATTTACACTTAACCCATTCACAAATAGATTCTTCACGTCTTAATTCCAGAGTGACTGAACTAGAAGTCTTATATTAAAATTAATTTGACTGTAAGCAGTTGTTCGTTATCTTTGGTAGCAACAGTATACAGTAAAGTAGTTTTAAAATAACAGTAGAGTAAATATTACAATGTGAAGAAATGCTATTGTGGAATTTGACAGTGAAAGGGTTAATTTTTCGTTTGTTTTTCGTTTTAGTTAAAGCTTAAGTTAAATTATGTGTAAATCTGTTAGCGTACTTGTTTACATGGCAATGCTCTATGTACGAATAATTAAACTGTCCATGTCAGTTGAGGCAGAATGATATAGCATTCCTCCTCAGTTGATATTGCTGGATGATTATGAGGGCGATGCTAGTGTACTTGTTTACAAGGTACGCACGATGTACGAATATTTTGATAATTTGTTGCTGAATATTTTGATAATTTGAGTGGTAGCTGAATATTTTGATAATTGGTTGCTGGATATTATGATAATCAGTTGCTGAATATTTTGATTGGTTGCTGAATAAATTGATTGGTTGCTGAATATTTTGAAAACGATTTGACTGTGTAAATTTTAATTTCTTATTAGTCGATGATAGGTAAGAGAGAGGTGGTCTGATAATGAAGGTCGAAGGAGGAGGGAGGAATGCTATCTCGGCCACCCTCTGCTCGGCATTGTTCTCCACGCGTGAGCGCGCCTATATTCGGCTGGTGGTCCTTTAAGAAAATGCAGTTGGTCACTCGTAGAGGTGTCGCGAGGGATGAGGATGATGGCTGACGTATATGCTAGCGTATTCGCTGAGGCAACGTCTTGCGCGATATCTCTATTTGAATATTTTGAAAATAATTGATTCTAAGCCGCTGGTGGTTTAGTCACCATTAATCCCCTCCTTGGTTTAAGTCATTTAAAAAATGGCAGTCATTTAATTATTAAATTTTCAAAATTGTTTTGGAAATGGTCATCATTGACGATCGATGTTGTATAATATTATATAGATAGTTTTATCTACCATATTTATGTCTTTAAAGCCTCAATCACTTAATTTTTTTTTTTTTTTTAAATATGAACAAACTCCCAGTCATTTAATTTTCAAAAAATCATAGCGTTGCGTTAAACGGGTTATAGTGATCTGCGTTGTATATATATTTTTATATATAATTTTATCTTACGTATTTAAGGCGATTCTTTAAAGTGGAAGTCATTTAATTATTAAAATTTCAAAAATATGAGCAAAATGTGTTCTCCTGTCCTTTAATTTTCAAAAATCAGTACACAGTAATTTTTCCTATGCTATTATATAGATAGTGTTATCTATCGTATTTATGTCTCCAAAATGGCAGTCATTTAATTATACATTTTTCAAAAATATGAACAAAATGCATTCCAAGTCAATGGCAATGCATTAATCGTCCACGAACAATAGCGTACAGATGCCCATTTAGAACAGTAGCGTCCATCGACCACTTTTGATGGATCAGAATGTGTGCTTGCGTATGCATATGTGAAGTGGGTTGTTGTGTGTAAAAACTTTATTACATTATTTTATTTTTTGAACAGATAAAGAGTTCACTTTCAAATGATTTGTGGGCCCTGAAAAGGGCCATGTTTTGAGATAGGTCTCAGTCTTCACAGATCCGCACAGGCACGGTGGTCAGTTTGGTAACAAACTGCGTCATGTTTGCTTTTTGTATATCAGTCGGAGTAGCACCAATTACAGGACACCCATGCGGATACTGTTTGATTGGTAATAGACATTAGCACTCCTTGCAGGTGTACACCATCTCTTTAGGTTCTGTTTTCTTGATCATACGCCTACAGACCCTCTCGTGTTTCGACCGTCGGCATATGGTGTCGCGGATATCAATGGAACACCAACGACATCGCACATACCCAGTGTTTGATCCATCAAAGTTTGTACTGCTGGCCATTTTAGCCAAATGTACATTAACATTTTCATTTATACCACATCGCTCTACTACAAAAGAAACTATAAGGAATATCACGTGAGATGAAATCTGACTGCCTAAGGCTACCTAACTACTCTGCAGTTACACATCCATCCACTTTGCGATGTTTAAACTGGAATGAGAAAATGGATTGAATTTTCACCGTTTATAGGAATATATGTACTGCGCCCGCAAATCCGCAAATCCACAACATACGGATCACATGCATCCGCACATGTACGTACACATTTTGGCGTGTATGCGTGTTCAGGCATGTGCATATACTTGTTGCCATCCACAACACACGCCCGCAAGTCCGCATCATGCGCCCGCAATCTGCAACATGCACGCGCAATCCACAACACACGCCCGCAAATCCACAACACGTGGACCGCATGCGGCCGCACATGTACGCATGCATTTTGGCGTGTATGTGTGTTCAGGCATGTGCATATACTTGTTGCCATTCGCAACACGTGCCCGCAAATCCGCAACACATTTTAGCCAAATGTGCATTAACATTTACATTTATACTACATCGCTCTACTACAAAAAAAAAATGTAAGGAATATCGCGTGAGATGACTAGCAACCCATCAAAAACCGTCACGTACTGACATCCATATAATGACACATACATACTGGCGAAAATCTTGGATATGCTCATGGACTAGACATGATGGATCAGTTTGTTAAATGGATTTTGCGCATAAAAATCTGTGCTCATTAAAAAAGTATCCAGGGAAATATGTTTTCTCTGACCACCTCATTATTGTGCATAAAGCATCAATGATTTGCTTTTAATGCTTCAATTTGTATGCAAACACGTTAACCTTCATCTAAAACACTCAAACGTGAAACTAAGTGGCTTCTTACCAGTCATTTAATTTTTTTTAAAGAGAGCAAAGTACATCTCTATGCATGTAATATATAGCTAAGCCAAGCAATGTTGTATGCATAATATTATATAGATAATAATCATTCATCTCATATTTAAGGAGTGGTCTTTAAAGCGTCAGTCATTTAATTATTAAATTTTAAAAATTGTTATAAAAATGGTGGGAATAATGTCCACCATCGTCATCATTGACGAATAATAACGAGCACCCTTGTATCCTTTAAAGTATTAGGTGGTCGATGCGGTACCTCGTGGTTGTAGTAAAAAAGTATTTTGAAACTAAGCGGAATTGTGGCTTCCTATGTCAAATTGTCACATTGAACAGCACTTTTTTAAAAGTGTGTGCGCACGAAGGCGCTAGTGCGAATTGTACCTTCCTATGTCAAATTAGTATCAAAACTATTCGCTTAAACTACCAATGCGCCATGATTCAGGTTTGATAAATCAGAAAATAACATCCCCGGAATGAGTGCAGGGTGGTCGCATAACTGAGGTCGAATGAGTGAGGAAGAGGAGGGATTATGCTAGCGCGGTGCTGCCTGGCATGAGGGATGGGGTATACTAGCATACTTGTTTACAAGGTCAGCTTTGTGTGTTGTACGAATATTTTGAAAATAATGTGACTGCAGTGTTAGAAACAACTTACTATCAAATCATTTCCATGATATTTAGTGAATATTCTGAAAATAATTTGACTGTCTGCATCAACTTTTGCTCAAATCGTTTCCATAATATTATGCTAGGAAGTAGATCCCTGGAATGTCTGAAACACCTCACCACTCAGCCAGTTAAAGGTAAGAAAACCCGGAAAAATTACCATGTCCGGGTACACACAGTATGAATGCATTATGAGTACCTAGTCAATGAGACCCCGACAACAAAAATAATATAGTTGGCTAACCATTGTCTGGACATTGCAGCCGCAACCACCTACTACCAATACCGACCAGCATCACCATCACCACCACCATCACCATCACCATCCCTCTATCACCACCATCACCACCACCCATTAAGCACCAACACCCACCACCAAGCATTAACCCCACCCCATTATCCACCACAACACCTATTTTCATCAACCGCCCACCCCACCGCCACCACCACTAAGTACAACAGCACTCCGATTTGTATATCGAGGGATGTGGGGAGACCTGGCTGGGCAGCTACAATCATCAAACACGCGCATAAAGAACCAATGTTTTATTTGTGTCCATATTTTTATATTGATGTAAATATTACATATGATAAAACGTATAGTTGCTTTAGCATAAACAAATAGTCAATGTTCTGGAGATCCATTTTATCGATGACTGATTCCTTATGGATCAGATCCATCACAGTCAGAATCATCATCATTATCCTCAGCATCTAGATGGTTCCTTATGTACTTCTTGAATAGAAACTCTCTTTTTCAAAAAACCTGAGAAGACTGCTTCATTGTATGCGTACCCCTCGTCGATAAAATCTTTAATTTCCTGACGAATTATTTTAATGAGCGTAGAGTTCTGTAATCTTCTCGACTGGAGCATTATGTCTATACACTTTGTAACTAAAGCATCAGCATATATGGAAATAGGCACATTGCCTACACCATTTGTGTCTGTGTCCACTTCACCACCCTCATCTTCTAAACCTGATTGTTCAGCATCTAAGACCTGCTTAATATTTTGGAATATGGTAAATAGTTCCTCATTGCCTAAGGCATCTTTTTCATCTTCACTCTCAGTCTCTGGTGAGTCATTACCGGCTTCACTCTCTGACTCCACTTGCTCATCATTGTCACTATTCATCTCTGTGATTTCTTCATCTTCACTGTCTAGATTTTTGCTATCTTCATCGTTATGGAACCGGACCTTATGCCACTTCAGGTCATTTGACCTATTACAAGTTTAAGCACATTCAAAACATTTATGTCTCGGCATATTGATTATAGGATAAATCTAGCAAGTATTCAAGTTACAAGGTTCTTCAAAGAAATCTGACTGCCTAACTACTCTGCAGTTACACATCCAAACAATTTGCGATGTTTAAACTGGAATGAGAAAAGGGATTGAATTTGTACCATTTATAGGATTATATGTACTGCGGATGCAAATCCGCAATATGCGGCCGCAAATCCGCAACATGCGCCCGCAATCTGCATCATGCACCCGCAATCCGCAACATACGCCTGTAAATCTGCATCATGCGCCCGCAATCCGCAACATGCGCCTGCAAATCTGCATCATGCGCCCGCAATCCGCAACATATGCCCGCAAATCCACAACATGCGGATCACATGCGTCCGCACATGTATGCATACATTTTGGCATGTATGCGTGTTCAGACATGTACATATAATTGTTGCCATCCGCATCACGCGCCCGCAAATCCGCATCATGCACCCGCAATCCACAACATGCGGCCGCAATCCACAACATGCACCCGCAAATCCACAACATGTGGACTGCATGCGTCCGCACATGTATGCATACATTTTGGCGTGTATGCGTGTTCAGGCATGTACATATACTTGTTGCCACCCGCAAATCCGCAACATGCACACGCACTCCAGAACATACGCCCGCAATCCGCAACATACGCCCGCAAATCCCACAACATGTGGACCGCATGCGTCTGCACATGTATGCATACATTTTGGTGTGTATGCGTATTCAGGCATGTACATGCACGTGTTGCCACCCGCAAATCCGCAACATACTCCCGCCATCCGCAACAAACGGTCGCAATCCGCAACATGCGGTGGTGGTGGTGGTGGTGCCTAGTGGTTGGTGGTGGATGGCGGTACTGGCTGTCGTGCTGCTAGTGGCAGTGGTGTTGAAGGTGGTGGTGTTGACGCTCGTCGTGATGCTTGTGGTTGTTGGTGATGATGATGGGGGTGGAGGTGGTGGGTGTTTGGTGGGTGGTGTTTGCTGTCGCAATGTCTAGACAAATGGATAGCCGGCAGAGCCAGTCATTCCAATGATAACTTTTCAAAAATAGTCTTCTGGCGCATGCATGCGCAGCAGGGCGCACACCGGGGCATGCACGCATGCACACGGGTACAACGTATAACTAGCAGTTTCGCGTATTAGCACATGTGCATACGAGCGAGACCTTTATTAAATCCTCATTGACATACCCTCTCCAACCTATATGCCATTTTTTCAAACACAGCGCTCTCACACATTGCGACCACAATGTCTAGACAAATGGATAGCTGTCAGAGTCAGTCATTCCGGTGATACATTTTCAAAAATAGCCTTCTCTAAAGATGCAAGTATGAATATGAAGAAATTCGCTATGGGTTGGCGGGTGCGTGGGTGGTGGGGTTAATGCATGTTGATGGGTGTAGGTAGTAGTGGTGGAGGTGTTGGTGTTGTTGGTGGTGGGTGTTGGTGATGATAATGGTGGTTGGTGAGGGGTGTTTACTGGCACAATGACTAGACAAATGGATAGCCTACAGTGCCAGTCATTCCGATGATAAATTTTCAAAAATACCCTTCTCTAAGGATGCAAGTATGAATATGAAGAAATTCACTATGGGTTGGCGGGTGCATGGGTGGTGGTGGTGGGTTTAATGCATGGTGTTGGGTGTAGGTCGTAGTGGTGGTGGTGGTGGTGGCGATGATCATATTGGTTGGTGGGGGGTGTTTGCCAGCGCAATGACTAAACAAATGGATAGCCTGCAGTGCCAGTCAGTCCGATGATAAATTTTCAAAAATAGTCTTCTCTCGTACCACAAATATGAATATGAAGAAAATTGACATTTTCTTGAAGAAATTCTAGGGTTAAAAGGGTTAATATCGTCCATGTAATGGCGTAACATGAGGTGGTCACTTAGGGCAGGACTGAAGTATATAGTAAAAAACATGGTTATAATGTATCACTGCTCTGTAGCCACAAGGATATATTTATATTTGTAGCAAACGGCCATCTATGATTATGCTACTACGCTCAAAATGTTGCTCTTAATTGTCGTATCTTTAAGCGTCGGTAAACAGCAATAGCCGGTGAGCGGGTGCACGCATTATTATCGATTTTTTAAAAACTCTCGTCGAGGACATTGTAATATCCCATGCTTAGAACGAGACGGGTGGTGTTTTAACATTCTTTCGTTATTAACACATGCTGTGTTTGTAGCTCGATTAAGGACCGATCCCACAGCTATTCCAAATGTATGGTTAAATCATACACAACAAATAATCTTTTTATCACTCCATGCTCGACATACAATTCTATAAACGGACCCCTCAGAGACATAATGACGACATTTTAACCATCGTATCTAAAACGATTGACGTTAAAAACAATTTGTGCGTAATGATGGATAAAAGTCAATCAAAATATTCAGCAAAAATAGTTTACTAATAAATTAACGTAAGCGACGAAACAGTCAAATTATTTTCAAAATATACATCAATATCGAGCATTGGCCTAATTCCTCATCCCTCCTCAACCTCATACTCCCTCCTCCTCATCCTATGTCCTCACTTACCAGACCACATCTGAAACATTATTGCAAATAAAATATTAAGTATTTCAAAAACAATTTGTGCGTAATGACGATTAAAAGTCAATCAAAATATTCAACAAAAATAGTTTACTAATAACGTTGGTGACGTCAAATTAATTTCAAAATATTCAACAGTTTACCTGTATGGTATCGATGAAAATGAGCTATATATTCATTGGTGAAAGGGTTAACTTTTTTTAACCCATGATGCAATCCATCACCACCAAGTCTTGGTAACCATTCCAACCGTACATACCATTAATACGAGATTATTTTTAATATTTTGTTACTAATCTGTCTGGTAGCTGTTGCTAAGACAGTAACAGCTTACAGACAGTCTCTAAATATTCTACAGTTTACTAATGACGTTAGCGAAGAAACAGTCAAATTATTTTCAAAATGTACAGCAATACCGTAATTCCTCATACATCCTCAACCTCCTCCTCCTACGACCTCCATTATCAGACCACCTCTTAAACTCAATTTTGTTACTAATCTATCTGGTAGCTGTTGCTAAGACAGTAACAGCTTACAGGCAGTCTCTAAATATTCTACAGTTTACTAATGACGTTAGCGACGAAACAGTCAAATTATTTTCAAACAGCAATACCGTAATTCCTCATACATCCTCAACCTCCTCCTCCTCAACCTCCTCCTCCTACGACCTCCATTATCGGACCACCTCTTAAACTCTATTCTTTTACATTACTCTCTTATTATTTTACAATGGTAGATAACCACGGAGGGGGCATGCCGCAGCTACGTTTAAACGTAAAATACACAACTTTTAAACTTTTAAGGGTTAACATTTTCAAAATAATACCGACATCGCGCACTTCGTCACTGTTCCCAAAATCTAAAACGACTGACATTATTGCAAATACAATATTAAGTATTTAAAAACAATTTGCGCGTAATGACTGTTAAAAGTCAAAATGTTTTCAAAATATACAACAAAAATAGTCAAATTATTTTCAAACATCAATATCGGTCCGTAATTCCTCATCCCACCCCAGCCTCATACTGCCTCCTCCTCCTCCTCATACGACCTCCATTATCAGACCACCTCTTAAACTCTATTTTTTTACATTACTCTCTTATTATTTTTACAATGGTAGATAACCACGGAGGGGGGAGCGCATCCACTACGTTTAAACGTAAAATACACAACTTTTACACTTTTAAGTGTTAACTACTTCAAAGTACTAGAACATTCCAGAGTGTTGCAAATCCAAAAAAACGTGTGCGGCTGTGCGTCATTGTTATCGAGAAAAACGTGGCGAACTGTGCGTCATTATTCTCTAGAATACGTGTCGTTATAGTCGCCATTGTTCTCCAAACAATAGCGACTGAAATGGAGCGTTTTGATTGGTTAAAACCACATTCCAACGAAAAGAACAATGACACACAGATACCCCCTATACTACTTACACTCAATCTAGACGATTTAAATAATGTAGAGAAAGTAATTGGTGTCTCGGTTTGATTGACTGGAACAAAGCGACAGAAAGATGGAGACAAATCTGAATGAGACTGATAAAGAAGACGATAATATGTCAGTGGCTGAATCCGACATATCCATTCAAACACAGAGTTCTAAATTGCCTGATGAGATGGCATGTACAGGCCAGAGGCAGGAGAGGGGGTAGTTCCATATGTGATGACAAAAGGGGTTAAATATAGGCATCTGCCTCATGATTCGGATATATTAAAAAATAAGCATTTGGAAAAAGTTGAACTAAGTAGTAGAGACTTTGAGAGTAAAATAGGTAAATTGTATAAGGAAGGGTCGAAAAAACAAAATCTAGTTAGCTTAATAATGGCAGTTGTACACATCATTTTATTACTTTTTATGCTAATGTGTACACTCAATTGTAGAGGCTTAAATGGTGAGATAAAGCAGCATCACATACTAGAGATTCTAGCTGTTTGCAAGCAATTTTTAAATGGGAACATCATGCTGTTTTGAATTTTTAGATGAATCGTGTGGGGTCATGTATTTAATGTTTATTTATACACATGCCTGATATAATTGTTTGTTCTCTTGATTTATTCTATGTTTAATGTTCTTTTCAGTCAGTATAGTTTTGGGTACTATGGATTTCACACGATCCATTGATCGTGTTATCAAAAAAACGTAGTAGTGCTAGTAGTAGTAGTAGTAGTAGTAGTAGTAGTAGTAGTAGTAGTAGTAGTTGTTGTTGTTGTTGTAGTAGTAGTAGTAGTAGTAGTAGTAGTAGTAGTAGTAGTAGTAGTAGTAGTAGTAGTAGTAGTAGAGTAGTAGTAGTAGTAGTAGTAGTAGTAGTAGTAGTAGTAGTAGTAGTAGTAGTAGTAGTAGTTGTTGTAGCAGCAGTAGTAAAATAATTATGATGGGCCAGATCGTAAGATGTTCTGGTAATCCACCATCAGCTTCACAGCGTATACCTAGCTAATAGTATGTTAGAATGTACAATATGCAGAGCTCCATACCTCAATCAGTTCTTCCCAGTGGGATTACCTCACGCTGGTACTACCTAGGCGAGCCCTGGTCGTAACCCTCTCAGCCCTGTAGGAGCACTCCGTAAAACCAGATCCCCAGTAAAAATAGTGGGCCTCCTAGTGGGGAGCAAGTACGCAGCCGGCGTAAATTTCATAGATGAGGAGAAACGGCATCTCGATGGCCTTCCACCTATGTTTTCAGAACAGTAGAGTTAAAGACTGAGGACTTATTTATTAACGAGGCGCACGAAGAATGTGTCCATGTGCACGTATCAGAAAACACGTAGATATTAAAGGAGTATCCCGTGGCTATGGGGAATGAACAAAAAATGAAGTTATAAGGTTAAGCCCTTCTATCATTTAATGGGTAATTCGCGAATCATATTTGAAATCTTGGGGTTAATTGTAGATTTACTCCAAACAAAACAACCCGTTTGACTGGGCATTCTTCTATCTCCAGGAGAAATGCGTTCGAGAACAATGTGGCATTAATAAATAAGCACAATTTGGAAGCAGACTTAGAATTGCATAGCTATCGCATGGGACTGAATCAGCTTAGTGACCTGGTATGTATCGTTATTAGTAGTATGTATCTCATTTTGCACACGCGGCGGTACTGGACTGCGGATCAATGTGTTACTAAATGCTAGTTTAAGCGATGGTCTAGCCTTCAATATTACTGTCGTAGCAAAATACTGCACTCATTCATTTCCGCAAAATTGATGCACATATTCCTTAGCGAATATGTTGTCCTCTCTGTTATAAATTACTGCCATGATGGCCATTATAGAGTGGGTTTTAGAGGTGATAGCTGAACGCATATATACAGCCTGTCATCGTGGTAAATCATGTTGCTACGAAACTTCCCTGATAACATGGTTTACTGGGCTGCTACTTGACCCACGTTTGGCCATATGGTCAAATATTGCTTCAGTATCGGCCCAGTAGGCAGAATAAACTGGCATCGAGTTTCTCTCATCGTACGAATTTTATGTTTGCCCTAAAATGAGTGTTGTTTATTGTGAAAGTTGTATTGTTTGACACAGCTGCTAAGTACGCGCACCCCCGCCAGCACCCCCCCCCCAAGACCCCGCCCCCACCGCACCCTCTCTCAACCCCACTCCACACATCCCATCCCTCCCACAAACCCCGACCCATACCACACATGTTGGGTATTAACCAAGGCGATGATAAATAACAGTTCGGCTGTGCACATTGTGAATATTCTCAGAGAGTTGTCCAGTGCAGTTTAACCCCGCTTGTATCAACAGCGCCTCAAACTGTTAAAAATACTACTTGATATATCAATTAAACAGTTTGATGGTCAATATTTATCAAGATATTTTAATTTTACAAGACTATTTTTGCAATTTACCACTGAACTTTCGTCAGGTGTAATGGTAAAGAAAATTAATGTTTTTTACTTAGCCAGTGTCTAGCTGCAAGCCGAGAGAAGAATGTTTTTATGAAAATTTACCACTTGAATGACTGGCTACCGCCCCAGTCATTCTATTGATAATTATGTAAAAATACTCTTCTCTAGGCCTTTCAAATAGCCATGTATGAAGGCTACTGCGACGTTGTTTTGGTCAGTTTGATCAGTAAAGGGTTAAGTTGACACAAGAGTGGTTAAGCCTTTAATGACTAAATTTGTTCAAAAAATTAAAATATGTACTTATTGAGTGCCCATTTGCGGCCAAAAGAAGAGTATTCTTGAAGATTTACCACTAGAATGACTGGCTCGATTATCGAACCAGTCATTCCAGTGGTAAATGTTCAAAAATAGTCTTCTCTTGACCTGCAAATGGGCATTTCTCAAGACTCCTGCAGAGACCGGTCTTGGCCGGCTTCGTCCTGAAAGCGTTAATAAATGTTCACCTGCTAAAAATGCATCACAATAGTAAGTTTATGAAATCAAATTAACAGATCAATTGAATCCATTTTCTTTTTCTCATCTAGACTGCTGCCGAATATAGACAAACACTGATTGGTACCAAGCCATCAGGCCTTACCGATCAGATATCTGAATACAGCTCTCCAGTCGAATATGTCCTCAGCAAACTTCCAACTAGCGTCGACTGGCGCAAAAAAGGTTACGTCACTCCAGTCATGGACCAGGTAACCTCAAAAAATAATAAGAATAGTAATAGTAAGAAGAAGAAGAGCAGGAGGAGGATGTGGAGGGGGAGGAGATTTGGGAGGAGAAGAAGAGGAAGAAGATGAGGATGAGGAGGAGAGTAGAATTGGGATGAGGATGAGGAGGAGGGCTGGTGGGCGGGGGGTGGGTGGGGGGGGGGATGGGGGGTGCTGAGACGTAGAAGAAGAAGGGGACGAAGAAAAAGAAGAAGAAGAAGAGGAAGAAGACCACAAACTTAAAGATATAAGCAAAAATAAGCAACGTATAAAACCTTGAAAGATAACAATTTATAAAAGCCCATTAAAAACAAGATTATTATTTTCAATCGTGCACAAAAAACTGTCAAACGCCCAACAGTATTCGACAACATCCAGGGCCCCCTTGTTTCGATAAAACTGAAATTCTATTTGAATTCGTGAGTGCAATCTCGAGAGACATTCTCGAAGTGGATCAGTTCGTACATTGCCACCCAAAAGATGGTGTCTGCTAACATAGATAGACATTTTACAGTTGGATAAAAGCCAATTAGACAAACGGTGTCTAATTTTTCGTTTGGATTTGGCTGAGCATTGGGGACATGGAAAACCTCTCACATAATCAGCCATATCAAAAATATCGGTCTCCAATAAATACAACACGGATCTTTTTACAGCTAAAAGTAATGGCTGAATACGTAAGCACGTTAAAAACATATGGATAATGTCCTCCTGTTCACCACATTGAGGGCAGTGATCATTAGGACCATAACCTGCTTTGTAAAGAAATATGCCTGTTCCCAATGCTCCATGTAGAATTTTCCATGATAAATCACCCTCAAAGCGTGTACATGGAAATTCGTAAAAACAACGACAATTAGTCACAGAGGAAATATCTAACAACAAAACATCTGCCCATACGTTAATACTATTGTTACGTATACTATTTGCATAACATTTTAACAATGACATTCTATACAATTCTTTTCGGGCAGTTAGATGGAAATGATACAGTACATTCAAAAAGGTCATTAGTAAACGAAAGGTCAATTTGATGCAGGGAACTAGGCACATTATCTGGACGATTAATCTTGTGACGCCATTCCAATGGCAAACTTTTCCATAACGTATTAAGGTTATTATCTAGTAACCGCTTAGAATGATTGGGCAATTTATTTGACAAAACATCAACAGACACTTTCTGGTGACAATCAACAATATCAGCTACTGTAGTGATATTGGCACTTATAAAATCTGTTAAACAAAAGGTTAGCCCAGTTCGGTGGTTTTTAATCATTGCATTTAGAAACAGTGGCTCGTGGAGAATATCCGCTGTATAAGATGGCAATGACTCTCGGGAGACAGTAAAAGAAAACCAGGATGTTAACAATGTTTTATAAAAAAGATGCTACATTTCCAAGAGTACCTGTATCAAGGTCAATATAAAACAGCTGATCATCATAATTGAACTCATGCGCTCGCTTTAGAAACCAGCTAGTAAACTTAAAACAAGGATGCGATGGACGAAAATACAGAAAATATTGTGCATAGCAAATACGAAAAGATGTAATTATTGAATTCAGATGCACCAATCCCTGTCCACCGTCTTCCAACGATAGCGATAATAATTCTTTTGGTAGCCAATGTTTTCCAATCCATGCAAAATTAATTAAATGTCTCTGGATTGAATTTATAAGAACTACGGGTGGATCAATGACAGCAAATTAATGCCATAATTTAGATACAGTGAGAAGATTTGTAACAATAATACGGCCTCCTAAGGAAATGGCTCGAGATATATTGTGCCATTTGGCTAGTTTAGTTATTACATCTGATTCCATGTTTATCCAATTTTGATTAAAATATTCAGCCGAATTTCCGATGAAGATCCCAAGAATTTTTAGCCCTTTGCTATTCCACTTGATTCCCAATGGCTCGTCTGCACGATTCTTCCATATGCCCGCCCATAGCCCTTCAGATTTCTCTAAATTAATCTTTGCATTAGATGAGGCTGAATATATAGCCAACCAATTTTGTAGATTGACAAAATCTTGATTAGATGTAACGAATGCGGTGACATCATCGGCGTAAGCAGAAACTCTCATCTTTTCATTGGTGGTATCGGGCAAGGTTATTCCATCTAATCCTTGATTTGAACGGAGACAATGAGTTGTTTATTTTAACTAGACTGTATACATCTGTATACAACGTTCTGACACATTTTGAAAAATATTCACCAAATCCAAAAGCTGAAAGAGCATCAAATAAACAATGGTGGCTTACGCGGTCAAATGCCTTTTCGTGATCTAAGGAGACAACAGCAAGTGGTAGCGAAAGACAGTTAGAATATTCAACAACATCTATTATTAATCTAATGTTATTTGTGATTGTTCGTCTTGGTATACGGTAACTTTGGTCTGCATGAATAATGTCCGGTAAAACGCAGAGAAGTGACACGGGTCTCCAGTTTTTCAATAGGCTAAGATCGCCTTTCTTAGGCAACAGCGTGATCACAGCCCTTTTACATGACGTAGGCATTCTCATTTCCCGAATTGATTGATTAAAAACAGCAAGAAAATCATTAGCGATAGTGTCCCAAATAGTTTTATAAAATTCAGAAGGCAATCCATCTATGCCAGGTGCCTTATTATTATTTAGTTTGTAAATTGCGGCGTATAATTCAGACAAACCAATGGGTTTCTCTAGATCATTCTTTGAACATTCACTAAGTTGTGGAAGATCCGATAATAATACATTTTCAGATTGCTTAAAAATTCCAGTATTATTATACAAATCTCCATAAAATTCAGAGGCATAATTCAATATATCAGAATCCTCGTTTACAATTGTCCCATTAGGCAATGTTAATTGAGAAAAAGTTTTATTTATAGCTCGTTTGTTTTCAAGATCGAAAAAGTATTTTGTTGGGCTGTCCGAGTCGTTAACATGTTGGAAGCGTGACCTCACCCATGCTCCCCTCGTTTGCTGCTTCAAAAGAGTTGCAAAATGTATTTCCGTTTCTTTTAGTTTTTCACGTAATTCGCCATTCATTGTGACCTGATTGGACACTTGTTATATCTCAGTTTGCAAGCACTAGCGTTGTTCTTTTAAAATATCCGCGCGGTCGCGCGAAAAACATTGAGACAATGTACAATTGTGTTTCTTTCCCATATCCCACCAATCCTGGATGCTCTCAAAGTGAGGAGCTCTTTCCCGCCATTTCCCCCAAAAATCAATAATTAGATTACAATATTCTTTCTCATTTAACAAATCGGTATTCAAGCACCAGTAAGCACTTTTACGCTTAGGTGCTTTGAATTGAACTGAGAAACAAACAATAGAGTGGTCAGAATCGCTGCATGGTACAGGTGTAGATGATCGTAAGAACTGCTTAAAAATGGTGGAAATATAAAATCAATCGAGGCGAGAGGAAACACCATCTGATCGGGTCCACGTAAACGTCCTTGTCGTGGGGTGTAAAAATCTAAACACATCTACAAGATGGCGGAGAGTAATTAGTGCTTCTAGCGTGCGTGCAGCAATTGGGTGTGGCTCAGCAGCAGCGGTCCTATCGATTTGATGATCGATTGTACAGATAAAATCTCCTCCGATAATTATTGGGTAAATCTCTGTTAACGTAGATTGGTGAATATTCAGGAGATCAATACATTTTACTTTTTCACATGAATCAGTCGGATTATATATATTAATCAAATAAAAAAACCTATCATTTATTTTAGCAGTAACATGTAAAATTCTACCGGGGGAGAGCATTAAAAGTATTAATAATATGAACATTAAGTTTGGGTTTAAAAAATAATGCCACACCAGCTGCACTATTGCTAAAATGTGAAAACACCATTTCTCCCCCTCCATATTAAACGCCATATAGGTTCATCTGAGATACTTGTATGCGTATCTTGAACAAATGCGATATCAGCGTCACGACAACCACTCGTGTTAATGGTTGCAAATGAGAGTTCTGCCATAATCAGGATGAATAGAAATACTAATGTAGTGATGTAATACATAACTAGTTATTAGATAAAAGAGACAAAATCAGTGTGACAATAACTAGGTTATCAGTAAACGTATTGATTTCTGAGACTGTGATGTAACTTTGTTACGATCTTACTCACCCGTAACCTAAATGCAGAGTCAGTATTGTGTTGTTTTTTCAATCGAAACATCTGATGCATAAGTAAATTCAGGTTCGGTTGAAACGCTTTACAACGATCAACAACCTATTAACTATATTTTATACTTTCTACGAATAGTTTCACATCGTCAAGAGAATAGGTTATGTCCCTCGATTCTTGAAAATCAGTCATGTCCGAGATTTCAGACACAACTGACATACTGTCCGCATCTGAGCTGTCATCATCATGGTCATCAGGAAGGATCATATCCTGCGAGATAGGTGGTAATTCTGGATCTGCTATTGTCACGTCATTACATGGGTCACCGGGTTTGAATGGTACAACTCTTTCGGCTCTAAGAACGCGATATTATTGTCTATGGCGCAGATAATCTCCTGCGTGGAAATGGGAGCAGGTGCATTGATTGACATTTGTTCACTAGATTGTTCCACTGCAGTAGCCACAATAGTATTACGTTCTGTGGGAGACGTATTCTTAGTCATGTCTTGAACGCTATTGGGAACACCAGCGTCAGATGTAGAGCTCGGTCAACAACTACCTCAACGCTGTTATCGTCGAGTGAGTTCAGCACTTCAAAGCGATTGTCCGACTTAATCTTAGGAGCTTTCGTTTTAGGCGACCGCTCTCCGTTACTTACTGATTTAGTAACTGTTTTTGAGCAATTGTCTGTCTGCGTTATTGTGCCGAGCCTCGGAAATTCAGTGTCATTATTCACATTTGAATTTCAGACAAGTGGGACTCACTAACGTCTCGAACTGGTTCAAGGACGTCACGAAGCGAGCATGTACGTTGGAAATGTCCTTTTTCGTGACACCGAAAGCATACTATTTCATCAGTACTTATGAAAACACGATGCGTTTTTCCAGCGAAAGCAATGTCTATGTAGTCTGGAACGACAGTTTTGTCAATCAAAATCTGGACTTGGCGACGAAACCTCTTAACATGCCTCAGTTCAGGCGACTTACAACCCAGTGGAATTGCCCTGGCACTCCCAATCACTTTCCCGTATGTCTCTAATGAGCGCTTAATTACGAAGTTCGGTATGTATGGAGGGACGTTCGAAATTATGAATTTTGTTGGTTCGTTTTCAAGGGAGTACACGTTGTGAAACTCACCGCAAACTTGTACGCCTTCAACACATCGCTTGTCAGATTTTAGATGTATCATAATAGCTCCTTTGCTTCGCGACGCGGCAATGATATTAGCTGGTGACACTACAGAAGCCGCCCCTTTAACATATGCCTCTATAGCCACACCGTGTAAACAGTCAATTCGTATACCATTCTTTCTGTCTATGCCTGTGAACGGCTCATACTCCGAGGACAAGCCCGCATTCGTCACGCTTCTTGTCATCTTGACCGTACTGGCAAAACTGACCGGCTGCGACCACATTGTCTTCACGCAATAGGTTAACCAAGGAGTCCTACACTGACCAGCCAACAAGGCCGGTATAGTAATGGCAACTATACGCAAACCTACTACCTAACTATACACAATCACAAACACAACGAATTTATAACTAATCCAATAATTACAGTCAAAAATATTATTACACACATTTCCAAAAACAATTTAAATATACATAGCACAAAAATTAGCAACGATTATCTTCAATAAGCACGTTAAATCTCGCAAAAAGTCGCAGCGAAATAAACACGTCCTTCCTCTAGAAGAAGAAGAAGAAGAAGAAGAAGAAGAAGAAGAAGAAGAAGAAGAAGAAGAAGAACAACAACAACAAAAACAAAAACAAGTAGAAGGCTTGAATTATCAGCATTGCAATTTTCAAAGAGAAACATTAGTTAGGATATAAGAAGAAATACAATTCGCACTAAACGGGTTAGTCCGTCTCCAATTAATCGTTCGTGACTAACTTATCTACATCATACATGACGTCATTGATTATAACCTCACGTATAACAACACGTCACGTAGTTGCTTTAAGACGGCGTATGATGGTGGAAAACGTAGAAAATGTCATGGGTAAATTTACAAATAGGAGTATTCTCTTGACCAGCAAATAGATATTCTTTGAACGATGATTTAAATTTTCCCCAGAAAACCGTCGATCATTTAAGAGTTAACCATAATTATTATGGGCATTGAGGCGCTGTTGGCGCAAGATGGGGTAACAGGAAACTGTCTGTTTCAGGGCGAATGTGGTGATTGCTGGCATTCTCCCCACTGGAGGCGCTTGAGGGACAACACAAGGCGGTATCAGGAAAGTTTGTTAAACTGTCAGTAGCAAATCTTGTGAATTGTGCACCAGGTAAGCATAGAGCTTGGAATACCCTTATGACTCGCGCTACTGGGCTGGTATTGGGACAATACCGGGCCGCATTGTCAGAGCATTTATCAAGTACAGGCCCAATAATCTGCATTAGCTAGTGCATGCATCTAGTGAATATGAATTATATGTGCGTGGAAGAGAATAGATCTATCCGATTTGTCACTCGAATATCTGACGTCGTAATCAAATACGCCATGTGTAAGCTGATGTGACAGAGAAAATGGTAATTTATCCAGCCACCACACTCGAAGTCTGCGTCACAAATTTTCAAAGTGTTAGAATTTGGATGTCTTTCGTGAATTGAAAAATTAATAAACATTACGTTGAATATATTACAACTAACTAAACTGGGCGCTGTTGCTATAGACAGCCCACAATCAAATTACTTGCAATGCATTCAACAGATTACGTGTATAACGTACTGTTCCAGTTTTAGCCATGCTCCGTACATCTTTAGCTCGGTTCCGCCCATACTTTGCCGTTTTGCGATCGATCCCTGAACTCCCCGACTATGAATTTCCAGAACACTATACTAATTTGACTGGCTGCTGTTGTTTCAAAATATTCTACAAAATCTTTCTTAAATAGCAAAGACATACAATTCGTACAACAAAGCCCAGGCCGTCATGAATTAAGCGTTCTTGCTTAACCTATTTACGTCATTTAGTTGATTATGACGTCATATGATGGTTGGTAAAAACCGGAAGGGTCTATAACCCTGAAATTGGGAACTGGAAACTCATGGTTCTATGTATATATAAATAGATTCCAACACTCGTAGAAGGCGAGTGCTGCTTAACTGGAAAAGTGAGTTTTACATACGTGGTAGTATTGCCGTATTATCTCCCGTTGTGTATAAGCGATAGATACTAGCTCACAAAAAGATGTCCGTGGCAAGATTTGCTCTGTCGACGCAGCGACGCAACCAGGTGTAGATTTAAGTAGCTTAACCCACATGACCTTGACAACATCCTTCGCTCCAATAAACGTATATAGCTGTTGAATCTTCTATGCCAGTTCAACGATCCGGGCCAGAAACCGCAACATTGAAATGCATAAGGAAGAGTGTGTTGACTATCTTTATAAATAGTTTGACCGGAAGATGCTGCTGACTAACACAACTCGGTCCCTATTCAGTTAATAGATGTATTTAATATGTGGTGGTAGACATGGTATAGATGCGTGTTATTTTCGTTATATTACGTCATAATTATGTGATTTGACGTCATTGTGTGTTGTTGGGCAACACAATTATTTAACAATCTCTTACACATTAAGCCATGACATGCCAGAATGGGCTTTTCCAACCACACCTAGCTCGTGCTAGGATCGATCGATCCCTGAGCTCGCTGACTATCAATTGCCACAAAACTATAAAGGTAGGCTACTAAATATTTTGGAACTAATTTGACTGGGCGCTGTTGCTGCCTATGGCAGCAGCAGCGTCCAGTCAAATTAATTTTAAAATAGTCAACAGCATGGTTATTAAATAGTAGAGACATACAATTCGTGCAACTTGTCAGTCTATTAAGAGCTAAAGACGGGCCAAATATAATCATTAATGACGTAACCGGTATGACGTCATCCTACAGCCAGCTTAGCTGATTATGACGTTATAAGACATTAGATGATGGATGGATACTCTGGAAAGGTGAATTGGCAACACGTTGTTGTGTACGAACCATTCCGTTTAATAACATGGTAGAATCTTGGGCACATCTGGATGTTCTTAAGACAATAGGCGTTGATATAGAAAAGAGTAGATAGTATACTATTACAATATTACTTTTAGAAGCTTAGACATGGTCAGAGTTGCCTCTACATGCGGATGTCAGCCCGCAATCCTTGATGACTTAGTTTCCCAACACAGTTGGTATTTACGGAGGAGACCAGCATGGAGGTGTCATCTTTCTCTCCTCTCGCAACTATGACTATGTCAATCTTCTAACAAGAAACTGAGCTCGACATCCTCGGACAACACAATCTTCCCAGGAGCTTACCATAGCTACATGGAATGTACGTGGTCTGACTGCAACATCAAAGAGGCAAACCTTAGGTGCAGACTGTGAACACTATACAATCGATATCACATGCAATCAAGAGACTAAAGTAGCTAAACACTCAGAGCAGCAGCTTCAGATAGGCCATAAGCTAGTACTCATGGAGCAAAAACAGGCCACGTACCGTGGATTAGGCTTCGTAATCTGACCAAGGGTATTGGAAGATGTCATTAGTTTTGGATACGTCAGTGATCGCGTTGCATTTATCGGCTTGGCTATACCAATGTGAAAGCGCACCACCACTAAGTGTCGCATAGTCAATGCATATGGGCCAACCACCGAAAGGGCCACAGAGAATCCAGCTATATTAGATTCCTTCTATGCAGAACTGAGCTACACCATTACTATGCCAGCTAGATGGCAACTGTTCATGTGTGGCGATTTCAACTCCAAGCTGGGTAAATTCGGCATTGCGGACAAAAGTTCAGGACTTGGCTCATGCATGGTATCGTATGGAGAGGGCACACGCAACAGCAATGGAGATGCACTGGTGTCATTCCTTAGTTCCAATGGCCTATTTGCCACAAATAGGGCTTTCAAACACCCATGCCGCCACCGGACAACATGAACTGGATACATTGCTGATCGCAAAGCCCCTAAAGGTTCTAAGGCTACAAAAGCTATCTTCAACCAAATAGATTTCATGCTATGCAAGACAGCAGCAAAACCCCTACTTCGGGATGCTCGTTCATATGGAGGCACAGACCTCCATTCTGACCATAAGCCAGTCATTACCGCCTCCATATGAACCAGATCTACCTAATGCACACACGCCACACCAGGCAAGAGGGTAGACTGACCTACAACTTACCCAAGCTCATCAGCGACACTGACACTCAAATGTCATACAAAAAAGGCCCTCGGGGAGCAAATAGCTAACATCGGCGTCAGCTCCGATCCAAACGAATCTCTAACCAAAATACTGATATCTATGGAATCATCAGCTACTAGCACCATAGGTGTTCTAAAAACAACAGAACTACGTATACTGACGACCCTATCGTAGTAAAACTGTCAGCAGAACAGAACGCGTTACGTCCGCGCATCTATCAAAGTGGCCAAAGTGAAGATTCCACCAAACTATGCCATGAACGCAATAACATCCTTCGCCACATTAGCGAATGCTTAAAAGATCTTGCTATCCATCAAGCAGACGCCCTAGCAGATGAAATCACTGCCACGGATGACTGCCACAAAATGTTTCGAGCAGCCCGAGCCCTGAGAGTTGCTGACTACACACCACCACTAACTGTACACAACTCTGGACACTTTATCGGGACTGACCAGGCCTAAGCTGAGGCAATTCGACAATGGTTCAAGGAACAGTTCACTGACCACGATGATGGACCCTTGCACCCATTCTCAGGAGACTCCAGGCCATTACTAACACCAATTTATACAGCAGAGGTTGAGAAGGCACTTAAAACCCTGAAGAATGGACGTGCATCTGGACCTGATGGCATGAGCAACGAACTATTCAAATATGCAAGTGACATTATCTCAAAACCGATAATGTACAGAATCAATTAAGCTTTTATGCACCACCTTCCCATCGCCGCTCTAGGTCAAGGCATCCTTATCGCGCTACCCAAGCCCAAGAAGTCACCTGCCACCCCAACCCATCCAGCCAATCCACAGCCCATTGTGCTCCTTAATAGCATACGGAAAATCCTATCCGATGTTACTCTGTGCCGCATCCGAGACAAGATCAACTACTTCACCGGAGCATGTCAAAGTGGCTCCAAACGTGACCACAGCTGCGCAGATACTATATGGGCTCAAAGCATGCTTGTGTCGGTAGTCATGTCCAAACACTGGGATTTCCACAAAATGGGCATTGACATGTCACGAGCCTTCGACACAATTAACCGCTCAAAGATCCTAGATGTACTACGCCAAGCCAGTTGCAATGAAGGTGAACTACGACTAGTGAGACTACTGCTTGCAGACACCAAGTAGGGAGTACGAGTCAAATCGGTGAAGTATGTAGCGTGTGCGACATCAATCGGCTCTCCACAGGGCGATGGTCTATCCCCTGTGCTCTTCACCTGTTACCTGGCTGCTGCATTGAAATCCGTGAGGGAAAACTCCACAAGACCAAATCTGCTAAGCGTGCTACAAGGTGACCTCAAGAAAGCAGGATTAGGTACACACAAGTCAAGAATGGACCTGAGGAAGCTACGGATTTTGGCTGAGGAGAAGACACAGTGGGCAAACGCGAAGACGGGCTGATTGCAGCTGTAGGATGTTTCTACTACTACAGCCGCAGAATACAGTAATCATACATACACAATATTGCAAATAGTATTTGAGTTTGTTTTTCGATTTGCAGGGAGTCAGGGATGCCGTGGTGGTACAATTGCCAGCGTGTACACATATATGATAACACACGGTATAAAGCCGGATATGTTGCCGGAGATTCATTCACACCTACCATATTTACGAAAAACTATAACAGAAACTAATTAAGGCCTCTTTCTCATTGCCTAGTCCTGTTTAACTTTTTCGTGTACTATGTAGGTTCATATCTAGCCGATATATCGGTTTGCATTTACACTGGTGGAAGCTAGTCCCGGACTTGACGGCGGTGCTACCTGCTGGACGGCCTGGTAACATGATGACCGTAACGCTACTTGGCAGACAGCGAGAGAAAATGCTAACGTTAACGCTACCTGGCAGATTTTGGCGGAATAAGCTGCGTTCACATAGGGAAGCAAGGACGATATATCGGAAGATAAACCGTCGATTTTTTGGGATTAAATTTCGAAATAAATGACGTATTTATTCCGGTACAATAGCCAGTCCAATGAGAATGCTAGCCGATATACCTGCTAGTTACCGGCATAATGGTTGTATGAGAACACGGCTTAAGAGACTTAACCGGCGTAACGCAATGCTGAGGTATGGCGTTATTCCCGATGAGGTCTCCAGCGAGAACATGGCCTAATGCTCTCTTCACATTAGAAACGTAATCCGAAGTAACGGCATACTTCAGTATGGCGCATCTCCAGAGTAACTCTCTACACTCTAGCGTGAACACGGCCTAAAATGGGGTTTTTCAAAGAAGGTGTTGGTGTAGCACATATACTGATGTGCCTGAATCAATATATACAGTTCTCGGCGATTCGACGCGTGGACAATCTTCATCATACATATACAGTATAGGATAAACCCAGTGTTGCCCATCTCTAGCTAAGTAATCTCCACCCACGCTTTGCCAAGGCTGGGATCCATCGAAACCTGAACTTCTTGAACCTTAATATGGTAGCAGCATTAGACAATTAAATTAGTTTCAAAATAGTCAACAACATATTTATTGCAAAAAAGCTCGTACAATTCGTACACGTTGCCAGACTATAAACGGGTTGAGATAGTGATGCAACTGAGATCTGGACGTAACTGATTGTGACGACTAGCTATATCTGACGTATTTCAATATGACTTCATGTATTTGATTGACAGATACGATTCCTTTATTAAACTAACATTACAAAGATTGTAACACGGTGAACTCTGAACTCTCAGATATGCATTGTGATTTACAATTGGCAAATTTTGAAACTATTTTAAAAGAAACCTGCGTTCTATATGCAGTAACAGCTTCCAGTCAAATTAGTTTCAAATTATTCAAGAGAATATATATTAAATTCTAAAGGACTGGACCTTTTGAATTCTACTCTTTCTCTTTCAGGGTGCTTGCAAGTACAATAAGACGTGTGTTGGCGCCACGATGAAAGGCGTGGCACACATCAAATCAGGCAACGAACACAAGCTGCAATATTCTACAGCCAAAATCGGTCCTATATCGGTAGCCATTGACGCCAGTAATCCAAGCTTTCAGGTAGTCATTTCCTTTGCACCGCAACTGGAAGAGGGCATTACATCCGCGCGCGCGGCGTTCCCGCGTGTATACACGCGTGCTAGCGTGTGTGCGTGCGTGGGTGAGTGCGAGCGTGCGTATGTCTGCCTGCGTGTGTGCGTGCGTTCATACGCGTGGTTTAGTGAGTGCATGTGTGCTTGCGTGCATTAGTCCGTGCACCCGTGTAGTCTCAAATCTAATAAATTACTATGCGATTTTCACAGGACAAACGAAGTTTAGGTAAACTAGGGCCTCGTTTACCCTAGGGCGTTAATCCGGTGTAACGCCATACTGAAGTATGACGCTACTCCAGATCAACTCTCTAGTGTGAACACTGCCTGCGCTTCCCATGCCGGATACAAACTCACGGATCATGATAGGATCAAATTCTGGATATATATAACTACGAATCCAATTTGGAAGATATTTAACACAGTAAATGATCTGCCCGTAGACACGGATTCCACAACTGTGGGCGTGATCCGACAAATCCTTGTTTTGCTCTTGTTTGTAAATTATTATTATTATTATTATTATTATTATTATTATTATTATTATTTTTATTATTATTATTATTATTATTATTATTATTATTATCATTAGAGTTACAGCAGTGGTGTATATGACGATCCTAACTGCTCGTCAGTGGAATTGGACCACGCTGTACTGGTTGTGGGATATGGCGTACTAGGCAGTAAAGACTTCTGGATTGTCAAAAACAGGTCAGCAAATAATTCGGAATTAGCAATGTAGATGATACTTTAAGTCAGTGGCTGAAAGCCCAATATGGGGTTCGTTCTGCCAGTCAAGTTTCTGAAGTAATAATCAATTACCTCACTTGCTACCTGACGTCACAATCCTAGTGACGTATCGCGCCATCATGGAAATCGAAAAGTCCGTCATGAAGTGTAGGAGTTGTTTTTTATGCATTTTCAATTTTTTTTTATATCACAACGCTGAATAGTTTTAAACTAAGTTGACTGGAAATTGTTCCTGCGATAGGTATCAACTGTCAGCAGTTAAATCAGTTTCAAAATAGTCGACAACTTACATGTAAAATTATGTTGAAATTGGTATTCTGGATAGTCAGGACTTAAAGTAGCCTATACACATGTACAACTTGGTATAGTTTAACTAGAAAGTGGCGGGGAATAGCTGGACATGGATATTGATGGAGGGGTCCAGTGTATTCTCCGCCCATCTCTCGCTAAGCTCAAATCACGATTTTCCAGTGTTGGGGGTCGATCGATCCTGAACTCCCTGACACTCAATTTCCAGAAAACTGTACATGTAAGCTGCATATTATGAGACTATTTTTACAGGGTGCTGTTGCTGCCGGTCAAATTAGTTTCAAAATGTTCAACAGCATGTTTATTAAATAGCAAAGACATACAATTCGTGCAACAACGTTTAATCCTTCATCAATTAAGCGATTGTGATTAACTTAGTTACGTCATTCATGACGTAGTTGATTATGCCGCCAGCCTGCATGGCACGTAATTGATTATGACGTCATATGCTAGACTGGGAAACTGGAATCATCTATTGAAAAGTAGAAGCCAATGTGTTGACCATTTTTATTCTTCATTATTCAACGTTACCATCATTCAACTCACGTTAGGTTATTAAAAGTGTATAGTTACGGTGAAGATTAACGTTTTGAATATGAAAGACGAAACACCAAAATCAGCTACGTTCGCATACGTCTTCTGTTGGATATTTTGTAACTAATTTAACTTGTAACTGCTGCCTATGTCATGAAGAGCTTCTTATGAAATTATTTTCGAAACATACAACGGCTTTTCGCGCTTCACGCACGCACGCACGCACACAGAACGCGCGCGCGTACGAACTTCCACGCACGTGCACGCACACTCACGTACAGCTACCCTCTACTAAAACATACATATGCAATTGTTAAGCATAGACCTACACTGTGTTTATAATTTTTCTTCAGCTGGGGAACATCATGGGGAATGAAAGGCTACATCCTGATGTCAAGAAACAAGAAGAACCAATGTGGAATAGCGACCGAAGCCACATATCCGACAGGCTGCGGCTTTTAACGAACCCAAATACACACAGATTTGGTTTAACTGATATTTTCGTAAAGTTGATGGCAAAAATAAAATAAATATTTCACGAAGTCATTTGAAATATTTTTACTGTTATAGATATAGTACAAAGATCACTCACTCGCTAACAATACAACACAAGCACCACCACCATCACAGACCACCACCACCAACATCAAAACAACAACAACAACAACAACAGCAACAACAAAACAACAACAACATAATAATAATAATAATAATAATAATAATAATAATAATAATAATAATAATAATAATAATAATAATAATCGTTATTTATTGAGGGTAGCACTTCAAGTACAAGACCTGATCTAGCAGAGGCCCTCATTAACATATACTCAAATGTTGGTTTTTTAAATATAATATGTACAAATTTATACATCTATGTACAGACAAGGAACTTAGGGAATGTATTTCTTATAATCATATAATATTCTGAATGTATTAAGAGTAATTTGAACAAAAGCTACTGATGCGTTCAACAGCAGCAAACTTCCAGTCAAATTAGCATTGATATATTCAGCATTGTAAAGTAAATTCCTTTCTTTTCTGCTGAAATGCTTTGGAAACATACAAGAAATAGAAATAACGATATTTTTATGTGCTAAAATATAGAAACTAATTCTTAATTTCGTAGACAACTAAGCTAAGCACATTATAACATACGAGTATACATACATACAGAAACAATAGATTTAGTAGAATTATTATCATTACCCACGCCGTCGAATGTCGTAACCCTTAAGTGACTAAATTTTACAGGAAAACCTCGATTAGGTCTATCTATTGTGAAATGTCCGTTTCCAGAACAAGACAGTGCCATTCTTGGAAATTTACCACCGGAAAGACTGGCTCGATTATCGCGCCTGTCATTCCTGTCATAAATTTTCAATATTTGGCCTCTGGACTGCAACTGTTCATTTCTCTAGCCGGTTTTATGGACTTGTTTCTAGGCTTGTGCATTTATGGGTCAAAGAGCGTAAGAATCACCAAATTTGACATAGCACTTCATAATGTAGGATAAAATCAGAAGGTTCAATCGAAGGTTTGTGTCTTAAAGGTTAATTAGGCATATATAGTTTACTGAAATTAAGAACTCACCAAAGCACATGCACTCCCAATCACACACATTCACTTCCACACGCACACAAACTCATGTACATACACTCTCGTGAGTTTACATCCAATATAGTAGGTCTACGCCCTATATTGTCTCCAACATCTAACCATTTCAACACTAACATTAGAACTCAAGTCATGCTATTAAGCTGTTGCATATCTTAAGCATAATTTGAACGAAACGTCTTGATACCTTCGGCAGCAACACTATCCTGTCAAACTAGTATCAAAATTATACAGCAAGGGAACATATTTTGTGTCTACATTTCGTGCTCTAATGATAAAGGATCGGGAAAGTTGAAAAATATACGATAGATATATTCATCACAAAGTAAGCATTTGGCCCGTAAGTGAGCACAATCACATAATAATGTGACGGACAATAGTATAATACAATTTCACAATGCATACACAAAACTATTTACATTAGGAGAAGTATTTTCCATGCATGTACTATATGACTATCTTGAATCTCTAACCTTTGGATTGGCGATATGTGAAATGGTCATTTGCGGGTCCGGAGGAGTGTTTACGACAATTGGACACAGGAATGATTGACTCTGTTACCGAGCCAGTCATTCCAGTGCTCCATTGTCGGAAACACTCCTCTCCTAGGCCCCAAATGCCCTTTCATTGTATCTTTAAGGTTCTCTTTTTTTTTTCTTTCTTTTTTTTAAAACATATTTTTATTGTAATAAATGTATTTAGACAACAGTATCTTGTGGCAGAACATGTGTTTAACATACACATATTCTTTTCAAATAGAAATATTATATAACGGTAGTTAAATTAGCAAGCGTGCGAGCGAGCGGCGAGCATGCGAGCGAGCGAGCGAAAGAGAGAGAGAGAGACAGAGAGAGAGAGAGAGAGAGAGAGAGAGAGAGAGAGAGAGAGAGAGAGAGAGAGAGAGAGAGAGAAAGAGATGGAGAGAGAGAGAGTGCAAACGAGAGAGCCTTTATAAATGATAACCCAATGAACTGTTAGCATTACATTGCTCGAAAATGATCATATGCAGACCAAAAGAACACTCCTCCTGAAAATGTATCACCCGAATGACAGGCCCAGTCAGTGAACCATCGACGACAGCAACAACAACAACAACAACAACAACAACAACAACAACAACAACAACAACAACAACAACAACAACAACAACAATCACTGCATCATAAAGAAGATGAAGAAGAAGAAGAAGAAGAAGAAGAACTCGGTTACCAATGCAGCGAAGCATTTTCGTTGGTTGTTAGCGTGGGAAAGTAATTTTATAATGACCAATCAGAATGCTGTCATTATGGCGGCATTGCTATCACGTCCCGTATAAAATATTTTTCTCAATATATATTGATAGCTATGTCCATACATACACTTTGATTAGCGCGCATTTTCTCATAGATCAAACTACAAATACTATGTTGTTCGGTGTAAGACGCCCAATGTTCCAATTAGAACACCTTTACGGTAGTAAGCTAATGGAGGGCCCTAGCTCGGATTTCAGTGATTGACGTTTATGAAAAATCTTCAAAATTACAGCTTATGTGGTAAATATATTGTCAAACCTGAGAATACGGGTTCGTATCCAACGCACGTAGCCTTCTCAACATGAATAATTAGTGTGTCAGTCCAATATATGACGTCATAATGAAATACGTCACACGATAGGTTGACCTCACAATAAAGTACATCATAACTGAAGCATCTATACCCGTCATAATCAATTATTAGACCGTTAAATTGTCGAATTATATATATTTACTATTTAGTAAAAATGTTGTAGATTATTTTGAAACTAATTTCACTGGGCGCTGTTGCTGCCATATGCCAATCATTTGGCGTGATAACCAATTATGTCACATATAGGTTGACGTCACAATCTAGTGCCACAAACAACACTCATAATTGACAGAAAACGTACGTCTTTAACCTAGACTAGCCCGACAAGTTGTACGAATTGTATGCATTTACTATTTAATACACATGTTGAATAATTTAAAACAGATTTTGACTGGACGCTGTTGCTGCCATAGGCAGCAACATCGCACCGTCAAATAAGTTTCAAAATATGCAACAACTTAGCAACAAAATCTTCTGAAAATTGAGATTCAGTGTTTGATCGATGCCTACACGAGAAAAGCGTTGGTGGAGCCTATAGTGAGGAATAGGTGGGGCATAACAAAGACTTGATTCACCTATTCGTACACGCAAAGGCACATGCAGACTCACTGAAATCATATGTATGGTTTGGATAGCAAACGATATAATGACGAAATTATGTCCGAGTGGTGGCCAGCATGAAATCCAAGATGGCCATGTTTCTGCGATATATACATAGCCACTGGAATTATGTCCAGACATGACGTAATAGGCGATACTAACATATATAGTGTCCGGGTGCCGGCTATTCTGAACAAAAAATGGTGAAAGGTTAATGGAAAAAATAGCAAACCATGGACTTTTTCGACTTAAGGTGACTTACGAATACGTGTTAAAATGCTAGAAAAATCATCACCAAAGATACCCCCCCCCCCCCCCTATGTACAGGTGAAGAATTCCAGTTTCGCAATCAATCATATAAGCTCATAATCGCCTACGTGACGTCTAGGATGAATCATAATGAATTACGCCATGAATTCAGTAGATAATTTCGTCACGAACGTTTAATCGATGACGGAATACGAGTTGTTGTACGAATTACATATCTTTGCTATTTAATAAACATGCTGCTGAATATTTTGAAACTAATTTGGCTGGACGCTGTTGCTGCCATAGTCAAATTATTTTCACGATAGTCAACAGTTTACCTGCATAGGTTTCTAGAAATTGATAGTCAGCGTGTTTATGGATAGATCGATCCCGACACGAGCAATGTATAGTTGGCGCACAGCTAAATATGGACGGGTTATAGCTAAAACTGGATTTCTTCATTGTACTAATAGATTACAGTATATAGACGCTATACGATTTACTTCCTAACATGTTCATCCATCAGAATCTCAATTATTTAATTTTGCTTCCTCAATCGATAGACCGTAATACCAAGCACCTGACGATTCAAGCCATTCTTGATATAATGACTGTGTGATCAACAACTTCCAATTAAATTACCTGACACTGAACCATTTCGGTTTTACCTATGCCCCGCCCCTCTATAGTTAATCTCCACCGGCACCTTACTCGTGTTGGGATCGATCGATCGCTGAACACCCTGACTATCAATTTCCAAAAAAACTACACAGTTAAGTTGTTGAATATTTTGAAACTAATTTTACTTGACGCTGTTGCTGTCTAGTCAAATTAATTTCAAAATATTCAACATCATGTTTATTAAATAGCAACGAATTAGAAAGATATACAATTCATGCAACGTGTCAGACTTTTTGAGATTTGATGACGGTCTATATGGAACCATTTGTGACGTAATTCTTGTGACGTCATCATACACGCGCTGAGCTGGCTATGACGTCATACGAGGTCAGATGATGGATGGATACGCTGGAAAGATGAATTAGTAAACCCTGTAGTTGTACTGCTGCGTTTACGAAACACTTCCAAACTACAGATTGTATCAATGACTGAGCCTATACATCAATGTGTATGACGATTGTTCGAATGCTAAGTAACGGCAGCCTTGATATGCCAGAGACATGTATGCATATTTAGTTTATAAAAAACTGAATATCCTGGATTGATTGTCTGATAAAAGGCGAAATATACCACTGTACTGTATGTATCATATGGTAGGCCTATATCACCTGAATAACCACGCTAAGAGTAGGTTAGTTTTCCTTTAAGTATCACGATACTACACAAGTTCAAAATCAATTTGCAAACAAGGGCAATCAGAGAAGGCAGACCATCGCCCTCCCGGTTATTGTCACGTCATAAAACGGTTTCTGATTTTCCAGAATTTTTCAGATTTTCTGGAGTTTTTCTATTTTTCCGGGATCGCACCCACAGTTGTGGAATCCCAGGCCGTGTTCTCATCCAGCCACTATTTCGGTAAATAACAAGTATATCGGATAGCGTTCTGATGAACTGGCTCTCGTACCGGGATAAATACGTCATTTATTTCGAAATTTAATCCGACAAAATCGGTAGTTTATTTTCCGATATATTGCTATTGCTTCCCTATGTGAACGCAGCCTATTCCGGCAAAATCAGCCAGGTAGCGCTAACGTCAGCAGTTCTCCCACACTGTCTGCCAAGTAGCGCTACGGTCATCATGTTACCCCGCTGTCCACCAGGTAGCACCAAGGTCCAGTCCGGGACTATCTTCCGGCAGGGTGAATGCAAACCAAAATATCGGCTATATATTAACCTACATAGTATACGAAATAGTTAAACAGGATTAGGCAATGAGAAAGAGGCCCTAGTATATCGTCATAACCGCTCGTGTGTTAAAACGTGATCCAAATCGGACCTTTAGTTTCCAAGATATTAATAGATCCTAAATTTGATTCGATCCGGATCAGAGTTTATTATTCGAATCATTGATATTGTCTGGAAATCCTCTTGCATGGCAAGTTCGTTCGTTGTGTTCAAATTTGAGCCACATCGGATTATCAGTTTTTGAGAAACAGCTCGAGACCGAACGACCGACCAACCGACAGACCGACTGACCAACCAACCAGAGTCATCCACTGAGTCACACCAGTAACGCGTTAACCCATAGAGCCCAGACACGGCACAATCTCAATGAGGGAAGGCAGATTATGGTTAATATTTTGAAACTAATTTGAGCGGAAAATATTACAGGAAGCGGTTAAGATAAAACTAGTTTCAACATATTCAACAGCATTCAGGGAACAAAGGGTTAATTTGTAGCAATTTTAACCCTTTAATGTCTAAATTTGCTCATGAAAATCAAAATATGTCCTTATTGAATGCACATTTGCAGGCCAAGAGAAGAGTATTTTTTATCATTTACCACTGGAATGGCTGGCTCGGTTACCTAGCCAGTCATTTCAGTGGTAAAATTTAAAAAATAGTCTTCTGTTTGCCTACAAATGGGCAATCCTCAAGACCACTGCAGAGGCCGGTTTGGGCCGGTTTCGTCAGGTTAACGAATGTTGGGGTTATTAACCTCCTTGCTGAAAATAATCCACATATTGACGGCCATTCATATCTCGCGAGATCTCCTTTGATTCGAGATCGAGAAAAGTATCTCGTATGTGTTGAGTATCCATTGGCGTAGTGATTTCCACCAGAATATGGTAGTAGAGAGAATGGAAACTTAGAAGGACCCGAGCGCTACTCTTCTCATACCAGACAATATTAATTCACTTAAAACGAGATGATATAAAGCCCATAGTATTCTTATGACAAGTAGTTAACAGAAAAATAGTCCCTCTGAATTCATTATAAAATTCAAATCTGTCGCGTACAAAATGAGGTCAAGAATTTGCTGACGTTGCGTGGATATTGATATTCCATGAACCACTGGGTGGAGCAAGTCCATTTTAATGTCTGTATTAAGCTAGTGATACAGAGGTTAAGATGATGCCAAAATTAACATGACCCATAGTGTTCCTTTCACGGTCCGCTACGGAGATGGGCTGGGCCCCGATATGTCTGGTAGCAGAAGTGAACTCTGAGTAACAGTCTAGTCGTTGTGATGACGTAATAAGATGGTCGGTCAATACATTAGGTGTATTCTGGTAGAAGCCACGCCTCTATTTTTAGATTGATTGACGGTAAGCATTTGCCTAGATTGACAAAACTCGTAATATTAACCTGTGTATTGCTTGTCTCTCGCATGCTTGGCGTGGCGAAGATTGTGCTGATTAAAATGTGTGTTTCACTATTACCGATTGCGTAGCTAGACACCATCGGACGTTGCTAAAGAGACTTTAATTGCAAGCTAAATTAAATTTTGCAAATTTTACATATTTGTATTGCAATGTAAAGACGTAGCATATTATTAACGCACACTAATATATATACAGGCATTCCAACTATATCATGTGCTATGTTATTGTTGTTCTGGATTAAGAGAGACGCGCACAACAGTTTCTTACATTTGCTTACGGATCATTTCATTCATTTCATTTATTACACCCTGACTTTGACACGTATGTGGGGACCTTATATACATATGTATATGTGAACAGACATAATGCGGGCATAATACGGTACCACAACTACAACTACAACTACTACATTATACTATCAACATAATTATCTTCTTCTTATTCTTCTTCTTCTTCTTCTTCTTCTTCTTTTCGATCGCTGGTGTCACACTTGGAGAGCCGTTCTCAAGATGAAATCTGTTGTTTTCTGCAGTTCTTCCACAGGCCCATACAGCTTTTCAAGAAAAGAGGTTGACAAAGGCCAGATCTCTTCGCTCAGCAGCTGATACGTACTGCAACATTGAAGTATGTGCTCCACAGGACAAGCGGGCGATGTCGTAAGGTGGAACCGCCTGTACATGTGTTGGTTTAGTCTGTTGTGTCCAGCTCTGAGACGAAAAATGGTCACTTGCTCTGGCCTCGAGAGATGATGGTAGGTATCTTCTGATTGAGGTGTTCTATAGAGTGACTTGATGATAGTCTTCATCTGTGTATGGGTAAACATGTTTTCTGTCTGATTCTCATCTGCACCCACCTTTGCCATCTTGTCTGCTTCCTCATTTCTTTGGACTCCACAGTGTGAGGGGATCTACTGCAGTGCTATCAGAAAGCATTTGAAGGTGTGTAGTCCTTCTTCAAGTTGTGGCAGCTTACCTTTGGTGGTAGCCTCAAGGACGGAGAGGGCATCAGATAAAAGACAATCTGTGCAATAGGGTCTGCTGTTCTGCTGATGGTATTAGCTGCATGAACCAGTGCTTCGACTTCAGCTCTGTAGTTTGTGCAGTGTTTGCCTGTCTGTATTGCAGCTGACTCATGTTGTCCGTTTGAATACTGTAGGTGCAGTCCATCACCTCCGCTCCTAATTGCAGCTACGACTGATCCATCTGTGTAAATCCGTATCCATGTCTCCTGAGGGTACATTTCTTCCAGCACGGCTAGGGGCAGGGCCTTCTTGCTCACATCACTGTGTTCATCTTTGCTTGTGAGATGAGATACTGTGGTGCGAATAGCTATGCTCTCTAGTTTGTGTTCCCATGGTGGATAATCAAGGGTGTGGTTTGGGTCTTCTATTTGTGCTGGCAACATTTCTTGGTGTTTCCTTTGAAGTGCGTTTGTCTCTTTCACAAAACTTGATCTTTTAAGTCTTCCTGATGACAGCTGTGCTTGCCTGATCTTCATCTGGTGGTTGTTGAACGATATGAACTTTGCAGCTTGGATCAGTGCTTTGCATTCCCTTCCTTTGCTAAGTGGGAGATGCCTGTTGTCTGCTCCATTTTTTCTATTGGTGTTAATCTCATTCCACCAGTGATGATGCGCAGTGCCTGGTTTTGTACTCTGTCGAGGTTCTGTTGATGAGATTTAGCTGCTGTCATCTATGAGCTGGATCCATACTCAAGGTGTGGTCGTACGGCACCTAGGTAGATGTTTTTGAGGATCCTTTCATTGGCACACCACTTTGTTCCTGCCAGCTTCCTCATGATGTTTAGCTTTCTTCTGGCCTTTGCCTCTGCGTTCTGGATGTGCTCCCTCCATGTTAATCTTCTGTCATAGGTGACTCCCAGGTATGTCTGCTTGTCCTCGTACTCGAGCGGAGTACCGCCCAGTGTCAGATTGCCAACCTTGGTTTTGGTGGACAGTGAGAATAGCATGGCTGATGATTTTTCTTTGTTGATGGTAATACACCAGCGATTGGCCCAAGCTGTAATTCTGTCCAAGGCGAGCTGCATTCTGTACGTGGCCGTCGTTGTGTACGCCTCGGTGCACCAGAGTACGAAGTCATCTGCATAGAGGGCTGCTTGGATCCCATTGGGCAGCTCTGCTACATTGTCATTAATGAAGAGTATGAACAGAGTTGGTGATAATACTCCGCCTTGTGGCACCCCTTGTCTCAGCAATACATTCTGTCCAGAGTGTCCATCCACCAGCACCCTAGCTCTGCGATTGTGTAGGTATGACTTGGTCCATCGGAACATGTTGCCACCGATGCCTGTGCGCCGGAGCTTCACGAGGAGGCCATCCTTCCACATCTTGTCAAATGCCTTCTGCAGATTGATAAAGGCAGCTAACATTACATTCTTGGCTTGAAAACTGTCCTCTATGACCTGTGCAAGATGTATTGTTTGATCTTCTGTGCTCCTGTATCTTCTGAAGCCGGCCTGCTCTGAAACTATAATGTTCTCCGACTCCAGGTACCACTGCAACCGCTGGTTGATGATGCGCTCCATGGTCTTGCATATGCAGCTTGTAAGACTGATAGGACGGTAGCTCAGCACTTTCGTCCTGTTCTTCCGGTTTTTTCGAAATGGGAGTCATTCTGGCTTCTTTCCAGCACTGAGGAACCTCTCTATTGGTCCAACTGAGAATAAAGATGTCTAGCAACTTGCGGAGAGATGCATTACCAAGGTGCTGGATCATTTCATTCGTAATGCCATCTGGCCCGGAAGATTTCTTCTTCCTCAATTGGCGGACAGCCTTCTTCAGTTCTGCTAAACTAATGTCAACTTTCATTGCATCGTGAGTGTTGGTGTCTGTTCTTTCCTTTTGCTCTTTTCTAACCTCTTTTGTATGCATTTGTGGTATAGAAATGTTGATTTCTTTTGCATATGCCTTCGCAAAGGCATCTGCAGCCATCTTTCCTGTCAGTGTTTGTCCATCTTCTTCAAGAGTAATCTTCTCTCCCCCGACACCCTCATCATTCAGTGCTTTAGTCAGTCTCGTTAGCTTTGTGGTGTCTCTCTCTAAATTAAACCCTGCCGTCTTTTCCATCCAGCTTCTTCTTTTGGCCACCAGCTTGGTCTTTAGATACCTGCCTTTAGTTTGTTGTAGCGTGAAGTGGTTTTCATGACAGGGATTACCCTCTGCATCTTCTCTTGCCTTCTCTAGTTTATCATGTGCTACTTGCAGTTATGTTGTCCAGTAGGGGCAGTAGTTTTTCCTGAACCCTCGAGGAACCGCTTCGTTGGCAGCCTTGAGGATACTTGAATTAAATTCCCTGACCACATTGTTGATGTTTCTCCCTTCTACTGCTATATTTTGGGTAAGCTCATTGGAACGAATGCCGAACATATTCCAATTTGCCTTTTTGTAGTTCCACCTTGGATGTTGAGGTGAACTTGTCGAAATACTTCCAGAAAGAGAGAGGAGGACTGGAGGTGGTCGTTTCCTCCTAACTGCGATCCGACCACTCTACTGAGGTTTATGTGAATGTCTTCTGTACAAAATGCCAAGTCCGGCGTTGTTGTCGAGTGCCACCGGCGCGAGTAGAAGGTAGGCTGATCTGTGAGATCCTTGACAAGTAAAAGGTGCTTTTCATCTTGCCATGCTTCAATGTCTTCTCCTCGTTTATCAAGTGTTCTGTATCCCCAGCTCTGGGACTGGCTATTAAAGTCTCCCACAATGAGAAAGTGGCAGTTCGGGACCTGGATTGTGTCAAGTGAGAGATTCTTGTCATTAGGGCAGTAATAATTGACAATGTCTATCACAGAGTTGCTGGTTGTTGCCTTGATCTTGATATATTCTGCCTCTTCCATAAAGGTTTTGATCTGGCTGTCGTTCACGCTGTTTCGGACCAAGGTGATCACCCCGCCTTTCTTTCTTCCTCTTCGATCACACTGGAAAATCTGGTAACCTCTGATCTTAAATGGTTTTCCTTCTTGCAGGTGTGTCTATTGGATGCAGCAGATATCAATGTTGTTTTCGTACAGGAACTGTTCGAGCTCTGATTTCTAGTTGGTAACCCATTCTGCGTTCCTGTGCATGATGTTGATACTGGGTTTCTCTATGGGTTTGGTCTTCTCTCTCGGTTTTCCAGTAGCTCTCCATCCTCGTCCCCTGGCTCCACAAGACGAGTTGATGGGACCTCCAGTATCTGAGGGTGGGTTCCTTCGAGGCGTGGAGCCAGGCGCTGCACCTGCCTGGCGGATCCTCACAGGGCGAGCACCATTTCGGTTAATTCGATCTCCAAGTGTTATTTCATTAGCGTTGTGCATAATGCTCTGGTCAGCCCCTCCAAATGTCTGGATTGACACCCAGTGGGTTACACCCCTGCGTCACGTTGAGGCCGAGCAAATAGTCTTAAACAGGGATCTAAGAGTGTTATAATCTCGTTTCCAACGGACACCTCGACTAAAATCTGGCCGTAATGAAATAAGCTGCTAGCGACATGACGTGCATGTGGTGCGATGATTATGATGAAACAATTAAATGACGTATAAAGGGATAATCTAATGGATTGATTATGACAGCTATATTGACTACTGTATCCAAATAAACTTGATGGTCGGATTGTGATCGGCTATCATAGATGACGTACAACAAGGACTATGCTAACTTATCAGATATGTGTATTGATGCACTTGCTCATAATCAATCACGCCTTAACAACGTTACCATTTCCTGAGCTGGTTGATGTATGACGTCACAACTATATTTGAAGTTCAGTTCTTAAAGACTGTGATTTTAATTCCCAATCAAGTTTATGACCAAATTTAACACATTAGATCATAACTTGATTTAGAACCAAAATTACACCAATCCTTTAATGCTAATTGATAGACAGCTGTATCGCCAAACAATCAACAGTGGCTTCTGCAGAAACTTCTCATGGCTGGATCGCTGGTAGCCACTAAAATAGGAACTGGGTTGTCATAACGCATTTGTACACTCACGTGGTAAATGCATCTCTTGAGTTGTATTTTGAATGATTCGATCGCTATCAACTTGAGCATAAAGCCATCAGCTTTAAATTGACTGGTCAGTATACTTAGGCGGATAAAGACGAATCATCTAGACGTGTTTACGAGGCCGATTTAAAACTTAGTCCTTAAGACTAACCCACTAACGATCTCGATGCAAATCTATAGTTGGTCGATTAATGACCAATGGAAGATGGTGAGAAATAATGCTATAATAAGAAAAGAAAGTTGTTAAAATTGTTGAAATCTAAAATGTGTTCACTATTATTTCAACAATATCTGAAACGAGAACATTTATGATACGTTGACTTCACAATCCAAATATGATATGATGTTTGAGGCAACCTAGTTATATATATATATATGTACTTTGTTTTGCTTTTGTATGTGCTCAATAAACCCTGGGTGAAGTGTGAGACCTTAATACAAGCTAAAACAGGTTGCCAAATAACTGATCAGTATACTGAATTTCTCATAGCCGAACAGTCCGAGTGGTACCACTTACTGAATCTATGCGACTGGTCGTAGGCATCCATCATTTGGGGAAGACAACATCCTGCCGACAGAGAAGCGAATCTTCATGGCACGACCGTCATCTCATACGGATCGTCATACCCTCGGAGAATCGTGGACTATCAGGATTCTATCATAGCGATAAGGCCATTATAGCAAGGCTTCGGTTCAGCACATTAAGGCGTGTTAAGCCTCATTTACGTTAGCCGATTTTAGGCCCGATTTGACGCGCGCGACTTATCGCGGAAGACAGAATCAGGTAGTGTGAATGCTCTGTGGGTCATCGATTTTTATCGGCGCCTACTAACCGGGCAAGTTCAGAATATTATATGCACCCGACAATTTGGATGTAATATTTTTAATGTAAACGCGAAATAGGACATTGTGCACGAGTAGACCAATCATGTGCATGATGGCAGCGACAAAGAAAGTATGGAATGAGAAAAGGTAATCTATGATAAATCGGGTCGAAAATCGGTTAATGTAAACGCCTCTGTCGTATACGACGGTTTTCTCGGGCGGCCATGTCGTCAACGATAAATGTCGGAATACTGGAACCGTCTAAAAGTGACGCCGCATTATACCGAGGCGGGGGTGACGCGATGGTGGCGCGACGGCGACACGACACGATTTAGGAAATCTCTCAGATGTGCGGCAGAAACCGACGGCGACGCGACAAGCAATCGACTGATCGCTTCTCATCGACGACCGTCACTCGACATTGAACAAGCTTTCAAATATTTCTGTCGCCTCTGAATCGCCAGCACACGATGATAGTATTGACCAATGATGGGGCCGTAGTCTCTTCCTGTCGGTTAAGTGTGCGCTCGATAACGACGCGATAGCGACATGATGAGACTGGTAAGTGATAGGTAGCGATAGCTGACGCCTAGTGTCGTCGTCGTGTCGCCGTCACGTCGTCATACTGTGCGGCCACTTTAAGTAAGCATATCTTATTCTTATGGCAACCTAGCACTAGTGAATGTATGTTGAGATGCAATTCCCAGGGAATGGTTCATTCAAATTCTTATTTATACTTCAAGCGAAATATTAAATATTACAATAAATATTACATAAATTTCTTGACAATAGTGGAGGTCGTTACCCGTATTAAGTAAGCGCCACTCATGCATACATACACAGGCTTCTCGCTGCACATGTTGCAATAAGCATGCCAAGTATATGTCTTATGACTTTGATATGTTAATGAGGGTGGGATGAGCATCATTTGTTTGTTTATGGAATGGACCTCTCCAGGTTATTCATGCACCATATGACGTCATATGACGTTATAATCAACTACGCCACGTGTAGGGCGACGTTATAATCACGATGTCACGAATTATTCGATTTAGTCCGTCTTTAATGCTTAATAGTCTGACACGGTGTACGAATTGTATGTCTTTGCTATTTAATAAACATGCTGTTGAATATTTTGCAACTAATTTGACTGGGTGCCATTGCAACAACAACAGCCAGTCTCAAATTAATTTCAAACTAGATTGCTCGGTCGATGGCGCGTCACCACAGCCCCGCACGGTCACCCCTTTGAGCAATGCGTGCGTGCGTGCGTGCGTGCGCGCGTGCGCGCGCGTGTATGTATGTGTGCGTGTGTGCGTCTGTGTATGTGTGTGCGTGTGTGCGTCTGTGTATGTGTGTGCATGCGTGCGTGCGTGCGCGGGCGCGCATGCGTGCGTGCGTGCGTGTGTGTGCGTGCGTGCGTGCTTGCCTGCGTGCGTGCGTGCGTGTGTGTGCGGCGCCAAAGGTAAATATCCTTTCGCACTCCACAATCATAGAGGTAACTCACATACCAAATTTCGTTGAATGTCGGCCTACAATGTCAGAGGAATTGCATTACAATCAAGTTCATGAGCTTTTGACACACACCCACCCCCGACCCCAACCCATCCCCACCCCGTGGGGGCGGAGCCAAATGGAAATGTGATCATCCACTCCACATTGATAAGGGTATGTCACATACTAAATTTGTTTGAATTCCGGCCAATGTTTTCGGAGGAGTTGCATTACAATCAATTTCTTTACACTTGGACTGTACCCAAGCTACCCCTGGGGTGGGGGCACATCTAAATGTGCTCATGCACTCCGCATGTATATGGGTAACTTACATATCAAATTCGTCTTACAGTGTCAGAGGAGTTGCAATACAATTACTTTTTTTAGCTTTTGACGTCCATCCCAACCCAAAGTTGGCGTGGCCAACTCTAATTGTGCTCACACAATCCAGATTGATATGGTTAACTCACGTCCCTAATTTGGTTGAATTCCGTCCAATGTTTTCGGAGGAGTTGGATTGCAATCGAGTTTTTTACATTTTGACCACACCCCACCCACCCCTGGGGCCGGGGCGAAATGTAAATGTGATCATGTACTCCATATTGATAGGGGTAAATCACATACCAAATTTGCTTTCGGAATAGTTTCGGAAGAGATGCGTTACAAACAATTTCCGCAGGTTAGAATTTGAAATTTTGACCCATCGTCAGCCACCTGGAGGTGGAGCCAAATATAAATGGCCTTTCCCACTCTGCAATCATATGGCTAACTCACATATCACATTTGTTTGAGTTCCGTCTAACAGTTTCAGAGCAGTTGCGTTACAAGTGATTTGAACTGTTGACCCGTGCCCCCTCCTCCATGTGGGCGGAGCCAAATATAAACATAGACTTGCAAACCGGAATCATATGGGTAATAGACATACCAAATTTAGTTGAATTCCACCAAATGGTTTGGGAGGAGATAGCGTGATTGCGGACAGAGAGACGGATGGACAGACGACAAGACGGACAGATGGGCAGATGCGATTACAATATCCCCGACGTTGTTTTAAAACGTGGGAATAATTATTTATAAGCATATTGGTAACATATGGCCTGCCTAGAAGCCGGAAATTTACGCACGCATGAAGTCGTTGGTTTGATTGTTGTATATCGGGTCCGCGCTTCTAGGTCTCATTCACGCCATATCTAGGGGTGGAGGTTTGGGGTATATTTCCGTCTATTATTGGTATCCATTTATACGCCTGGGCGAAAAAAGGCAATGAGGAGTGAATGAGATTACCTATCTTGCCACCGATTGCTCGTCCGTAACCTGATCGACTGGCAGTCTAGCGGGATTTGCCCCCCCCCCCCCCACCCTCTGAGTACTAGGGGATAACGCTAAAACCGAGGCCAATCGCCTCCCCCAACAGTTACGCACGCACATATGCAGTCGAGTATAATTATTCTCTATAATACAAATGTTCTAGCAATGCAGTTAGTAGTGTTGAACGTATGGCAGGACTTAACTCCAGTCAGGATTCACATCAACGATAATACATCACTAAGGGTAGATCCCTACAAATATCAGTCATCCAGTGTACTTTTATCCTTATACTGCTCTTTCCTTCGTAAGTTATCAGCGTAACATACCCGCTGGGCTTACTTAGCCTCAGCATGTCACCTCATAAGCCAACTTAATCTCCACAGCTATCGTCAGCGATTGCTTGTGGTCTGCTGCAATTTATCAATGTCACTGATAGATAGTATTGTAAATCCAAACATCTAATGCCAGTTTGAAGATAGTACTTGTAAGTGTCCAGGATTTACAGAACGTTCAGTGCATTGAGACGTTATCCTCGCGCTACCCCCACGTAATCAGAGGTCGATCGGATTATCATTTTCAAATAATGTAATGGTCACCATTTATGCGTGTGTGATGTACTTATATACGTCATCACATGGTTGATTGTGACGTCATATAATGAAGGGATAAACTGGAAAGGTTCATTGTTTCTACAAGGTCATTTGTACCTGTGACCGCATGTCAGTAATGATTTATGTCGCAGAATTAACTGGCTAATAAATACACGCATTATAGGTATGAACCCTGTCGTTACAGACGCACTGGCAATTGGATATAGATCGGTCACGCATCTGGGATGTAAATCTGGGCTTTTCAGCTTTCGCCCCGAGTAGGTTTCGAACCCAGAGAGGTCTGTGAGTCCATCCCTCTAGCATTTGGGAGCGGAGTACTCTTCCACCAGACCCCCATCCAGAGGGCATCACCCATTTTTCACCGAACTGGCTTTCAACTATCCATCTTACGAGTACACGAACTAACTGGACCTGATGGTGTATATTCCAGCTATGTTGTTTCAATCTCAATCATCCTTCTATATACTTGGCACTCGTGTGTATGTCTATCATTAATGGCAAGCATTGAGTCTACGAGCCCTCTCATTGTTATTGACGGCACACTGCCACTTGGAAATAGGGTGGAAGTGTACCCCTCGTGTGTGAACAGCGTCTCACAGCGCTCAAAATGCCACCTATAACAAGTAGCCCTTTAAGGCCATAAATATCTCAAAATAAAATTGCAATTCTCATTCAGTAAAAGTCCGTTTAGAGAAAGCAACGTGTGTAAGTTTGCCACAGCAATTTACCAAAATAGCTTTCCGTTGGCACACGTTTTGTTCATGTTGATCCTTAAATGGTTACTATTCAAGAAAATCAAACTGTTGGCTTTGGCAGTGTATATGTGCAGGCCTAGAAAAGACTATTTTTGAAATGTAACCACTGGAATGCCAGTCCTTTCAGTGATACATTTTCAAAAATTGTCTTCTCTTGGCCGGCAAATGTACATCACGCAAGAGCACTGTAAGTGCCATTTTACGGGTTTAACCAGTATACGATTACGCTGAAACAAGAGGCGTTGGCAGCCCGTACGCCCCCCCCCCCACGCGACCAATTATTTTAAAATATGCCATCAAAAGATATAAACTCTATTTTGCAAAGATGTTCGACTTGTTAAAGTAGGAGTTTATAATGATATTTAAAACGTGTGTTGGAAATTTGAAAACATGTAGAAATTGCAGCGAAAAATCGACTACATGAAAACTGCTTATAATTAAGATTCTATTGCCGCCGAGAGAAGTGTTAGCATCACGAGCTCACCCTACGCGTTTGAGTTGTAACCGCCGGAGACGTTATGTCATACAGGAACAGGATATTGGCAATCTATTCTACCTGATAGCTAAGATAAATTATTTACTTAAATTGTTTGAAAATAAAATAAAATAAAATAAAATAAAAATTAAAAATAAATAAATAAATAGACTTTAAAAAGTCTTGCTAGTTTAGAGTCAGTTGTTTTAGGTTTGTTAACACATCTTGTGTCAAGGTAACCCTTTAATGATCAAACTGAACAGTCAACTAACCAAAAAACACCTCTGCGCTGCTCTACAGACATGCCTATTTGAAAGGACTAGAGAAGATTATTTTAGAAAATTTACCACGAGAATGACTGGCTCGGTTACCGAGCCAGTCATTCTAGTGGTAAATTTTCAAAAATAATCTCTCGGCCTGTTGAGAGGCTCTTTAAAACTGTACTTTTTCTACAATTCCTGAAAAAAATTCAGTGGTGAATTTACAAAAAATAGTCTTCTAAAAGTAAAATATATTGAAAAATATTAATTAGGACAAAATGTATAAAGGATATATGAAGTAGTATTTTGAGCGCTTTGAGGCGTGGTGGCACAAGAGGGGTTAAAACACCATGACTGTTTAAAAATTACTTTTGAGAACTGGTTCGAGTCAATGATCTAGTCTTAATTAACAGGTTTACTACATCACGGAGCTGGAATACTCCGTCAAGTTTACGATTTACTATTTACTAAGCATTTTGTTGAACATTTTGAATATAATTTGACTGGAAGCTGTTAGCAACAGCACCCCAGTCAAATTAGTTTCACTATAATCAACCGCTTACTTGTACAGTTATATTGAAATTGGGATTCTGATATTTCGGGTTTGAAAGAATAGAAATCAACCCCAGCGTGCGCAACCCGTGGGCTGATCTTAACTAGAAATGGACGGGGCATAGCTAGAAATGGACGGGGCATAGCTAGAAATGGACGGGGCATAGCTAGAGATGAACGGGGCATAGCGAGATATGGACGGGGCATAGCTAGAAATGGACGGGTCATAGCTAGAAGTATGCGTGGCATAGCTAGAAGTAGGCGCGACATCGCTAAATAGACCCCTCTCTTCCGCGTAATGATGCAGATGTTATAGTGGTATCTTACTCAATTCTATTCCACTTTATACAATAAGTATTGCTGCTTTTTCGAAAACAATGTTGCTGCAAGCGTTTTCTAAGACAACAACAGTTTCCAGCAACATTGTTTCCCAGCTGTAAGCCTGTCATTAATGTTACTTTATCCCTTTAATGGCTAAATTTGATCAAGAACATTAAAGTGTTTGCTTATTGAATGTCCATTTACAGGCCAAGACAAGAATATTTTAGAAAATTTACCATTAGAATGTTTGGCTCAGTTATCAAACCAGTCATTCCAGTGGTACATTTACAAGAATCATCTGCTCTTGGCCTGCAAATGGGTATTCCTCAAGTCCACTGTATAAGCCGCTTTTACCCGTCTTCATCATGAACGGTTTAACAATGAGCGCTTTGACAGCATCACAATGTGGCTAAAGCATATACAGGACTTGCAAATCCTATCAGTGTTCTAGTTCCCATGATTGCAAGATAATAGCTGGTTAATACTTTGAAATCATGTGACTGTACCTTGTTGCTGCTGTCGGCAACAACGGCACAAATAGTTGTTAATAATACTAGCACCTGTATTTCTTTCCCTGAAACTGTAGCGGTGTCAAAACATTCATACAATCACCGATATTGCTCAAATTGTGTGTATAATAAATTTGTCTTAGTGCTTTTAAACTACTTGGCAGTTTGAGTGTGTCTTATTTAGAGAGAATGCCTGAGTCTACAAGAGTGATCAGAAGTTGGTGTCTTGATAGGAATCAGCTAATATATGAAATACAGACACACATGTCTATAGTGGATAGCTGTTATGGATCACAAGAGTGCGGTTCTTTGAGACGCGTGGTCATAAGCAAGTCATAAAGAATCAGCATTGTGTAACCCAAAACATGCCATTTACTGTGGTAAATGACTTGTATTAAGAGACCTTACTTTTAGTAGTCACTCTTTGGTATTGGCCCAAAAAAGTGCACGACATAGACAGGGCTTGCCGTTCGTCTCAGTGCTAATGGCCCTGTATAGATTGAAAAGATACACGCACCTCGTTCGTTCCATGCTATAACCCGACTACAGCAACCTCTATGATTGAAGTATTGTAGTGTGGGATATTTTGAAACTAATTCGTCTTGACGCTGGTTACTGTTTAAGGCGGCAACAATTCCAGTTCGATAATAGGTTAAAAAAATTAAGACTTCCATACGCCATAAATAAATGTGTACTTCATAGGCCTATATTGTGTTAAAAGGCTTATTTAGATACTAGAGAATGGTCTGTGGAATACGTTCACATTTATCAACTTTGCCAAAACATTCATCTAAAAAGTAGTTATCTTGCAGCTATCTTGGAGATACGCTTCACGATGGCGGCAAGGAGTATCGAGCTATGACGTCGCTCCCCAAGTTGTGGGGTTATTTAACTTATAAGTCTTAACGTAGCCATTATTTTTACTATCATGATTACTGTTAACACGGGTGTTTCAGCTATACTAAGAACGTGTCTGTTATAATTTGAGCATGACTGTAATAACTCTTGTCTCATTGCCGAGATTGTTTTTCGAAAGCTTACCATACACTTGCTATATAATGAGTCATACACACCGGACAATCTCAACCCTTCATAAAGGCGCTATTGAAGGGAGCGTCAAAATGTTCACGTATCCAGTGATACTGAGGACAATGATGTAGATGCAAATAGGCATGTTCGGTTAATCGATATTTCATCGATAGTTGATTATTTTTCTGGCGATTATATAATTGAGTGTAAAATAAAATAATCGAAAAATCGAAAAAATCGATTTTATCGATTTAATCGAGCAAAAGTCAACTAACTATTTATTTTAATCATGCATAATTTAGTGTTCAGTCTTGTAAGACAGCTAATGTATCGATGGTTTGATTGTTCTAGAACAGTAGTTGTATAAACATCTATTCGTGACGTTCAAGCCTGCATCTCCCGAGTTATAATCCATGTTTATATAATTAATTGCTTGATTCGCAAATGACAGTAAGCAATTGTTTGCTACTGTTTAATATTCATAATAATATTGGTGGCCATTTTGCGATAAAATTTACAAAATGAATTAGTGTTTTTCATAGTAAAGACAGCAACAACTTACAGTCAACTGATTCTCAAATATTCAACTTTTCTAATGCTATGAAATAGGAAAACGTCATAGATAGGCACTACGGGAGAAATCTATCTCATAATAAAAAATTAAAATAATATGGCCACTTCGCGAAAAAAATGCACAAAATTGACTTCGTAATAAATTTACAAATTTTCGATCCAGATTTGACTTAAAGCTGTTGCTCCACCAGCAATGAAATGCTTTTCTAAATATTCAGTTTCCCAATGCTGGAAAGTACGGAAACATCGTAGATAGGCGCTACGAGCAAGCTCTATATAATTAACAGTTACTCTCTGTAACGTTATAATTAAATTGGCGCGTTTTTACTGCCTTGAAAATCTGGGCATACGCGCCGGTTTCTTAAAACTTTTATCCAATGGGAACGAGTGAACAATGGATTACAAATTCACTTCATTATGCTAGACGGGGTTGTTTCTCGTATTCAGCCAACCAGAGGGCTGATTGTTATAGCCTGTCCTATTGCGCTTCTTACGGTGTTTTCATAGGCCTACTTAGTTGACGTAAGCTAAATTAACTAGGAACCAATTTACAAAATTGCGTATTCTGTTATATTTTATAGAAAATCAGGCAATTTTGAGCAATTTAATAATCAATTTTTTATTGTATTTATTTATTTATTTAATTATTTATTTATTTATTTATTTATTTATTTATTTATTTATTTATTTATTTATTTATTTATTTATTTATTTATTTATTTATTTATTTATTTATTTATTTATTTATTTATTTATTTATTTATTTATTTATTTATTTATTTATTTATTTATTTATTTATTTATTTATTTATTTATTTATTTATTTATTTATTTATTTATTTATTTATTTATTTATTTATTTATTTATTTATTTATTTATTTATTTATTTATTTATTTATTTATTTATTTATTTATTTATTTATTTATTTATTTATTTATTTATTTATTTATTTATTTATTTATTTATTTATTTATTATTATTATTATTATTATTATTATTATTATTTTTAAGAAAACTATACACTCTCCCCCCCCCCCCACCCCCACCTCTCCCTCCCTTCCTCCCCATTCCTCCCTCCATCACTACGTAGTTGCTGCTTCCAAAGGTTCAAGATTAAATAATCGATTATCCGATTAAATCGATTATTTTCCAGACATCATAATCAATTATTTATTTCCATAATCGAACAGCACTAGGTGCAGATGTTGATATTTCAATATACGATGATGGCAATACTGATATGTCCGCATACAGGCGCCTCTGGGTACAATGTCCATCCGTCGGCTGCAATCAACAAAGCGTAAACTCCTCGAACCCATCATATTGCACCTCGCTTGAAACGACACAATTCGCGGCCCGATATACTGTAGCCTCCGGGGGTACGCACTGGTCTGTCCGTATATTCCGTTCCGCAGCACGGCATGTGCTCGATGAACGGGTAGGCTGGTTAGCGTCAGTTTTAGGAGTTACGGATCTTGTTTTGCAACTCTCCAGAAAATACAAAGACCGACTTCTAGAGCCGGTGGAACGATAACGTTCCAGCGAGGCTGTGCGACAATTGCTGCCGAGATTGAACAACACCGTCTCGTCCCGACTGTTCGTGTCACCAGTGTGGCAGTCCATTACTCAATTTAGGCGCCTAGACATAATTAGTGAAATAATAGATACAAACAAACAATGCTACTCGTTTGCTTGTATGAGAAAGAAAATATAGGACATAGAACTAAGTTGGTGTCTTGCCTATCGTGGGCTCGGCAGAGGTACCGCGCCGATCTTTAAATCCACGAGGTATCCGTGCAAGGGAGAGTCTCAACGCGGTCACTTATGAAGTTTAATATAAACCATTATACCCCTAACAAAATCGTATTGATGCGAGAGGAAAGTGCCTCGCGCGGACCTCCGTCACAGGAAAATGCCTTCAACGCTGAAGCGAAGGAAAAGAGTTGGCAAAAAGGGCCACTATCTTATGCAAGCCTAAGCTAAGTGCGTAGTGTGTGTCAACCTAGTGAAACTGTAAGTTATTGTGATGCACGCTGTATTACATGAAGATGTGGTGGATGATCGTAGAATTCAACACCGTCATCTGATGTGAGTTAAAGATACAGTATTGGTAGTTGCCACTGTATTTATGCGGCCCTTCTGCTAAATCCTAAACTAACCTTTAGCTGTTAGGTCCATGCTTCATGATTAGGCGCAAGTGGTAGGGATTTCTACCCATCTTTAAATGCATGAGCTTGACTGGCGGAAATGCTCGGTTTCCTTAACGTCACCTTAGGGAGCATACCCCCTCAGATAGACAGCTTGCGGACATGTCACGGTGTGAGCTACAGAATCATATAACTATCACGTTATTTACCACCCTGTAACCACATACAATATCACTAGGACAAGACCTAGTTACATAAGCAATTGAAAAGCGCATATATCTTTTTTTGGTGGGGAGGAGGAGACAGATATCCAACAATAGTGACCTTCCCGTGATGGCGTGGTAGGTTCCAAGATCGCATCCAGCCACTGTGAAGAGTCATCCGTCACCGGAGGTGATGAAGACAGATCATGTAGGATCTGCCCACGGGGACCAACAATTTACCTGTCGTTAGGGTTATGTTTCAAATATGCTCAGAGATGCATTGATGGCTGATAAAAATAATATGTTTTTACAGTGCTTCCTACTTTGGCATGGATATTTAAGATAACTGGTGTCCGTAGATACAGAAGGGGTGATTGCGGAATCAACACTTTAGTCTTCACCGCTCGTACACCCCAATAGTTTTCAGAGTCGGATCACACTAGCGTGTCGAAGTGAGGTCCAGACAGTTATAAGCCTTGCGCCTGGAGGAGCATAGGAAGAGACAATCACTCATATGTTAATTAGGAGGCCCTACTATACTGGCCAATGTATACCACCCGGCCGGTGTGCGGTGTTACATATCCGCTACATCCGGAAAAGATGCTTACACAAATGACTTTTAAATAGCGATCGTCCCTAACTACTTTAAAACCTATCCTATCGAGCTAGAAATAACGAGGTTTAGTCGATCGCATGTCAGGTTCGGTTAATGAGAACCTGAACAATGCCCTCAGTGAAAAAGTGATGCTGGGTGGAAAAGGTAGTGCGGATTTATTGTTGCTGTACAGTGTAGCCTAGCGTTCTGCGGTCGAACTATTTTATATAATATAAACAAAACAATTAACTAGGATGGCTGCTTCCATATATAACCAACTATCACAGTATTAGCAATAAATACGGTCACACGACCTTGCGGTGCTCGTTAGTCATAAGCACAAAATAAAGATAATGTATACATTATAAATATAAACTATAAAATGCGGTCTCAGATGACCGGTCGGTACGTATTAGGCACCTACAAAGAAGCATAAAAATACAATAAAACAAAAATACAGTTGGATGAGTACCTATTAGTTATTGGTACGGAAAAGGTTCATAGATCACTGTATTTGATTTAAACATATTTTATTGTAACAATTGCACAATGGGATCGGGCACAAGTTCTTACAACTTAGATTTGCCCTCTCCCTACAGAATTATTATAAGCAGCCAATGATTGAGAACACTAAAACGAGGTGAGAGAGAAACAATAAAGTAAGAGGTGCGTGCGTGCGTGCGTGCGTGCGTGCGTGCGTGCGTGCGTGCGTGCGTGCGTGCGTGCGTGCGTGCGTGCGTGCGTGCGTGCGTGCGTGCGTGCGTGCGTGCGTGCGTGCGTGCGTGCGTGCGTGCGTGCGTGCGTGCGTGCGTGCGTGCGTACTTGCGTTCGTGCGTGCGTGCGTGCGTGCGTGCGTGCGTGCGTGCGTGCGTGCGTGCGTGCGTGCGTGCGTGTGAGAGAGAGAGAGAGATGTAGGGGAGAAAAACGATGTAAACAGATTAAAAAGGAATACGAAAGAAAAGAACAGCTCCTTCAAACACTTTCATTGTCGGATAGCGGTTAGCCATTAATATAATAGATTAAACAATATGAATAATTAAATTAACAGACCATATTCATGGTTATTCCATACCGTCGTCATTTACCCCCATTTACCCACCCCAACCCTTCCTCTCAACTCCCACCATGTTTTCACCGGGTCTTTTCTTCTCGTTTCTTACACGAAACAAAACGAAACAGAAACGGGAAATGAGACCCAGACACCTCCAACCCGCCCACCCTACACATTCAAAATGGCTCCACTCCTGTGTATTTATGTAAATCTGAACTTTTAACCTCCTCATAACTTGGAACGAAAGTTTGAGGAGATTAACGGTTTAGCGAGCCTTTATTGCATCCCCATCATCCCCTCTCCTGTCGTCATCGTCGTCGTCGTCGTCATCGCCATCGTCGTCTGCGGCATCGCATTATCGTGGATGACCCGAAAACCAATAGGAGAGTAATACATTAATTGTGAGTACGGGAAGAACAATATACACAGTAACGACAGCGGAAATAAAGCATTACAGTGTATAGCACATCTATGCAGTCATTTCTATCATAAACATTTAACAGTAACGACAGCGGAAGCAAAAATTTAAAGTATATAGTATATCTATACAGTCATTTGTATTCTAACCATGTAACCATGACAATAAAACTACGGACTGTTACTACATCATATCAAATGTTGAGAACATATATGAGGTTAAAATCTGCCAGTAGCTTGAATACAATTTTGAACTTGTTTGAAGATGTATTCATTTTCCTGGACGGATAGAGATGTATTTCCTTTGCATAGCAAGTCACTCATCAAAGGAATATACAGATGTAGTTGTTGTAATAAGTGCTGTCTATGTATAGTGTAGTAAGGACATTTTAAAAGAAAGTGATTTGCATCTTCTACTCCTGTCTTACAAAAGCAATTAGGTGTGGGAGATAATCCTATTCTATATAAGTCACAATTTAAGTTGGAGCAGTTGCTACGTAGTCTGGTATGAAGGATAGAAAGTTTTCGAATTCCGTAGTTATAGAAACTCGGAGGGATACAGTTTCTAGATTTTATTAGCTTCTTAAATTTTGAAATTTTTGGTTCTGATTGTACATTGTTTTCGAGTGTGTTTCAGATTTGAATGGTGCTTGGGAAAAACGATTTTTAATACATATTTTCAATCATGATAGGGGCACATTCACATTGTGTGGCTTGCGTAAGTCGTAGCGCTCTGTTGCATTTGTGCGTGTCGGTGTAATGTCCGTTATAAAATCTGATACCTTGTCGTCGTACAGTAATTTGTGTAACGTTATGAGGTTCTGCTGCCTTCGTCTGTCTTTCAATGTCTCCCACCCCGTTTCATTATAAATGCTAGCTATGTAGGAGAATCTAGGGAGACCTGTCACAATTCGATCAGCTTCAAGTTGAAATCTTTCCAATTTAATGTCATCATCAATAGTACAACCGTCCCACACACTAGACGCATACTCTAATAAAGGTCGAAGATAGGAAACATAAATTGTATTAAATGTGCATCGATTTAAAATAAATTTGAGTTTTCTCATAACCGAAAGTATTTTAGTAGATTTTTTTAATATAGAAGCAATATGACTTTTCCAGCTAAGGTTCTGGGATAGGGTGACCCCTAGGTGCTTGTGCGTCTCAGAATATTCAAGATTCTTATTGCTAAATACGAGAGCAAGGGTGTCATTATCATTATTTGCTCGACCACTAAATTACATACATACAGTCTTTTCTGGGTTGAATTTAACAAGCGAGACATCTGCGCAGTCAGCTAGTTTGGCTAGGTCACGATTTAAGGACATCTCCATAACATTACTACTGTTTGAAGAGCAGCATAAAGTGGTGGTGGCATCAGCAAAGAGGCGCGCTAGAGTCTCCAAATTATCAGCAATGTCATTTACATATATAGAACATAAAAGTGGTCCTACAACCGACCCTTGGGGCACGCCTGCTTGAATGTCACCTAATTCTGATATAGTTTGATTTACTGATACAAATTGACTTCTTTTATGAAGGTAGTTTTCTAGCCATAGTAAAAGGCTGCCACAAATCCCGTATTGATTTAATTTAAACAAAACGCCTTTGTGCCATACTCTGTCAAATGCTTTTGAGACATCACAGAATATAGAAAATGTTTGTCGACGCTCATTGAGACCCTTTGGCAGTTTGATTATATATGTCTATTAGTTGATACACAGTCGAGCATCCAGGACGAAATCTGGCTTGATATTTATAAAGCAAATTGTATTGATTCATGTGATTATATAGCTTTTTAAATACCAGACGTTCCATTAATTTACCAACACAACTTAGTAATGACACAGGTTTATAATTATCTGGATCACTCTCAACACCCTCCTTGAATAATGGCACTACATGCGCAGTTTTCCATTGTGATGGGAAACGACAGTCAGTTATCACTGTAGGTGATGCGTTAAAGATGACGTAAGCGAGTTGGCACGATTCTGAAGTTGGTGGGAAATATCCCTAGGCGAACTGTCGCTGTGGCTCACGTTCAAAGACGGTGAAGAAGAACGATGCAGATGCGGATGTCTATTAGATAGTAATATTAGCTTACATATCTTAATTCAAGCAGAGTGTCAAAAAGGTCCGTACTGTAGTGGAAGTTGGAAGCTACACTGTAGTAATGAAGGGATACAGTTGAAACTTAAATAAAGCATGTGCATCTTCTGTGCACACAATGCATGCTGCGCCGCATACCTCGTGCGGTGCACCAGGCAATGTCTCAGTAGACTGTGGTCTAAAAGTTAAATATTACACACGATACAAGAACGACCCAAGAGAGATCTGACAAAATGCTAGTACTAGTGAATCGAGGAGCTTAATAATATCGTTTTAAATAGGTCTGCTGCCATAAAGAAGATGGAGCAATCCATGTTGAATTTAAATCATACATATGAACTACTCCACGATAAAGCGGATAAATATAATAGGCGGGGGAGTCTCCGAATTACTGGCTTTAAACTACACCAGTCTAAAGCAACGGATGACGCGGCGATTCGAGTGACACAAGCAATCACTGTACACGTGGCTAGAGCAGACATAGCGCAGTCGTATTTCATCGGACCGACAAAGAGCCAGATAATTGTCAAATTCGTATCATATCGGAAACGAACAGAGATCTTACACGCTCTTCAGAATGTGCAACACCTTACCTGTATGGTTTGCTTGAAATTATATTATCCTAGGCCTAGGTTAGACCACCACCCAAAAATCCACCTTAATTCACAGTATACCACCTCAGAATTCTGGATGCCAGCTACAAACTGTACTTATTTAATACCCAAAACGCCAAGCTGTCTCACACGAGCATTTTAATGTTTTGTTTATCTTTATTTTTTCTCTCCCGTTCTTCTCTTTTTCTCTTCTGTCTCCAATTCTTACGATCTTCTTACTGTTACTGTTGAAGCTCTATCTGTCTGTCGTGCATGCGTGTCTCTACGACACCACCGCAAGTGCACATGACCTTCTGTGATGTATCTAATTGGCAGTGGATAATGGCATAACTAGTTACCGTGCGGCTATTGAGCTGTTTCATTGCTACTCTACTAAATTCACAGGTTACAGAGGCACATCCCCTTCCTTCCGTGAAATATGTACGCAGCCCAGGGTGAAATATTTAGGAACTTTCGTGGACTTCACGCAGCCCATCTACCACAGTTTCATATCAACTATCAAAATAATGTATCGGCCGTATTAATAATCCACATGATCCTTGCTCAGGTCTGTGATGTAGAAACTAATCCAGGCCCCACCAAGAGTAGTGACATGTCTATCGCTCACCTCAATGTATGTGGCCTTAACGATAAACTCCATCTTATTGAAGCTAATCTGTCCCAGTTTGATTTTATTGCTGTTACTGGAAGTCACCTCACGTCAAATATCAACACTAATACCACTAAACTGTCAGGCTTCCGGGAGCTGCATCGGATGGACAGTCAGAAGGCGTTGTGAGGAGTATGTGCCTACATATCTGAAAACCTTGCTATCTCCCGTCGTTTTGAATACGAATGTCCTAGCATTGAAATGAGATGGATAGAGATTCACGACCGGCCTGAATTGCTAATGTGTGCCATTTAACGTCCACCCAATATGACTGTGGATAAATCGCAAACTATTTCTGATAAAATAGAGAATGTTCGTGACGTAAATCCAAACCAAACTCCTGTATATGGGACTATGCACATGCTGATCGAGACTCATTCAGGGATCAGCTATCCAACGCACCTTGGAGTAACATTTCTGATGATAATGGTGTTGGCATCATTCTAGTAACAGACAATCACTACACATATATTATTGATGCTGCTAATGCTAGTATTCCCAATACAACTATTACTATACATCCCAATGATAAAGTCGATGTCCAATAAAATAAAACATGAGATGCGAATTAGAGAAAAGCTATTTAGGAAATCAAGGAAAACAAAACAAGAGCAAGATGTGGCCAACTTTAAGAAACAGAGGAACCTGGTCAACACACTAGTTCGGACAGCTAAACCAAACTTTAAAGATAAATCAGCTGAAACAATTAAAAGCGGACGCACAGGCTCCAAACAGTGATGGAAAATATGTACGTCCTTCTTAGCTGACACTAACTCTAATTTTAACGAAATGCCCCCTTTAAAGTGTGAAGATGGCTCATTTACTTACGATTCTTCTGAAAAGACAGATTTAAGTAACCTTTACTTTTCTAATATCGCCACACTTGACGACGCTAATGCTCACCTACCTCTGTATACAGAGAATACTTTAAACTCAATCACAATAACAATTCTCGGTGTCTCAGATGTACTGTCTAATTTTGACACTTCTAAAGCCGGTGGCCCAGACAGATTAAGCCCGAAACTGTTATATGAGAGTAAGGAGGTTTTGGGCCCAATACTGGCGCAAATTATTCCATTAACAACGCACATTTTCCGACCACATTGAAAATTGCTAATGTACCTCTTATTTTTTTAAAAAGGTGAAACGAACCCATGTTCACATTATCGACCAATATCTCTCTTGTGTTGTCTATGCAAACTTATGGAGAGAAGTGATTTAAACACATTTAGAACTATATTAGACACAATATAACTCCATACCAATCGGGATATCTTCCGTCAAATTCTACAGTAAATCAACTGTTAGCCATCTACACCGACATCGCTCGGGCTCTCGACGATCACAAGGAAACACTGTTCTTATTCTTTGATATTTCTAAAGCATTCGATCGAGTGTGGCATCGTGGCCTTCTACAACAATTGAGGAATTGCGGTATCTGTGAAAATGTACTCGAAAACCGTTATCAGCGAGGAGCTATAAACGGCAATGAATCTACCTAGCTTCGCTTACACAATTACACACATATTAATGGCATGCCCAGCGATATCCTAAACAATATTGGACTGTTTGCTAACGATACCTGCTTATATTTAATGTCTGATAACTTAGAAGCACACGTTGCAACAATTGACCATAATTTCGGATCATGGCGCATTAGGTTAACACAGGGCGTATCGAATATAATGCCTCCGAAACGACTAGTCTTTTCCTGTTAAATTGAACAATTCTGAAATACTCCCATCAAATAACCATAATCATCTTGGTATGATCATCAATAACAAGGGCACTTGTCTTACCCACGTGGACAACTTAATAACAAATGCCGAACTCAAACTCTGTTTACTCAAACGTCTTGGAATTATGTACAAAAGCTTTATTAGGCCATCTCTAGAAAACGCAGACGTTGTCTGAGATAACATACCACAGTAACTTGTAACTCGATAGAGGACATCCAAAACGACCCACTCAGGACAGTATGATGAATGACGCGTAGTGCCTGTACCGAAGACCTGTGCGCAGAAACAGGAATAGAAACGCTTTCACATAGACAGGAATCTCACAGATTAGTTATGCTGTATAAAATTATCAACGGGATGGCGTGTGAAATTCTGAGTAATCATCTTCCATCATTATCCCAGGCACGAAACCCCTACACCATTCATCACGCAAATGTACTCACTCCATTTCGGTGCCGTGTTGCGCTCCGTGTGGAATCTGTTTTCAGCAACAGTTCACGCACGGAATACTCTCCCAGGGGAGGTCACGTGTTCCGCCACCCTCATTGAATTCAAGAGCAAACTTAAAGCAATATCATACGACCACCTCCTATCTGGTATTATGTCGGCCAAAGGTTTGCTAATGTAATCCCATGCAGGCTTCGTAATGGTTGTAGTAATTTAAATCGACATCTACTTGAACATTTTCTGTCAGACTCAACTAGCTGCCCATGTGGACACACAGATGAATCCACAAATCACTATCTCCTCCACTGCCCTCTTTTTAACGACCAACTCGTATCTCTACAAAATCAGCTCGTCCTAAAGAATATCTCTCTTGCCACACTGACAGCTAATCACCTTCTATAGGGCATTAAATTCTTGAAAAAGCATATTACAATATGTAACGCCATATGCCAATATATAGTCAATACACCCCGCTTTAAGTAACTTACTATGTGTTAAATTCACAACCATAAGTGATAAATGCAAACAGCCCAATATGTACAAGCATGTTGAACACAGCATTTAAAGCTCCTCAACACCTTACCTTTCTTACTCTTGTCAAATTCTTAGTTTATACCCTGTTTCTCATACACCGCTCGCCTCTCTTTTTGTCTCTCTTTCGCTACCTCCCCCCACCCCACCCATACACGCACGCGCGCGCGCACGCACGCGCGCACGCACACACATATGATACTCGTACGCACGCACGCACATATTCACGTACGCACATACGCAAGCGTACGAGCTACCTAGTAAAATAGTAATCAGTGGTTGATATAAATTATCAATTAACTAGTTATACATACGTTTACAAGTTTTATTATAACCCATCTTGATGTATTTATTATTGTATAGCATTTGCATGCATGGGAGACACGTGTATAAGACTTATGTCTTACTATGCTCCCATTGAACAAAATAAAATTCTGTTTAAAAATCCCCCTAGAAAACAAAAAACAATTCGTCTACAGCCGCACACCACACAGATTCTGATCCCCAGCGACCCAGCGAGTGCAGACAAACAAAAGATAACCCCTTCGCGGAAAATATATAAAAATACCTGTCACGTGTTGTCACGGTAGACTGGTTTTCCAAAGGCCTTGCCAGTTTATCCGACATGCGCGGGGTTACGAATTTAGCCATGTCGGAGAAGTGGAGAATTACGCGCTATAGATCATACTGGCAAATTCAAAAGTCCATTACATCATAAATTATATAACTATATTTGTCACGTACGATTACTTGATGCCGGACTAAACGTTGTTGTACGAATTGCATGTATTTATTATTTAATAAAGAGCATGCTGACTATTTTGAAACTAATTTGACTGCGCGATGATGTTGTGATAGACAGCAACAACACCCAGTCAAATTTATTTCTAAATACTGAACAGCTTACATGTACAGTTTTCTGGAAATTCAGATTCTGAGAGTGCCGGGATCGATCGATCGCAAGGTGTGGAGTTTAGCTAGAGATGGGCGGGACATATATACAACTGAAATCCTGCGTTGTATGTATTTGGGGAACATGGTCAGGCCAATGTTAGTAGTCTGTTCCGCCAGACTTATTCTCAGCGTACACCTTACGACCCAACAACTTGGTGAATAATTGTTCTGAGTTGGTCCGAGTACACGTATGGTTGCATTGAGAGGTGAAATCGTAAGCTGTACGACTGGCATACCACGAGTCGCCAACCAGTTGCCGAAGATCAAACATTTTAACACGTTCAACTAGTTGGAGACTAGCCGTCAATTCAGTCGCTGTATGTGCGCCGGTCAGTTGCGAGTTGTCAGAAGCTGGTCAATTATAAACCAACCATGAGAGCGTATTGCGGCACGTATTCCCCTGTTAACGAATGCAATTAGAATCGCAAAATAACATAATCTGTTCTCAAATGCGAAGACTTGTCATACAACTCCATCAATTATTTTGATGGAAACAGGTACCATCCGTAACGGCCGTGCTCGTTTTAAACAGACCTCTTGTATAGAACCACACGCATGTGACTACAAAACCTAAATTGTGTATGCAGCAAACATGCACTATGCGCTATGGCGGGATGTTCACAAATTCGTGATTGTTGGTGCAATGAGTTGAACTCGCGATGTGTAGTTACACAGCCATTGTATATTGCTATGCTAAACCACATACACAATGCGCGGTACTAGTCCGCAGGCTGATGAGTTTCTCATCCCCCATGTCAATGCAATTTGTGCCATCGTAGCAGAAAATCAGAAGCAATAACTCCCCACGAAACCTAAAATACCGGCATGCACATACATAGATAATTGCTCATGCAATGAGTTGAACACGTCAAATATACGCTTATTAACCACACCAATATAAATATATTCCTGTATGCGTAGATCTATGTTAAAAGGGTGTTTTTCTCTCTAAAACAATTGGTACTTCAACTTAATAATGGGCGGGGAATATCTAAAGATGGAAGCCTATGTAACAGAAGTCACAGAAACATGGAAGTGTCAACATACCATAGCTACTTACTTGGACGATAGGACGACAATTTATCAGACGTATGTCCAATATAGTTTGCTTTTCAAATGCTAATCATTCTGATCGTGTGATGTGAGCGCTCACTCATTCACGTTTCCAGAGTATCCATCCATCATCTGACCTCGCATGACGTCATAATTAGTTCGCGCGTGTATGATTACGTCACAATCCTTACGCCACAAAGGGTTCCATATAGACAGTCATCAAATCTCAAATAGTATGACACGCTGTATGAATTGTATGTCTTTATACTTATTTGCTATTAAATAAACATGCTGTTGAATATTTTGAAACTAACTTGACTGCGCATAACCTAGTCAAATTATTTTCAAAATATTCAACAGCTAACCTGTGTAATTTTTGGAAATTGATAATCAGGGTATGCAGCGACCGATCGATCCCAACACAAGCGAGGTGTGGGTGGAGCTTGGCTAGGGATGGGCGCGGTGTAGCTAAAACCGGAAAGATCCAATGTTAACGCCATGCGCAGCTATATATGCGCGTAGGTTGGCATCATGCCTGTGCACGCTCTGTCAATTCATGACACGAATGGTATAATGTTGCATAAATAGACACGCATGCGTCAATAATTCATAAAATATACACCGATTCGCTTGACGCGTTGTCTGTTTAGAACAAAACAACTTTTGTTCAATATATGACAGCCTACCACCAACGCACTGGTCGATTCCCAACTCAAAATGCATGCGACGTAATTACGCTAATTCATTTGCTCAGACGGTTCGTATAATAGGACATAGTTATGATAAAAATAAGCATAATTTGTGGGATGTTCTCATACATCCAATATGTTCCAGTCAGTTTAATAAGAAAATAATCACGTACTAGCCTATCAGCAGGAACAACTGTACTAGAACAAATTACAAATATCCCGTGGACTAAAGGTAATTTCGGCGACAGAGCTTTCGATATCTGCTTTGCCTACTCTTGATTCCTGTGCAGGTATACGCTAGCCGTAGCTGGAGTGGCGTAGATATATGCGGCTTATCAATTGCCGTAATTGAAAAAGTTGAAATGGGAATTCCCGTTTTATGCGTTTTCAAATCTGCATTTCTTGCTTATTTCTTACTGTATGCTTGAGCACGAGCAGCAGAACCAGTCAAGTTTACTTTCCGGACACTTAACTGAGATTAATATGCCTTACTATGGCGAGTCTCGTCAACACTTTGAAAGAAAACAATGAGATTGGTCATTTAAAACGTAAGAATTATTATGTTGAATATTTTGAAACTAACTTAACTGATTCAACGGATTACACGTGTGGTTGCCTTGCAATTGAGATATTGGTGCTCTATGGTGCAAAGGGTTGCGTTAATAGTAGCGTTGGCTCTGTATATCGACGTCAATAGAAAGGACTCCATGACAAGTGCCTATCATCTCAGAATGCTGTAATTGAGGGATCCGATCTGCATCCCAAGTGTCTGACGTCACAGCCAATATTAGTTCAACTTGGCTTGGTTGACTTATTTTCACATCTTATCTTGAATACTATGGGTATTAGTATATGGTTATGTGGGGTGTACATCACCTCATTCCATAAAAAGAGAGATGGTTACAAAGAATGCAATATTTAAGATGAACCATTGACAGAAAATATCCCACAACATATATAAAACATCTATGTTTAGTGACTCGTCTTAACATTGACCACCGTACGCGTGCGCGTGCGTGCGTATGTGCACGTGAGCGTGTATGACTGTGTGTCCGCGTGCTTGCGTATGTGTGTGTTCGTGTATGCGTGTGCCTTTCTCTCTCCACTCTCCTCCCTCCCTCCCTCCCTCCCTCCAGCTCTCTCTCTCTCTCTCTCTCTCTCTCTCTCTCTCTCTCTCTCTCTCTCACACACAACACACTCATCCTCTACATGAAGTTTACTCTCTATTACACTCAAGTACAAGTCCGCGCTCCACCCTTCTCCATTTCTCTGTTCTGCATTCACAAACGCAGGTAAACACAGTATCCTAACACCCGCACGCACACACACACAAACACGCATCCACGCACTCATAAGCGCAGATACTCATGCAGGCACGCACTCACGCACGCACATATGCGCGCACGCCCATACATATGCACGCTCACACGCTCGTACGCGCTCGCCCATGCACGCACGCATATTGTGTGTGTGCTGTATATCAGCTACCACTCTGGTTATTTTTGAGCGGCTTGCACATTGATCATATTCAATTATATAATTCTCAATCTAAAAGGCTGTTTACGGTCTTAGGTCTGTTCAGGGTCTGTTCACGGTCTGTTCAGGGTAGATAGAAGATACGAATTCCGTGAAACAACATTTTAGATAACTTTCATTTAATCGGTTAATGACTAAATTTCGTAAAGAATATCCATGTATATGCGTATTGACTATGCGTTTGAAGGACAATAGAAGTCAGCCACTCGTTCGAAAATGTGTCAGTAGAATGACTGGAGTGGTGATCGAGACAGTCATTCCCATTTTGAATTTTCAAAAAATTGGCTTCTCTTGGATACCACGTAGACATTGTTGCATACCACTGTAGATGCCGGTTATGGCGGGCTGCCCCAGTAAGTGGTTAAATAATTCAAATAAATGTTGTATTTGAAGAAATGGGGACGTATTAAAGATAAAGCTATGCATGATAAGTTGATGTGTTGCGATGCATCGCTCAAAAGCGAAGCAATAATCACGAATATGTAGTGACGCGGAACTTCATTGTAATGTATTTCAATGAGCATGCACACGGCAAAGTGCCATATCTGTTTCAATAAAGGCTGCCGATATGATTAGGTGATAGGAAATGGTGTATAAATAATGAAAATAAAGAAATAATGTGTGGCACGCTCTTTGTGTTGCATGTTAACCTATATAAGCGCTGCTCACCGAGACACGAAATCATTAATATTCTGATAAATATGGTTACAGATATCATTCATGTGTCTTAAATGAGTGTCAGGAAAAGGTTCCATGCAAGGCAGTAAAGCCTCATACCAGTATATGGTGCTTTTCCACTTGCTGTGTTCTGCCATACCACATACAGAGTATCGACGTGTTTGTCAGCGAGTTCATATGTACATAATGCGAATACAGATTACCATATCATAGTATGCATGCAATGTTTCTGATTGAAATCAGCTGCACAAATGCATGTGGACATCAAACATACTGTATTCTAAAGAAGATAAATTGCTCCAATAACGCGAACCACTCCACAAATATAGTTAGAGAGTATTCTCCCGCATAGAGCTTGTTTTTCCATGATGCGATAAATCATAATATATTCCCTCAAATGTTCGTTTTATCACGACGACTGTTTGTAATGTTTTGATGTCATAATAACACAGCGGTAGTCTATTGCGGATGCAGTCGATCATGGAAAGTAATAATGAAACAGCCACTAGATTAAGCATACAATCGCCATTACTGGATACAAATACACTGTTTAAGGAACTGCCAATTGTCTTCTATCTAGTAGGCAATGCTCTAAATTTCATAATAATAACATCTTTTAACAGATTTAAGAATTGCAAGTCTCCGATATTTACAATTTTAACTGGTCTGGTGGTTATGGATATGCTTACTTGTTCATGCACTGCCGGGTGTTTAGCATTCATGCTGCCTACAGTGACGTTTCGTGAAATAGCGTTTCTCTACCCTCTGCTTGTTTTCGTACGGGATGCATGTGCAGTTGCTAGTGTGTATTATCCCGTGTTCTTCGCGGCTGTGATATTGTACCAAATGCCATGTCCACTATCTGCAATGAGTCGAGTAACCAGTGCGTCGATGTTGAAGTGCTGTGCCTATATAAGTGCAGTTTTCTCTGCGTTTATGGTGTGGTTTAGCATTCAACACTGGAACAGGTCATATGTGTATAGTGCTAACGTAGTCATCGTATGCATATTCCACGGGGAACATTTTGTGAAAGATATTGCGTTTTTTCTTACATGCAATGCTCTGCCCAGTTTAGCTATTTTTATCCTCCATGTAATCAAGCACTGGGATATCTCCGGCACTAGTGTCTCCTCAGACTCTAAGCACCACCGGACGAACACGGATGCGAGAGTTGTAACGATCGTTATCATCATCTTCTATAGCTGCTTGCTTCCACAATCAATATACACAGTACTCCAACATAGCAAGCTACAGGAATTCATAAACGCTGAAGATTATATCTTCCTCAGTCTATTCTACATCGTGTCTCTGAACAGCGCCATCAATGCGACAGTATATTACATTGCTGTCAAATCAGTACGTGATGATTTCATTACACTTGTTTGCAATAAGCGATATAAGAAACGTGCAATATGATTTTGTTATGATTTTGAACAAATCTCATCTCTAATTCAAGTATCTGACGTCGTAAACAAAGTACTTGTTAAAGATTGATGACGCCACAATCAAATAATGTTGGCCCGTACATTAAATGGAATAATGGTAAGAAAATTCATGAATCCATTTCCTCACGAAATCATATGATATCATAATCAACCACGTGGCGTGCAAGCTGGCGTCATAAGCATGACGTCATGAATGACTAGATAACGGCCGTCTTTAACGTTTAATAATTCGACATGTTGTACGAATTGTGTCTTTACCTTTTAATAAATATTCTGTCGAATATTTTGAAACTAATTTAACTCGGCGCTGTTGTTTAGCTCTATGGAATTTGATAGTCAAGAAGTTCAGGGATTTCAGGGAGCGATCGATCCCAACCCAAGCTAGGCGTGCCGGAACTTAACTAAGGAGGGGCGGGGCATAGCTAACACTGGAAAGGTCTGAATTGTAAGTCATTGATAATTTAATAGAATTTAATAAAGACCATGTTGACGATTGTAAAACTAATATGACTGTGGGTTGTCGGTGCTATACGCAACAATATCACTCAGTCAAATTTGTTTCAAAATGCGCAACGGCTTAACTATATATTTACCTTGAAGATGAGGCAGAGTAAGGTCCAAACTGCTGAAAAAATCCATTCGAAAACATGTGTTTAATGAGTTATCGAACTGGGGAGAGCATTGTTAGTAATGGATCTCCATATTGTTATATATGATACATATCTACCTGTAATAAGTCACACCGACAAAACATACTCCATATCAGATTGCATAGGAATAGTGATACATTTGTGTATGGTTTCTCTTAGGTGTGCTGTTGATTTGGAGTAGAAACAGTATGTCCAACTTTATGCTTGTTAAAATTAAGCACATTCAATATCACTATTGCCATCTTTGTCATTATCATATTTTCCGAAAGGTTGATCGTATTTGGCAACTCCATTCATTTTCTTGTCGCAATGACACTTTCCAGTTTTAGCCATGCCCAGCCCATCTCCGGCTAAGCTCCACCCGCAACTCATTCGCGTTGGTATCGATCGACCCCTGGACTCCCTAACTATCAAGTTCCAGAAAACTATAGTTTTATATATACAGGTAAGCGGTAAACTATTTTTGAAATTAATTTGATTGGGCGCTGTTGCTGCCAACGCCCAATCATATTAGTTTCAAAATATTCAACAGCATGTTTATTAAACAGTAAAGACATATAATGCGTACGACAACGCATAGTACGCCACTAGTTTTTTGCTCATAATGTGCCTATATACGCAATGCATGACGTCATTGCGTATGACGTCATCCTACACATCACGTAGTTGATTATGATGTCAAATAATGGAAGGATAAACTGGAAAGTTCAATTATCCGCTAATAAACAATTTATCACGAAACTCTGTCACATAACTCTACGACCTCCTGCACTACTTCAGGAATGCATCAACCATTTGAACACGAAAAAATAAATTAGAAAACTCCTTTAAAAATTAATAATATTCTATTGAAGCAGCACAGTGGCCATTTCAAATTACTTTCGAATTATTCAGCAGCTCACTCTTATACATAAAGATGCTGAGATTCCGGAGGTCAAAGGTTAAAAGGTATGTGTATGGATCTCCAATGTAGCAAATTAAACACATGACTTGGATATATAACTAAAGATTGTGTTTACTGTTACATGTAAGATTAGCATGTGCTAGCGTAATGCTTGTGGTCGTACGTACAATGCAGCGGCAGACCGGTATGTAGGTACACTATTCTTTCATCTTGACTGACTTAGTTTAAGTCACCTTTCCAGAGTATCCATCCATCATCTGACCTCGTATGACGTCATAATCACCTCAGCGCGTGTATGATGACGTCACAATCATTACGTCACAAAGGGTTCCATATAGACCGTCATCAAACCTCAAATGATTCGACACGTTGTATGAATTGCATGTCTTTGTAATTATTCTTTACTATTTAATAAACATGCTGTTGAATATTTTGAAACTACCTTAGGCAGCAACAGCACCCAGTCAAATTAGTTTCAAAATATTCAACAGCTTACCCGTGACATTGGTAGTCAGGGAGTTCAGAGATCGATCGATCCCAACACGAGCGAGGTGTGGGAGGATGGCGTGTCATGGGTAAAACCGGAAAGGTCCATTCTATGACTCCTCTTGGATAATAATGGCAGTTGTATATGGCTATGCATGGTGCAGATCACCTCTCTCCATAAATAGAGATCTGATTACAGACACTATAGTAATAGTTCAACACATAGTATCAATGATAATAACGGTATTGCATAATGTGTGTGTTTAGTCTGAACATGAATACCAACAGCATGCGCTGTTTGAAATTTATGCATTTGAATTATGGACACATGTGTGTGAATGCACATGTGGCAAACCGCTATGTTGATCGGCACAAAATTAACATGAAGTCTGGATCTTGTATAATGCCATCTGAATTAGGAATGCAACTGCTGATATATCAAAATAATAAAGAGTACTCGCCTACCAATTACCAGTTTCTGTCATTATTGGATAATTCAAGTTGCTAGATGACGATGTATGTAATCTATTAAAATACACTTGAGGCGTTCAATTGCGCAGCCGTTCTTAATAACGTGTGTTACTGGGCATGTGCCGTACCAGCACTGTGCTAATAAATCCCGGTATTAACACTAACATACATCTGTTATGCTACACACGTTAATCTCATAATGCACGCCTACACAGTGTGAGTACTGTCTATGAAACGCTCTTGAAATGGCAGCCGGCCATAAGCTTTTGCGACTGACTGACGAACAAACTAACGAAGGACTACCACGGTTTATGGAGCCTGTATCCACAGGACCAGTCGAAAGCCTGTCTAATGCGTCCAGTGACTGCTCTACATATGCATACAAGCACACGTTTCTGCAATAGCCCAAGCTATCTCCTGTAGAACCAGAGTTATCAAAGTAATGATATTTTAATTACGCTCGTTGTCATGGCATTGACCTTTGACTGTTTCATTGCAAATATGCCACACGTCTTCAGCACCACACTGGCACTCTTCCAGTCAAACCTAGTCAATATTTCTCCAGTAGAACAGCTTATTGACAAATTAATTTTTCAGAATAATCATATATCGATTAATCTTTTTTGCGATGGCCTTCAACTTTGACCTTTTGACCCTAACTGTATCATCCCTCTTTGCGACCCAATACGCAACCTCTCTCCCAATAGTTATCAAGATAGGTACAGTAGAACCAGAGCTAATGACAAATTACTTTCTAAAACACTGTTGTTTAATCTGTTCGCCATGGCATTGACATTTAAACTTTTGACCCCAAATTTATCACACGTTTTCGGGCCTCCACGGAAAACCTTACTCTCAAGGTTGATTACTGCATGACAAACACTCGTGAAACTCCAAAGTGGAATAAGCCATTGTGGCTGGCCGGCTGGCCTCCTGGCCGCCCGCCTGCCCGCCCGCCCGACCGACCGACCGACAGACTGACTGACTGACATGATGGTTTACTGGACTGGTACAGGCAACTAAAAGGATGCTGTTGTATCAGATATGTAGGGGTTCCATTATGCACGTATTGCGAGTCACACACACCTCCACCACAATACGCAATATATCCTCATTTGCCTATACTCCTGAGCATCATGTTCTATTTTATAGCCCTAGATTCTTCTTAATTATAAACGCAACTCCACTGAAGTACATACGATATATCGTCATCGTACGATAAACAATGGTTGCTGTGACTTCTTGAGCTATATATTTATCAGTAAACATAGCCACATCTGGTAGCATGCCAATTGATATTTGCACCTGGCATTTGTTAATAATGAGAATTTTGAGTGCCCAACAACCACTGTCGCGCATGATGGTGGCGATATTTGTATGTCTGGTAATAATATCGGTATGTGCTATACAATAGTTTGCCTGCCACCACGGTTGCGCAATTATGTGTGAGTACATCGTATTACTATCAGCAAATGTATTCTTGACTTAATCATGTACACGGTTTACTCGAGCCTGATATCGTTAATTATTTGGAAACAATTTGACGTGGCATAGTCGTTATACAGACAATGTAATGGACCTTTCCATTTTTAGCTATGCCCCGCCCATCACTACCTAAGCTCCACCCACACCTCGCCATGTTTGGATTGATCGATCCCCGAATGCCCTAGCCATATATTTCCTGACAACTATACAGGGAAGCTGTTGAATATTTTGGAACTAATTTGACTTGGTGCTGTTGCTGCCTATGGCAGCAACAGCGCCTGGTCAAATTAGTTTCAAAATATTCAACAGGATATGCATTAAATAGTAAAAGCAAACAATTTGTACAACAAGGCATAGACCGTCTTCAAATATGCGTTCGTGACGTACTTATCGACATCATTCATGACGTCATCCATTATGATGTCATTCTACACTCCGCGTAGATGATTATGACGTCATATGATGGGTACATACTCTGGAAAGGTGAATTATCAAGTAAACCAGAGTGAGACAGATCCTAAGGAACTAGAGACGTTCATCCCTTCTCTGTAAGAAAAGAAATCTGTTTAACAGAATCGCGTGGCAGTGGTCGTGGACCTGATTAATTCATTCTAGGTGTTCTTATGGTACCGCGAGGAAGAACCGCTAGGAAAATCGATATAATAACGTGACATGAATTAGTCCATATGGAGGATTGATAATGTCGGAGATTATACAAAACTATTGGCAAACACTATACGCGTATGGACGTGCGACCGTTACTCACGCTAATAAATAAGACCTTCTACTGAAAGCATGTCTCGTCAGGGCCGGATTGGGTATATTTAAGTTTGGGCTAATTAGCTGTGGGGGTCCTGATCGGGTGAGTCAAGAGGGAATGGCTACTACTACCACTACTACTACTACTACTACTACTACTACTACTACTACTACTACTACTACTACTACTACTACTACTACTACTACTACTACTACTACTTTTTTTTTCTTTCTTTTTTTTTTTTGGAAAATCCGACGCTGACGCAGTCGGATACACTTCCCGGAGGAACTCCTTTAAAAAGGCTTGCAAACGCCCAATAAAAAATCGGTTGAAATAGCAGGCTTTTTTAATAGAATAACAATACAAACCTAACATGTCAAAACAGTGCAAGGTAAAATACTCTATTATCATATACCACAACCGTGGCATAACTACATAGAAAACATAATTAATAAAGAGCTGACTACATAACATAATTCAACAAAGACATTGCTATTTGCGCACCGTGTAGTAGTAGGCCCAAATGGCGAGCATAGCTAACCAACAAGTGGGAAAGCAACTCATCAATAATTAGCAGTAAGCTACTGCTAATCATTGATGTCATTGACCCGATTCATGGCCGGCAGGCTAAGTAGATCATATGTAGTTTAACGTAGCACACCGTATAGTAGTAGGGCCAAATGGCGAGTGCAGCTCGCCAACAAGTGGCGAGGTGACTCGTCAATAAGTAACAAAAAGTCACTCATTGATGCCAGTTAGCCGATTATTAAATACCCAACGGACGTTGTAGCCTTTATATAATATAATGCACAAAGCAAACGTATACAAACTATGACTACTTAGATGGCGCTGTGGGTTCACATTCTAAATTACCTTCATTGTAAGTTTTTGCAAATTACACTGGAACAAATACACCTACAGTAAATATTTACAACATGAAGCTAATTGTAAGATATCACACTCTGTTAACTTGAAAATCGGATTACCACCAGAATATTGACATAATGCTCATTTGATATTTAAATATTCTGATCCCAAGGTTAGGATATTCGTCAAGATTGGAGTCTCCTAAGGCATTACAATTTTAAAATAAAGGCAATTAAATTAAATTAAAATAGCATTTATCAATATACAGCATGCAGCGAGTGTGCTAGCTTATACAAGTTCCGCTTCTGATATTTTTAGATATCCGTATTCAGTTGATACTAGGCCAGTTTTGCACCATACGTCTTTAAATCTACTTTCTCTGCCATGTTCTACTAGCCTGTAAAATTCACAATGAATGCAGTTTATCAACAATGATCGAAATATAGCTTGTATGGCTCTCTGATGGTTGTTGCCGGTTTTATCTCTGGCCTCTGAACACCGATGCTTCCAGATGGCCCACACTCCTACGGATAACAGGGTTATTAACAGTTCTTTCTCCTTGCTATTAATGATTCGTCCGATAGTTGAGCAATCTTTGAACAAAATTGTTTCAGCCACTAAATTCACATATTTGGTTCCAAATTTAGCACGGAGCATATTGATATATACCCAAAAAACCTTTAGTTATGCGACACTGAGTAAATAGATGGTCTATCGTTTCCTCCTCAGTATTACATAATAAGCACCGGTCTGTACTTGATATTTTACACATATAGGTAAGATGACCGACCCATAGCCTTCGATGGAGTAATCGCCATGCCAGGTCGCGTGCATTTCCTGGTAGATAAGGTAGATGTGTTGCTTTCCAGGAATTTGTCCAGTTCTTTGGCGTGCATCCTAAATGGTTCCAATGCCTAACCACAATAGGAGTCTGTCTCCGACTTTGCATTAGAATTCTATACCAGTCTCTAGATGCCATGTTGTATTTATATGTTCTGACATAAATACTAATGTTGGTTGCAACATATCAATGTTGCCACATGCTTTCAGCAATTTGAACCATACAGCAGGTATTGTATTCTTTATTCTAACAAATAAGCGCTAAGCATCAATATGTCTCATTGATGTTATTCTTGCTACATCTTGCATCGCAATCCATTTACGAGATTTCGGATTTACCAAGTCATGTGAATATTTAATACCATTTTTGGCCATAGAGGGCAAATATACTACATCATCATTATCACGAATCAACTCGTTGCCCCAAAGACGTTGCTCTAAGGCATCTTCCCAATAATTGGGTTGTGGAATTGATCGTGTAAACATTTTTAAGGCTTCGAGCTGTTCTTTATATACATTTGGAATCTTTTGATGATTAGGTGGCAATAAACATTCTACTGGAAATGGGTCAACGTTCCTTTGGAGAAGTGCCCTTGAAACACTTGACCAAGAAGAGTTTGAAGTAAGTAACTTATTCAAGAATTTCAATTTTAAAGAAGCACACTTTGCTGAAACATTAACCAAATCCACTCCCCGGCATGCTTTTCATTGGTTAGGATTGATTGTGATACTAAATGGGCTTTGGCCTCCCATAAGAAGGGCAAAAGTAACGTGTTGATCTTTGACTCTACTGATTTGGGCATATGAACTACAGAAGCGGTATACCACAGTCCAGATAAAAGTAAATTTTTAAGGACAAATGTCCTGCCAAAGACAGTTAGGCGACGTCGTTTCCAATTTAGTAATGCACACTTTAGCTTGGATATCCTTTCTTCCCAGTTTAGAAATACATTTTGTTCTCTACTAAAGTAAATACCCAAAATTTGTATGACATCATTTGAGCAGTTAATATCCATCACATTATCAGTTCTGCCCTTCCAATCGCCCAAAAACAATCCCTTAGATTTATCTGTATTTACTTTAAGTCCTGATGCCTTTTGAAAATCTGTTAATACTCCATTTAAAATTCTAAAATCCGTATTTTTACCCGCAAACACAGTCGTATCATCTGCATATTGAGAACCCTTTAGTGGCCTTTCTACGCCACGTATACATATTCCTTGAAAGTCATTGCGTTGCCTCAATGTGGCCCCCAACGAGTCCATAGCTATGACGAATAGAAGCGGGGACAGTGAGCAACCCTGTCTGACACCTCGTTCCAACACTACAGGTTTGGATAGCTGATTGTTAACTAAATAGCAACTTGTTATATCAGTATATAAAATATTGACCCATTTAATAAATCTTGAACCAAAGCCAATATGGTCTAAAGACTTAAACAAGAAATCCCATTCTAGTCTGACAAACGCCGTCTCGTTATCAAGTGCTATTATTGCTGCTGGGATACAATCATTTTCAACTAATTAAATAAGGTCCCGTATAAGCAAAGTGCTGTTTAATATTGATCTTCCTGGCACGGAGCAGCTTTGAGCATCATGAATGACTTCGCCTATGACCGCGCTAAGTTTTAATGTTAGTGCCCGAGTAATAATCTTATAATCTACACAGAGTAGTGAGATTGGTCTATAATTCTGTATTTTATTTCTGTCACCCCTCTTGTATATAAGCCGAACATATGCTTGGGCCATCGATGTAGGGAGATGCCCTTGCTTTAAAATGCTGGTTGCTATTTCTTCTAATACTGGCCCAAATATGTGCCGGAATGTTTGATAAAATTCAACTGGAAGTCCGTCACATCCAGGAGACATTTCTAACTTCATACCTTTGAGGGATTTTGTCAAATCATCAATTGTTATTGATTGGTCACAGCTTTCGCGACATGAATCTGGAAGTCTTTTCGTTATATTAGCTAAAACATCCCTAGTTGCAGTTTCCTCGCTTCCCTCAGATTTATACAATGATTTGTAAAATTCGGATACTGTTTCAATCATTTCTGCATTTGAGCACACTGATACTCCATGATTAGTCTTCAGTGAGCGCATTAATTTCTCTATACCTCTTGCTTTTTCCAAATTACAAAAGTAACGTGGAGGCTTTTCGCCCTCGGTGTGCATTTGTGCTCTTGGCCTTATTTTGACGCCATCAAACTGATATTGCTCTATTTCATTTAGTCTACCTTTTAATTTAACTAATAGTTCGTAATAATTATATTCCCCATCATTAATTTTCTTATTAATTTTACACAACGACCACTGAAGTGCCTTTTTACGCTTTCGTATTTCATGTGCTTTCCTAATGGAATACTGCCTTGAAATATATTTCAGGTCTGATTTAGCATCTTCCCACCAGTCTGTTATACATTCATACGAACCTCTTCTTTCATCCCAATGCCTCCAACAACTTTCCACACATTTGCGGTAGCAACTATCTCGTAGCAATGCTACATTAAGTTTCCAAAATCCATCTCCTCGTTTGACCCAGTCAGCATTGTCTAATGTGATAGAAAACATATTGTGATCAGAGAAAGTTACTGGTTTTATGTTAGTTTTACACGTGTAACCTTTCAATGAACGTTCTACATAGATCCTGTCTAACCTTGAAGCTAACCTTCCATCGTTGAAAACCAAGTAAATTCCTGGCCTTCTGGATTTTCAATCCGATAAATGTCTAACAAGCTTTTATTTTCACAAATGTGTTTCAAAATATTATGCGATGTGTCATTAAAATTAGACCTAGAGTTTCTGTCTTTAGCCTCGTCTAATATGCAATTAAAGTGACCGCCCATAATTAGGGTTTCAGGCGTTCTTTCTTGAATTTTTGTGGAAATATCATTTAGAAATTCACGGCGCAATTGATGACAGGTAGGTGCATAAAGGCACATCAAATTTAAACTTGTGTTTAGTACATCAATTGATAGACAAATCCATCGTCCATTTGGATCTGATGACGACGATATAACGTCAACATAGTTGAGACAGCGGGGCAGGATAAGAATGGCCACTCCCGCACTATTATCTTGTGATAAAGAAAAAAAAATCTGCCCTTTTGAAATATATTTGAGAGATTCATACACTTCAGCTTTTTGAATTTTGGTCTCTTGTAGAAAAGCAATATCAACTCTCTCATTTGCTAATTCTTCAAGCAAGTGGCGCTGCTTGAATTCGGTATTTAATCCTCGGCAATTGATGGTGCAGATAATCATGATGTGTAAAATGATGTTTACAACCGCCATCATTAGATTAACTAGATTTGGGTTTTTTAGCTCGTTTCTTAGACAATTTACCTAATTTTCCTGCGAATTCAATATTTTCTAGTTCTACTACAGACAAATATCCATATTTGGAAATATCAGATTCATGGCGCAGTAGACGATATTTCACGCCTCTCACCGTTACATATGGCACTAACACTTCACCCCCTTCTGATCGGTACATTAGCATTTCATCTTTCATCTGTGAACTCTGTGTTTGAATGGACACATCTGATTCTCCAACTGGCATTGTATCATCATCCATATCATTTACTTCAATCTCAGATTCTGAGCTATTGTCTTCTTTATGACGCTTATTGATACTTAAGTAACATTTGGCAGGAGCATCATTTACCATATCTTCAAGCTGACTTAAATCAAGTTGGCTTAGCGGAAAATCGACTGAACTTTCTGTCTTCTGAATCCTAAACTTATCCTGTCCTAATTTTAATTCATCGTCTAAGGAATTGTAAACTGGCTCTTCTGTAAGATCATCATTTTCCTGCTTGTCTTTTACAGCAACGTTTGGCTCCACTGCATTTTGAGTATTTTCTTGACTTAAGGTTATACCCTCCTCTAATACATGAATTTCATCAACTGTAGTTACTTTAACAGGATTTGATGATTTGTTTGTGTCATTTACAGTGGCATGAACCAAAACAACAGCTTCCGTAGCGGTTGCTTCAGAATCATTTGACTCAGTTGCATCCTTTAATGGGCGATTATCTCCTGATACTGAGGGCTTGTTTTGATTTTTTGGACAGCTCCATTTAAAATGGTCAACTGAACCACAGAGCAAACATTTATTTCGATTTGGGACAATCTGTTGCCAAATGGTCAGTACTTAGGCAGATCCGGCATTCTTTAATTTGCCCTCTATACCATAAGGGCAGGACAAAGCTGCCATCAAGCGTCAATCTGCTTGGTAAAGGGATATCCACTTTATCAAACCAAATACGTCTTACACCGTTTTCTAGCGTTCTGTCAAAGGGATACGTTTCCCATTCAATCTTTTGCACTTTGCCATACTTCTTGAGTTCACTTATGATCCTGTCATCTGGAATTTCTAGTGGAACTTTCATCTTCACTAGCAACCTATCTGACTCGATTTCCTCTACGTTACAAACTTCACCTTTTATAATAAGAACATCTTCCAGAAGCTTTCCTTGAGCCCCTCATTTGACACTGTTACATTCCATACAGTTTTAGTAACATTGATAAGCCCCTGCAAAGTAGCAGGTCCCGCGCCAACGACGTATTTTAACCCATGATACACGTCGATAGCCGTGACACCCCAACCGTTAGTTGTTATTTTAAGGCTTAGGGTACGCTTATATGTTGCCATGGTGGTTTATCAAAGAAGGAACCCCATACTACCACAATATATAATAAATATATACTTATATAACACCAGGACGTCAGGGAAAGAGCTAAACACTAAATAAATAGTGTCCCCTTTTGAACCCTGACGTCTACCAACAAATATACGACTAGAGAGTACAGTCGTATATTTGTTAGTTTGAACCACTTTCTAAGTGGTTCACTAACACCTAGCCGATTAAAGTATACTAACAAATATATGAATAGATAGTACAGTCATATGTTTGTTAGTCTGTTCAGGTTGACCGGGGACAGCCAACTGACTATAAGGATTTATATAGTTAAAGAACTAGGCTTGTGCTCACAAATGACAAAGGAATTAAATCCACTCACTCAAGCGATCTTGCCAAATATAATGCGCTAGCCTACGAACTATAGAAATAGCAGACTGGCGCAGGGAGAAATGTATTACATTGACCACAGTAAGAGGAGCCCTATTAAATGGCGGAAACCGCCAGCTAAGAGGAATGCCTTTAGAAAATGGAGACACAAAATGCGTTCCAACCAAGACAAGAATTTACCAATTAAACATAAAGTTTGAAAGGAAATACTAATATGAAATATATGTATAAAATGTATCTACAAAATCGCGCTAGAAACTAGCAAATTCGGGCAGCAATTGCAGAGCTAAATAAACGCGTGCGTTCACTTCGACTACTACTACTACTACTACTACCACTACTACTACTACTACTACTACTACTACTACTACTACTACTACTACTACTACTACTACTACTACTACTACTACTACAACTACTACTACTACTACTAATAATACTACTACTCCTCCTCCTCCTACTACTACTACTGCTACTACTACTACTACTACTACTACTACTACTACTACTACTACTACAACTACCACTACTACTACTGCTGCTACTACTACTACTACTGCTACTACTACTACGAAAGTCCCATATGAATTCGTCAATGTATCAGTATATCCGGCATGTGACAGCTGGTCTGCTAAACCAAGATGTTAGTCTTAGCGCGGTGGTCCAGATTGGAAAGATGCTTGGGTTACTAATGCTATGCGGAATTGCAGGATGGTGGTTCGATCCTCGACTGGGGAAATAGTCATAGACAAACTAACCTAATGGCTGAATTCCATGGGCGGTGTTAGCACTAAACTTTAAATCATCGCGTTACCAGGGCGTTAAGAACTAAACACAACCATGAAGTGTGGTATTATGCCTGATTATCTCGCTGGTGGGAACACGGTCTTCGGTTGTTGGTTGAATTATGTGCACGGTCCATATTTCGGCTTCTCATCAGGGGTTTTGTGCATGTTCGGTGTGTATTGAGATTTATATCGTTTCGTCGCATTGCGGCGCGCGGTTGGTTATCCGGCGGCTCGTTTTTGGGTATTATGGTGCGAATATGTGCCTTTAATAATAGCATTTACATTGCAAGCGACAATCTACCAAGAGGAGTACACACTTGTCTAAGCAGCCTCTCTCTCTCTCTCTCTCTCTCTCTCTCTCACGCACGCACGCACGCACGCACGCACGCACGCATGCACGCGCGCGCGCGCTCACGCACGCACGAAAACATTGCTAGGTAATTGCATTTATTTATTAGCTGCCATTAATATTACTGTTGGGAAATGGTCTAACTAATTTGCAAGAGCTTGTACCCAATCCCTTTGTAAACAGCCTACAATAAAATATGTTTAAATTAAAAAAATACCCCAAAAGACAATAGATTCGTTACGCATGTCAAAATACTGTTGAATATTTTGCAACTAATTTGACTGAAAGATTGCAGTCAAATTGGTTTCAAAACACTCAACAGCTTACGTATATCAAGTTGAAATGGTAAAGTACGATAATTGTTTTTGTTTTGCGGGCCTCCATTTTTCTGGGCGCCTATAGCCCCGTAAGCCGTTGCCTTATAATCCGGCTCTGCGTCTTGTCAATCTTACCGATCCGGTCTTCAATCGGCGTGTATGGTATCCACGTTTATCACCTCCATAACCTTTAGTTAACGCTTTGAATCTTACAATTCCGATGTGACTAATTTCAGCGCAATTATAGAAGCAATGTGATCTATATTTTGAATGCAAGTTAACTGGGATATGACAGCAACAGCTCCCAGTCACATTCACTTCTAGATATTCAACAGAATATTCCTCACATACAAAATATTGTCTTTTGTGGCTGGTAGATGTTACAATGATGACAACACCAGGCCTGTGGCTACTGTATTGATCACCAGCCGGCTGGATGTCGCTGGAGAACGATCGTGATATCGCTACCTCCAATCTCACCGCCAGATCAGTCTGAATGTTATAACTTTTGCTTCGCCAACGGGACTAACGACGGAAGAAAAATGATAATAGAGCTCCATTTCTGGAGATAACAGTATCAAGTGCGGTAAATAATATTACTAGCGGACTGCTGCTTTATTGACTGGTCCTCATAATTGTGATTCCAATGGATTTGCCATATACGATCCTGCCTTCACGACAGCATGTGCTATTACTAGATTCGGATATGAATTTGACAACAGGTGAAGATGGGAATGGTACAATGACTGGGCTGGATATATTCTACTTTTATCAGGTAAATATAGTCATAGATATTAACTTTATTTATTTGTAAGATTTGAAACGGTTCTCTAAATCTTGCTTTGTTATGTGTTGTTGCTGTTGACATTTTGTTTCTTTTTACTACTTCTCATTCAGCTTTCATCCAATCTCGCGGAAACATCAAACACCTAATCTAAGCATAAGTAGCTGCATCAGTGCGGAGCCCGATTTTCGATCCAAGCCCTGACTGGTTCTTGTATGACACGCCCTTTAATTTTAAAATCGCTATCCCTCAGTTAATCATGAATGTTGCTTGATAACACTTGACTTGAATATTCTAGGCGTAAGCATCGACACGAGTACGGAGACCGAATTTCGATTCATCACCTGGTGGGTTTTATAAGCGCACAAACACACCAAACCCTTAATTGTTTAAATCGCTACTCCTCCGTTATCAATGATCGCATCTCGATAAATCTAGTATGTACATACAATGGACCTTTCAAGATAAGATAGATATTATATGGGTAATTCTTGACAGCAATTCGGAGACAGGTTATAGATTCACAGCGCTGATGGATTTTAGTAGGGCGTCCACTCTTAAATATTGAAATCGCCGTTACCATAAAATTGTATCATCACTCGTCCTCCATTACGGATGGACGAATATTGATTACACTTGAGAATGGTATTTTATGGGTCACACTCGACATCAGTAGGGAGTCCAATTTTATTTTTGATTCGGCGCCCAGTTGCATTTTAGAAGGTTTGGCCTACCCCACCTTTAAAATCAGTATACACCAGTTATTGACTCATGTAATTTGATAAAACTTTACGGGTTATTCTAGCGATAATTATTGGCGTCAGAACACAGCCGATTTTCGATTACACCATATGATCGGAATTAAAAGGATGCACATCATTAATGTTAAATATCTATAGAAGTTGTGGACCATTCCATATCTTAGCTCGTACGAGCATATTCTTGCCGTTTTATTCACGTGAACATTTATACATTCGGGCGTAGGACCCCTATCTGTTTGTTAATGGTATTTACTCAGTTCGTAACACTTTATTTCAAGCCGATGGTTGGCCATATGCGTGCGTAAATCTCAGTTTCTCGCACACCCAACCCGCCATTAACCAGTTCGCTCACACGCACCCACCAAACAATATCAGTCTACCAGTTTCGGATTCTGATTCATATACAATTCATTACCCCCAGGTCACCACGTGACATATGGGGTTTACAGTTATAGTTGACATATTTAAATATTTAATTCCTAAATTGTGTCAAGAAAACTAAAATATGGCTTATTAGATGTCCATTTGCAGTCCATGAGAATTTAATTTTTTTGAAAATTTACCGCTGAAATAAACGGCTCTGTTACCGAACCGGTCATTCCAGTGGTAAATTTCCAAAAAAGGATTATCTTGGCCTGCAAATTGACATTATGTAAGGCCACTGTTGAGGCCGGTTTTGTCCGGCCCGAGCATGAACGGGTTAAACAGTTAGCATGCTAATATAATTCTTATCCACCATATTAGTTAATAGGTCATAGTATATATACCAGTTAGTATATAGTCTGCATATAATAGTGTAGGTCCACTCATCATCAGATTAAAGGGATTAATTTCAAGCTATACCCCTCCCATTTCTAACCACGCTCTGCCAAATTGTATGCGTACTGAATACGGTTGAAAACTTGGAAACCCGAATTACCAGAATGCGTATTACATTATAAATTCAAATAATTAAAATAATTCTTCCACTTTAGTGTTGCATTTTTCGATTTTCGTTACTGAGGAAGCTACGGCATTTTGATTGCTACGTCAGATTAGATGTGATGCATTTGAGTATGACGTCAACTATGCGGGTAACAAACAGGGTACCTTATGATAATGTCGTACTATTCGGGATTTAATTCAATCGCTGGATTATTTGTTGATTTTGCCTATGGTTCCATTTGGAATGTATTTGTTTACCATTTGTATTCTTTTGGTTGGCGGCGTTGGGTGCACTGTTGTATTCATTTTACTTTGTTTGCGATTATTTTATATTTGATGTTTGTCCACGCGGGTATTTGTTTGCGATTATTTTATATTGATGTTTGTCCACGCGGGTATTTGTTTGCGATTATTTTATATTGATGTTTGTCCACGCGGGTATTTGTTTGCGATTATTTTATATTGATGTTTGTCCACGCGGGTATTTGTTTGCGATTATTTTATATTGATGTTTGTCCACGCGGGTATTTGTTTGTGATTATTTTATATTGGTGTTTGTCCACGCGGGTATTTGTTTGCGATTATTTTATATTGATGTTTGTCCACGTGGGTGTATGTTTGCGATTATTTTATATTTGATGTTTGTCCACGCGGGTATTTGTTTGTGATTATTTTATATTTGATGTTTGTCCACGCGGGTATTTGTTTGTGATTACTTTATATTTGATGTTTGTCCACGCGGGTATTTGTTTGGATATGCACCTCTTTCTCCGTTGTCATTGACTCTTTATGATATTGTGTATTATGTATCTGTATCTACGTGTGTGCGTATATTCTGCTTTTTTTGATTGCTGGGTTTTGGTATGTGTTTGCCATCGCCCACTGCGATAAACGGTAGGCTTACGTAGCGCGTAAGAGCAAACGTGCGGGAGTGTGCTGTTGATGGTTTTAACAGACACTGTAGATTGTAACCGCTTTGACAGGACGCGTTGGTCAAATGGGAATGGTTTTTTTGGCAAGGGATCCGTGTCTTGTTTACGCGTATTGCTTTGCGCTCGATGACTGCCGGTAATAGGCTGTTGTAATTGTACCCATACAGCTGCCGATTTTCGTTCAGGTCTTACTTATCTCTTCACACATGCCGAATTTTTTCTCAGTGCCTCGGTGCCGGCTTATGTTGTGCTGTTGTTATCTTTCTGGTGGTCATGGCAGCAGTGTTAGTGGTGACACTTTCCTGACTCACCACCTTGGTGGTTGGGTTACAAGGATGGCACTGATGATATCCTAATGGAGGTGCCTTTTCATTGAAATCGACCTTTCCAGTTTATCCATCCATTATATGACGTCAAAATCAACAGTGCGACGTCATGAATGGCCGCGGTAGATAAGTACATCACGAGCGCTTAATTGAAGACGGACTAAGCGTTGTTGTACGAATTATATATCTTTATTATATTATAAACATTCTGTTGAATATTTTAAAACAAACTTGACTGGGTGCGGTTGCTGCCGCAGGTTTACGTGTCTAATTTTCTGAAAATTAATAGTCGGATACTCGAATATTAGCCTACCTTTGTCGCTAGACGCAATGGATACTGCCACCATGGAGTGTCGCTTCTCATTGTGCTTGATGTTGTTATTCAGACATGTAAAAGACAAATCTAGTGGAGGGTGTTTTTCTAAACTTGGGTGGAACCTTGGATGCGGGATCCCGAACAGGTGTGCCAATATTGGTGTAAACAATTTGTAAAAATACAGAGTTCAGCAACACAACACCTTTTTCAAAATTACCGCGTGACACACTTTTTCAGAAGCTCTGGTTCTCCTGTAGGTATCTTCGCCATCGTGGGTCCGCGAGGTCTCAAAGAAGTGTGTACATTTCGGGGGTGAAAAGTAAACAACGGCAACAAGAGCAACAGCTGCTGCCAGCAACATTCTTATCAACTCGGATAGGTCTGATGCAATTTTCAATAACTGAAGCAATCTTCTCAAAGCTTGGGTGGATGTTTGTCCGTTGGGTCACGATCATCACTGCGAATATTGAGTTCAAATCCTAAAAAGCAACAGCAACATCCTTCTACGACATTGGTTACAAAATAATCATGTTTTCCCTAACGGCGACCAGATTGAAAAATATATCCACAACGTCGGTATTGTACACATTTTACTTGTTTTAATAGGTTACCTTCGCGCGCGCGTGCGTGCGCGCGCGTGTGTGTGTGCTTGTAAGTATGTGTACAAAGTTGGTGGTGAACATGTACAGAGGGTGATAATTTCTTGAATCAACGTGTGGTCTTGTTGCGTTTATGAAGTATACGGCTTATATAATTATTAATATTGTCAGGGAATCGAACCCACAACCGCCGAGAGAGAACCTGGCATCATAGCCCGCACACGCTCCGACCACACCAACACCTTGCATCGTTGGTGTGGTGGAAGCGTGTGTGGGCTATGATGCTAGTCGCCCTCGCCGGTTGTGGGTTCCATTCCCTGGCAATGTCAAAATACCGTAATTCCACGACTTCTTGTATAAATAATTATTAACGAAATTGTTAAGCGCACTGACATTTTGCAATGTATTTATCTATAACTGGTATTTTGGATCATTTTGGATCCTAACGTGAGTTCCTTGTGGGGTTTGTTTAAATTATACCTTAACCCTTGAATGACTAACTTAGTTGAAAAAAGTTAAAATATTTACTTATTGAATGTCCATTTGCAGGCCAAGAGAATAGTAGTTTTGAAAATTTACGGTTGAAATGACTGACTTCGTTATCTAGCCAGCCATTCTAGTGCTAAATTTTGAAAAGTACTATTCTCATGGCCTGCAAATGGACATTCCCCAAGACCACTACATAGGCCGGTTTTGGCCGGCATCGTCGGGAAAGGGTTGAATAAATATTTGCAGGTGGAGCTGGTGTATGGGAACGACTTCAAACTTCTGCTGATGGAGGTGATTTGTGAAATTTGTCTTGCCTTTGCATTGAAATGGGCCTTTCCAGTTTTTCCATCAATGATATGACGTTATAATCAACTACACGACGCATATGATGACGTCATGATCAATAAAGTCATGAACGACGTAGATAACTACGTCACGAACTCTTAATTGAAGACGGACGAAGCGTTGTTCTACGATGTATACCGTATGCCTTTATAATTGTATACACATTCCGTTGAATATTTAGAAAAATATAGGCATCAACAGTACCCAGTTAGAGTAGTTTCAAACTATAGTATAGTTTTCTGGAAATTAATAGGCAGTGAGTTCAGGGATCGAATGATCCCGACACGGCGAAGTATGGGTGGAGCTTAGCTAGAGATCGGTGGGGCATACCTAAAACTTCAAAGGTCTATTGTATGTACATACTATGATAATAAATCACTCAGTGTACTTCCATGCAAAATCAATTATCAAGCGTAATTTTATCCCAAATACTTGTCTATCTTTCTTGAGCTATCAGTGTATCTGTACCTGCCCAGCTTAATGTGTCACATCATAGGTCTGACTAATTTGCACAGCCGTCGTCTGTGAATGCTTTTCTTCTGCTAGCAATTATCAACAGCATCGCTAAATAGGATCAAACTGTCAATCGTCCAATGCCTATTTGCAGGTCACAAGTTTCTCAGAACTGCATGACTAACCATGAGTCTGACAAGCTAACCACGCGCTATCACACGTAATAAAATGCCGATTGGAATCACAATATCACAGAATGTAATGTAGGCATCTGTTTCTAGCTATGCCCCTCCCAATTCTAGCTAAGACACGCCCAATTCTAGTTAAGACACGCTCACGTGTTGTGGGCGTTGGGATGAGTTTTATACTTTGAACCCTGAATTCTTAGAATCCCAATTTCAAGGTAGCTATGCCGGTTACCTGGTGAATATTTGGAAAGAAATTCAACTGGGTGGCAGCAACAGCCCGCAGTTCCATTAGTTTCAAAATATTCAACAGCATGTTTATTGAATAGGAAATCCATCATATATCTACAATGTGCACACTTAACGTACTATTCCAACCATATGGCGCAGTATTATCTGTTAATTATGATTGTGACGTCAGACTGCACATGCCGTACTGGATTGTGACCTCAGATACATGAATTGCAGATAGCATGCATCCATTGCCTCTACATCTAGGAATACACGTTCGTCTGTGCGTGGGCGTGTATTTCAGTAATCAGGTATGCCGCCAAATGAACTGAATGCCACTGTTGTCTATTAGGACTGGCGCTTCTTAGACGATAGGGCCTAAAAGTAACTTGCGTGTGAAATAGTTGTTAAAAGTGAACCTTCACTTTATTTTGTAACTTTAGAAAAACAATGCTGACAGTTTTCCGATAACTGTCAAGGTCATTCAGAGGTCAACAAAGGCCAGTTTTTTACGTAACAGCAGTTATCCTGCTATCGGAAAGAGATTTACCAATTATCACATCCATCAGGAGTTCGTACAGAACCGGCCTCTGCAGTGGTCATGCGGAAAGCTCATTTTCAGAACAAGAGAAGACCATATTTTTTGAAAATGTACATGAATGAATGCATGACTCGATAATGAGCCAGTCATTCAAGTGGTAAAATTTCAAAAAATATTATTTTATTGGCCTGTAAATGGGCATCCAATACGCAAAACAACCAATTATCGTGACCAAATTTAACAAGTAACGGGCTAAAACATGGCATATCTAATAGAAACTTATTGGAATGCATTGAAAGAAAAAAGGGTTTAAATTTGTTTTTCACTTTAAGCACTTATGGTTTGTGATGTTCTAGTTATGCCACACGTGGCATTCCATATACAAGTATATCATGTTGCATATCAACGGGAGGTTTGTCACAATTCATTGCACATGCATTGTTTCACATTATGATGTCGTGTCGATCACTTGAATTTCAAAATAATCACTGTGAATGATTTAAAATGAACAAACGTCGTATACAGTATTGGCAAACACACATATTTTGTGTATTCTTGGTGTCCATTATCACTGCGTATGTTCAGGGACGTCGTGAGCGGCATGGCAGGTAGGAAGAGCACTTGCCATAGCAATAATTTACCCAGAAATGATTTGCCAAATCAGTAAAATACAACTATTATTTACTTGGTAACCATTTAACCCCTCATACCAAATACAGCAAGTCATTTTTTAGGATGTAAACTTAATCTGTTGAATATTTAGATAGAAATTTAACTGGAGCCGTTTCTGCCCCAGGCAGCCACGGCTTCCAGTAAATTTACATTCAAAATATTCAACAGATTAATTGTATCTGCAAGAAGGCATGAAATTGCATCGCAGTTGATCTAATTTTCACAGATTAGCAATGTAGAAACAAAGACATCCCTTTCTTTAGGAGGAGGAAATCCCCTATCCACCGTCCGCAGATGTGCACTCTCAAACACCATCCCCGTTTCTCACTACACTTGGTTCTAGGTATGCACGTGTGTAAGTTGCGTGGCTTCTTCTATAATCCTTGCAATCACATGCCGTAATGTATTGTGACATTGTCGTTATTCCGACAGAACTTGCATTTTGCTTTCCATTCGCCTTTGCATCCACACTGTATCAAGTTCAGTATTGCTTCAGTGTCTGGTGGATTCAAAGTGGAGTAAAACGCCATGAAGATGCATTGAGTTCTAATTGAACTGGATTGGGACGGGGTGCATGGGTGATATTTTCCAGACCTTTTCCAAATCATTGCAGTTTAGCGGACCAATAGAGGAATCCAATTTCTCAGTCAATTATATGACGTCATAACCAACCATGGCACGTGCAAGATGACGTCCTAATCAATTATGCCATGAATGTCCCTACATAGTGCGCTACATGTGCCTAATACTCCCTCAAGCTACACGAATGGTATGTCTTTACTATTTAATAAATACGATTTTGAATATTGTGAAACTAATTTGACTGGTCGCTGTTGCTGCCATAGTTAAATTCGATTCTAAATATGTAGATTTCTGAAAACTGACATTCAGAGAGTACAGGGATCGATTGATTTCAACACGGGCAAAGCGCGGGTGAAACTTAGCTAAATATTTGGGAGGCATAGTTACTGCAGGATTCATCCATTGGTGTGCATTCACTATTTATAGAATTATAAATAGGAATAAAATTACCAATTAAGACGATCTATTATTTGCACATTGCTGTGTTTATATTGAATCTAGATTAGCTAGGCGGTAGAACATGGGATAATTACTCCATGGCACAGCATTGCTGACAGCATGTGCGCAGCCATTACAACTCTGTCCATATAGATTGTGTATGAAAATGTCAAATTTGAAAACAAAGTCTTCGTTTAAAGGTTTTCTAAAGCATGTCTTTGCGTTTTTGATCATATTGTCGATTGAAGCCATGTCTGGAGAATAGCCAGCTCATCACTACCTTGGATTCCCATACAATGAGTTGATGCAATGTTGGTCTGCTCCACATGCAGATCACGTCGGGGAGTATCCACCCGTGCACCACGCCCACCACGTGTAAGCATGTGCTGGCATGGGTAAAATATAGAAATGGTCTTGCTAGCATGTGTTAGACGCGGTTTTCTCAGATAATCTTTCTTCTACTCCTAACTAAGAATGTTGTATGTCCAAATATTGTATGGGGCTGGGTTATACGAAGGCTTGACATTTAACTCTGACAGTATATATGATTACTGTATTCTGCGACTGTAGTAGTAGAAACATCCTATATCTGCAATCACTCCCTCTTCGTTTTTGCCCACTGTGTCTTGTCCTCAGCCGAAATCCTTAGCTGTCTCAGGTCCATTCTTCACTTGAGCCCTGCTTTCTTGGGGTCACCTCGTAACACGCTTAGCAGATGTATGCAATGACGTCCTTTCATGGCTTGGTATTTGCTGGCTCCGAGTAGGATGAATTCCAAGGCTCCCTGTGCTGGTGTCTCTTCTGACATCCTTAGCCCATGGCTGGTTATAATCGGATTTTCTATTTCCTGGATATATAGATTTATTTTCGCAATACATCATTGTCCATTGAGTGTACATCGATTCAAGTTACGCATTGCATGGCGGACACGATATTTAAATTGTATGCACACATACGTGACAACACTCCACCCCTATCTACACGCGTGCACGCAGGCGCGCATGAAGGCAGGTACGCGCGCTCCCAGGCATGCAGAGTCGCGCGCGTGCACGTTCGCGCATACACACGCACGCGCGCACACGTACGCACGTACTCTTTATAGCTAGAGGACTATTAGAACACATTTTTACACAGCAGCCCCTCAAAACTCTGACTACGTATGTCAGGTAACCCTTTAATAGTCAAGAACATTGCCATTTTTCGTGAATTGGCCTCTGGTATATACAAAAATATTGTTAAATTGTCCTGCAAATGGATATTTGTTAATACAACCACAAGACTGTTTTGCAGGATTAACTTAAATTTGTGCTTAATCAGTGTCAATTTGCAAGCCATGCGTAGACTATTTTTTATCATTTATCAATGGAGTGCCTGCCTCGTTTTCCGACTCAGTTATTCCGGTGGAAAATTTTCAAAATTATTTTCTTGGTCTGCAGATGGACATTCATCAAGGCCGTTGCATTTGTCGGCTTGACTATTACAGTACGTTAAGTTGGTACAAGTCTCTCTCTATGTGTGCGTGCGTGCGTGCGTGCGTGCGTGCGTCCATGCGTACGTGCGTGCGTGCGTGCGTGTGTGTGGCGGGGTGTGTGTGTGTGTAATCAACCATAGAGCACTCGCTATAACATGTTTGCAATTCAATAATCTTAAGATCTATCGATTTCGAACACCCGTTCATCGCTTATTTACGCGGACGGTCTTATATAAAATACATAATTATTTTCGGATGGCAGCCCCTACCCCACCCGACCGCCCACAAACCTCCACCTCCTTTGCTGGGCTAAATAGATAAAAAATGGTATAGCACTTTCCGAAATAGTAGAACATCTTTAGTGGGGTGCAATGAAGCGTTGATCGAGCCATTGCATTGATCGAGGACGCACACCAGTACTGTTTACCGGATGTTGCGCCGCAGTGGATGCGTGTGGATCCAATATCCTAAGGCCGTGTTGGAGGTATAATGGTCATGATATATTCAATTCCTAATATTTCACGTTAATGTGGTAATAATTGAACATTTTGAAATGTGAATTATCAGCATCTTAATGTCTTAGTAATTATGCTGATACGATGGTGGATATTTTAAACATTTATTTAAAAAATAACTTTAGAGAAATATGTTGCTGCAAGAGGCAACTCCCAGTCAAACTATTTTTAAATATTCAGCATATATAAAATAAATTTCAACTCAATTTTTTAATTCACCAGATGGCATTAAGAAACTTAAGTAGTTCAGAAAGGGCGCGAATGGAAACAGGATGGACTAACACAATGAATGTCTGCATCCCGAATTGGCACATACGCAAATATGTATGCATACTAGGATAGGTTGACGTGCAAGCGCCCATCCAGTAGTTAATGGAGAGGAATGTAAGGCTATTACACATCTTCGCAAAGCAACTTTCTGCTCAAGCTACGCAGGATTATACGTGAACTGGCGTCTTTTTGCGACCCAAAATTATTGTACTATGCGTGATTGTTTGCTCGGTTGGTGAAACAGTTATTTAGCGGCAATGGTGTATTGGTATACCAGATTTGTTTCAACAGTTATTACACAGGCTGCGTTCACACCAGAAAGCTAATCTGGAGTAATGCCATACTGAAGAAGGGCGTTAGTCCGGACTACCTCTCGAGTGTTAACACGGTCTTATTTAGTCATGCATATACGTGGATATGCAAGCATGTTTATCTCAAGCTGCTGTTTGGGGTTTGAAATATCATCATTTAGGAATCGCAGGCCGTTTCCACATGTCTATGCATCAAAGCAGTTCCTCCGACATAGAACTGAGGGATGTCGCGTTGGACTAAACGTAGTGCGTGCATATGAGCCCATTAGTAATTCGAGTACACATATTCTAGGTGTACCACACAAGGCCAGTTGCAATGAAGATGAGCTGCGACTAGTGCGAATACTGCTTGCAGACACCGAGCTCAGAGTAGGTGCCAAGACAACGAAGTCTGCAGAGTTCGAAACATCAATCTGCTTCCCATAGGAGATGGACTATATCTTGTGCTTTTCAGCTGCTACCTTGCTGTTACATTGAAATCGGTGCGGTAGATGTCACATGACCAAACAACATGAGTCCACACTTGGCATGTCGCTGGAGATGTAATATTGCGACGATTTTGACTCCATAGACGAGGAAAAGAAACCCACTGACGAAATACTGATATAGCTGCAAGCAAACTAAAAATTGAGAAACTCTTTATGAATGAATCGAAAACAGAGTTCAATCACATATCATATTGGCAAAAAGCTGAAACTAAAGAAAATTATGATCTGCTTCGTAGCAGGGAGCCATAGGGTAAAGATATACTCCTGAACCCAGTACTCTGTAGTACTGTTGACATCACTGCACGCTGCACCATGGGCTCAAAGCTTTCCAGTCCTTCTGGAAGCTATGTATTCGTAGTTCAAAGATGCCCATAAAAAGACTACGTTTATATAACGCAACACGTGTATGCTTGATACTGTATAGCTGTAACAGTTGGGCAGCTCCAAATGCAGCTCTAGACAAACTTGATGCGTGCCGCCAAAAACACCTCCGAACCATCACTGGGCATCGATGGGCAGACAGCATAGTTTCCAACGAGGCACTATGCACGATGTGTAACACATCCCCGATGTTAGTAAAGGTCGCACATCAAACATGGTACATGGTTGGCCACGTGCTATTTGATGCCAGAAGTCACACCGGCACAGAGAGCCTTGAGAGTGTCTCTACTAAGGGCAGGGGTGGGCTGCCGTGCATACATTTGCTAAGCGTGCTGCGAGGTGACCGCAAGAAAACAGGACTCGGTACTCTCAGATCAAGAATGGAGCTGAGGAAGCTAAAGGTGTTGGCTGAGAACTAGATACAGTGGTCAAATGCGAAGAAGAACATATTGCAGCTATATGATGTGTCTACTACTACAGACACAGTAATCATACAAACACCTCCTTCGAAACAGCAGGATCGTAAAGGAAATAACCAACAGTTGGCGCTGTGCCGAACCATGTGAGATGTTCATTTTGGAGCGCCCCTATCGGCGTAGATACGAAATACATTGCGTTCACATTAGTGGAGCAGATAATCAAAAGTAACATCAAATACAAGCATGGAATTTGGTATAGATAATCTATGCATACCACATTTCATATTTATCGGACTGGACAGTTAATAAGGAAAAACTCATTATTTACATAGAAATGTAGGGATTTCGTAAATTTAAGTGATCTTCGTCTCAATTGATATGATTTCAAACATGATGAAACTAATTTTACTAGTTTTACCATTCTCAGGTATACCATCTTATAAAAGGCTTTTCTTGAGAAAAGGCTGGTATTGTTACATGGTTTGACAATGTTGCGTGGGGTGCTTTGTACTAACTGCCTGCGATAGCTAATACAGGAAAAGGAACCTTATTGGCATGCTCCAGGAAGATGGGCCCAGCATTCCGTCTGGCAGATTTCCTCAAATTTCCTCCCAGATAGGGGAAGCAGACTCCACAGAATATGTGCAAGATACCATCGGCCGAACTTTGAGAAGGAAGCTGTCTATGACTTCTGACACGGAACATAGACCACAACCCTACTGCAACTACAGCCCATATTCGTCCATGGCACCAGTATTTCTGTATTCTAGTACCCGAACTCAGGGCATTCTGGCTAGGAAGATAAGTCGCTCAAACTATGTAAGGAGGTTATGAAGTTGAAGCTGCTCGAATCACTCAGCAGCACATCACCAAGAGTCAGAATCCCACACTAAAATTTCAAGTCAGTAATTAATGGCTCTTGGATCAATCAAATCACATTTGACGAAATAGTATGCCTGGTTATAGGAAGTTCTCCTAATTGAAGATATGACGGATTCTGTCAGTATGACAAGGACTGCCCACCATGCAGCATAGAGTTAGCCATTTGAAGTTAGTATTTCGCTATTACTTCCCCTGATTTTAGAGCAAGTTCACTCTGAATGCTAACGATAAATCATGTCAATTGCGAAGAGCCGCAGCGCAAACACTCTTCGGAACTCAGGACAAATGTAGTAGCTGATGGCCAACTACTCTAGGTCCTTAGCAAGCAACTCCCGTGGCAATGGCCTGAATGTGGAGAATATTGAAATAAGGTTTGGCAGACTTCGGATTGAGATGAGTGCATTGCGATCAATAATAGCATTACTACGGGACAGTGGCTGGACCGGCCCGCTTGCCTCTTGTTGAGGCGAGGCAGGGGTGGCCTCATTACGGTACAGCTGAGTTAATCTACTCATCATTTAGTGTCACTAGGATACGACCACGACATGCAGTCTGTACTAGCTGATGTAGGAAGCGTACTCTAACCACATTTTGAATGCAAGTGCGAAATCAGCTCTCAGATTTAGAGACTGGTGTTAGCAATATGAATAGCAGAGTCTCTAATTCAGGTTCTGGAATCTTGTCATTTGCATTGGTCTATGTTACGGGTTTTTTCCACTGAGCGGGTTCTTCGTGAAGCGAACTGTGAAATGTGAGCCACTCTCTGAACTGACTCCATAGTTCTTTACAAACAACGATGTTAACACTGCCCATTGGCGTGTGATTAATCTATGAGATAGAATGTGTGCTGTGGAAAAACGTCAAGAAAGAGCTAGGGAGTTTTACAGAGGAAACTTTGCTGTTCACAAATGCCGGAGATGGTTCACGGCACTTGTCATTGCCCAAGCATCATGAACAAAACAGAGTTATCGAAGGTGATTATGGAGCAATGGCTCTTTCCAGTTTATCCGTCCATCATATGACGTCCTAGTCAACTATGTGACGCGTAGGATGTGATCATGGTCAATCACGTCATGAATGACACGGTGCTGATCGTCACAAATCCTGAATTGATCAGGCTTACATGTTGTTGTATGAATTGTATATCTTTACTATTTAATAAACATGCGATTGAGTATTTTAAGACTAATTTGACTAGGTCATAAGCAGCAGCAGCACCCATTCAAATTAGTTTCAAAAGACTGTACATCTTACCAGCATAGTTTTCTGGAAAGTGATAGTAAGAGAGCTCAGGGACTGATCAATCCAAACATGGGCGAAGTGTGGGTGTGGACAAGGTGGGCGTGGCTTGAAATTTGATTCTTCTATTGGCTTAGCATATATTTATTTGAGCGTGTTACAGAAGAAGAGTAACGCTTTCCAGGAAGAGTAAGCTGAGCTGATGATGGTGGATACAAACATGTTGGCGATCATGCCGTTGCTAAAATGATCGGCTCACAGCACCAGAAAGGTACAACGAAGTTTGAGTCCTTTCTAAACGAGCTACAGCAGGGCAATCCATGTTCATTCTACCGGCCAATCTATAACGATAGGATCACTTTCTCCAAAGCATCAACACGGTACCGGTAGTGCCAATGAGAATGTGCCGAAGATTGATTGCTCAACTGACTATACATTTCATGCCAAACGAAGCAGTGTGACATACAAGAGTTTTTCACGCATAATAATCGGTTGATTATTAACATTAGTATGCCTCCCATAGACAATCCGTCAACTTCAAACTTGTCAGAAATTAGAGGTGGCTGGAATAATCGAAGCAGAGGTGACTATGACAGGCACCGCACCTTACACAGATGATATACTCATAGATGTGGCAGCATAGATCGTTTCCATACCCCCATCATTTCCCTGAGTAATTATAACAGTGAAGCTGTTCTGCCTAAACTAGAATCCTATTGTCCCAAGCACAAGATGATAGACGTGTTTAATGCATTTAAGAAGTCCAGTGTAATGTATGTTCCAAACGAGGTAAAGTAATCAGAAAAAGGGTGACTGGAATACGTAAGGCTTCCTCAAATTGTGAAATGTGCGAATCACGTATGCCAAGCGTAATCATTGCAGTAAACTGAGAGGTCGTGATTAGCAACCAGCTAAGATCGTTCCCCATCATCCCATGAACAGATATATGTATCTTTCTAGACGCTAGATTCGTCCCAGTAGGGGTTAGCAAGACACTCATCATAGAAGCCACTAGCACTCATGTGATTGTGATGGCCATATCTTTGTTGGCATCCCTGACGGTGCTTGGTCTCAAGGAAATGGGGGCTGCCTTTAGACAAGGAGCCAATACGCGATGGCTCCTACATTTATGATAGTTTCTGCAATAGGTCCATAGAAAGACAGTGGCATGTCATTAGTCCGTGCGTTTAGTCGAAGTGATGTTGCGCATGGCAAGTTGTGTAAGCCTGCATTGAATATATGGAATGTATGTAATCAGATCTCCACTAGCGTCATCAAACTCAATCGCTGTCTAACAGCAGCCGTTGATGGCGAGCTTAATATCCTGGAGACCTTTGCGGTGATAATGAATGACAGCTCTAGAATAATAATCAATGCGTCATAATCACGATCGCATAATTGATGAAGGACTAAAGAGTTGGTGTACGAATTGTATGTCTTTACTATTTAATAACCCCTCACTTGAATATTTTGAAACTAATTTGACTAGTAGCAAAAGCACCCAGTCAAAATATTCAACAGCGTACCTGTGTAGTCGTCTGGAATTTGCTAGTCAGTGAGTTCATGGATCGACCAATGCCAACACGAACGAAGTGTTGGTGAAGGTTAGCTAGAAATGGCCGGTGCATATCTAAAACTGGATGCCTCCATTGTGTAAATATCGACATATTTGTATGAAAGCAGCGACAATATACGTCAATCTCACACACCGTGTCAGCACACAAAGAGCATGTGAAGCATGCAGCCTATTAGCCAGCATTCATCAGCGAGCAGACAGCAATTGACTAACAAGGCATTTCGACATTCTGTGACGGGGGGGCGGGGGAGGGGTGCGGGGGTGGATATAGCAGGGAAACATCTGGCAGATATACTGGGCCGGCCGTCTATCGCTCGCACCATGTTGCCAGGGACTGGCCAAGTACTCATGCAGTCCAGAGGTGTATATGCTTCCGATCTTGTCTCACCCGCATACCATCTGTTATTACATGTGTAAGTAACATGTAAGATGTAAGATGAACTTTAAAAATTGTGAATCATGTTGAGAATTGCATGAATAAATAGACTAATAAAATGTTTTCTAAAAATGCAATATCTGGGAGACTTCTAACTATTAAAATCAGTTTCTGCTTGGTTAACGACATATGCATCTACACCATGATCATGTAAATTGGCCAACATCATCCATTTATACGCACACAGATCGTTAGTTCTGTTGGGTGAATTGGGTGGCCATCTTGAAAAATGACTACATCTTGGATTTTCAAATCTTCAATCAGCTCGATTTGAAGAGTGACCCGAATAGATTAAGTAGGCCAAATTTCATGTTTGTAGTACCAGTTGCATGACTCCCTTGTAAAACGCATCTTATCTGCCCCACTGCATTATCAATTTAGGTCAGACCAACTACTTCCACTCGGTCAATTCGCCGATTTAAAAAAAATTAACTAATACGACGAATGTATCGGCTTATCTCCTTATATGTCTAGGTACCTATGAAGGCTAGTCTGGGGATATTTTAGAAGTGTATGAAGTGCATATCTTTAGAGAATGTACAACTTACTACACACTCTATTGGATATGCATCTAAGTTAAATTCAAAATACTAAGATATACAACACATACACTTTCATGACATCCTTTTCTACTTCGTAACGGATACAGGTAATTTTGATTATGATGTCAGTGATGCATAATATGTATGTGGCCAGAATTCAATAGTCAACACCTCGTGTTCCCGATAATGGTGATGCTATACATAATTGCTGTCGTAAATATGCCCGCATCATACATAATACAGTAGGGAACCTAGTAATGCTATTAGCGTAGTTTAAGAGATACGTATTTAACATCATTAACCATCTAAGCATCAATCATAGCATCAGCTTCGCAAAGAGAAAAAAATAACCTATTACTCATAATATTTCTCTAACACGAAAATTGCTCATTTATCTGAATCATATATGGAACAGGACCACTTAGTGGTGAACTTGCTTTTCGTAGGAAATGTAGAATTCATTCGATTAGGTTATAAGGTGTTATATTTTGCAGGAAATGTTGAATTAATTTAATTAGTTGATAAGTTATCGACAAGATGCACGCGTTGTATTGTTGCACCAGTCCAAGGAGGGTGTGTTCGTTTAAAAATATATATATATTTCGTATACCGTAAATGACTTAGACAATATTGCCCTCAGTTTACATACAAATACATAGATATTTTTGCCGCTGATATGCATACATTATAGTACACGCTTTCATTTCTATCTAAGCGCCACCCATTTTTAGATAATCTCTGTCCATCTTGTGCACGTGTTGGGATCGATTTATATACTTTGAATCCTGAATTCCAATATGCTGTGACGTAACGTGTTGAATATTGTGAAACTAATTTGCCTAGGTGATGTTGTTGCTTATGGCAGCAGCAGCGCTCAGTCAAATTAGTTTCAAAATAGTCAACAGAATGTTTAAAATATATGCCTAGTAACGACATACAAATCGTCAACTTGCCAGCCTATTCAATGCTCATGGTGAATCTAGATCCAATAGTAAGTACGCAGTTAATTGTACCGTCAGCCCACATGTGACGTGATTGACAATGACGGTATATAATTGAGTGGCAGTTTGGTTCCCTGTACTGGACTGTTCACTTCTGCCAAATCACAACCTCATATCTGACGTCATAATCAATTACGTCACTATTTAGCTGGCATAGCAATCGGAATTACGTTATGAAAAACAAAATGTATGCAATTAATGTGTATGACATAGTGTATGCGTATGATGAATGTAAAATACACATTGGATTGAATATGGCATAGAGCAGGCGGCATCATAAGATAGGCAGCATCCACTAATTAGATCCATCGCTCATTAAGGTATCAAACTATCCATCATACTTTGATTTAAACAAGCAACCCTGAACCACATGTTAACCCCTCTTGTTTCAACTGAAGCTTTTAATGGTTAAACCTGCAAAATGGCACCTGCAGTGCTCTTGCGCGATGTACATTTGCTCGACAAGAGAAGCCAATTTGTTTTAATTTATCGCAGGAATGACTGGCTTGTTTATTCCAGAGGGAAAACTTCAGAAATAGTCTTCTCTCGGCCTGCACATGTGCACTGCCAAAGCACAATTCTTTCTTGAATATTACCATTTAATAATCGAGATGAACAAAATGTGTGGCAACAGAAAGTTATTTTTGTAAATGTATGCTGCACATTAACACACATTGTCTTATCTAAATGGACATTTACTGAGTGGGATTTACAATTTTTATTGAGATATCCAGAGCTTTAAAGGATGAATTGATATAGGTAGCATTGTGAGCGCTTTTAGTCGCTGTTGACACAAGACGGGTTAAATGATCACATCAGCGGCTTCACCAAGATGTGAGGAGTACTGGGGAGGTGAATACTGCTTTCAATTGACCTATTGTATGGCGTACATATTGGTACAAGACTGCGGTGTCAGAGTAAGAATGGACTGAAGTGATCTTCGGATAACATATGTTGCATAACCACCTCACGTTGTCTAAAATAAACACATGTTTCTCTACAGTTTAATCAGGCGTGTTTACACGTTATAACTAGACTGCGCAGTCGATGGCATGCCATCGCAAATCCCCACGCATTCACCACTTCGAGCTTTACCCTCACTTTGACCCAAAATACAATAAATTCCTTGAAATGTAGTTTCAATGGGCAATTGGTTTCAAAATGAAATGCGATATGACCATCTTTGGTGTTTGTCAGAGACGCACGCACGCATGCACGCACGCACGCACGCACGCACGCACGCACGCACGCACGCACGCACGCACGCACGCACGCACGCACGCACGCACGCACGCACGCACGCACGCACGCACGCACGCACGCACGCACGCACGCACGCACGCACGCACGCACGCACGCACGCACGCACGCACGCACGCGCGCGCGCACGCACGCACGCACGCACGCACGCACGCACGCACGCACGCACGCACGCACGCACGCACGCACGCACGCACACACACACGCGCGCGCGCGGATCAGACAACATTATAATGGCACGTAAATATACAGGCCATTTTTTCCTAAGTCCCAACCCCATTACAATACATGTGTCCCTCCATAGCCAGCTGCCTGTAAAGGCTGCTTTTGTCTGGTTCCCAGGGTGTGAGTTATAGACAGGTTTCACTGTAAATGTAGCCTAGGCAAATTTCCTAGAAACCCCTGGCATATGATACATTGCATGTGTTATGTTGTCACTCATAAATTTACCTATTTTTTGTTCTTGTCTTTTTCTCATTGGCATAGTCTGTCGATGCGATCCAGTTTCAGAAAACGTACCTCTGTACAACAAAAATAAATATATGCTTCTTCTGCCTCAGCAATAACCACGCATGCATCTGTTGAAAGCCATTCAATAATCTACATTTCCAGGAAAATTATATCATGCGCTGACATCGGGTCAGTGTAAGCTGAATATTGTTTTATAGGAGTCCCATTTTGATCATAGAATAAGGAATTGATGTGCCCATTCCTTGAGCACCATTTAAGTTTGGTAACCATAGCTGCAATTCCCAAATGGTAAGAATGCTGTGATACTGTTTGGTCGATCAACTTCATTTGCAGATGAAGATTGAAGAATATCTATTCCTAAAGAGCATGACAGTCTGCGTTGTACATACTATGTTCATGATATTGTAGTAAATTCCAAAACACAATAAATTGGTTAAAGTCAACTCTATAAGAGTCATTACTATGTACAACAATTCAGAAGCTGAACACGTTAAAAGTATCATTTTTATAGTTGGCTGCTTCAAGGTAAAAATGCCCTTCAATGAGAGTCCCATCATATGCCCAATCATAAGGATGAAGCTGTACCTCCTTGATCTCTATCCACTTCCCATCAGAACCAATTGGGAACTACTCTGTGAACTAAAAAATGGAAGTGTTGAAGAAAGTTGCAGTAGCAACCAGTTTACCCTCAGTGGCGCATTGTCTCAGACGTCTCCTATTGGTCACATGTTCTAACAAGCTTTGATCACCGGAATAGTAATGCATGAATGTATTTTGGTCGTTTTCCTCAAAGTAACAGATCAACTGACGGATACGATGGTGATAATTATGTGACCTAAACAACTGCTTGGAGATGGCTATAAAGAAGTAGTTGACATCTGACTCAATTCCATCAATAACGCATGGGGAGGTATGCTGTTGGAGTATCCTGTGGTATCCTCTATATCTAACGTCATAAAGTTGAGCCTGTATCAGTGGTGCATGACCAACAAATTTTCATCGTCATCAATATTTAGAAGTAGAACGTCTCGATTGGTGTTGTTGTCTTTATCCGCACATTTTGATCCATTATTAAGCTCGTTGTTTTCTCTTTTTTTTGCTTGGTGGTTGTAACTTTGGGCCAGGTGAAAGTTTATGCTGCCTTGATTGGAATTGTGATTTCTATTCAGCTTGCCTGGACAATTTCTTTAGATCTGCTTGCATTCCTACCAGATGATCCAAGAGAAGAGATGACTGGCTTTGGCTGTGCAGAGACTTTCAAACCTTCTAACTCTTTGTGATATCCAGGTGTTGGCAGGATAACATACACTGTATTGTAGGCACTGAAATAACATGGTTTAATGCCAGACAGAACAAGAGGGCATTGCCTATTGATGTTCACGAGAACCACTCACATGGGTTCTTTCTGAGATAATCTGTGAAATATTCCTGCCCGTCATGGTCTTCAGAAGATGCGACTGTGTAGACAAGGAAACATAGTCCATATTGAAGTCTCCCAAAGCACGTCAACCTTTCCAAATGCCTTCTAGTCAGAAATGACGGCAGAGTTGTTATAATATCTCCATGAGGCACATGTTCTGGCCGGTAATAGAATGCAAAATGGTGAACCTGCTCATTTTTGTAACGTGGAAAGCGTTTTGAGGTGTTCTTTAAATTTTGAAACTCAAGTCATTCCCTTACAGACACTCCAACCCCTTACCCTGCTGTTGCACTTTTTGGCATTGATCGTTTTCAAGACATATGTGACTTGCAGCTGACCTGTCTAGACTTTGGATGGAAAGCAAATCCAGGTATTCTAATCTCACTAGATGTATTCTTCATCCAGTTTTCGCTGACACAAATAACATCTGCTGGAAGACTATTATGGTATGTCAGGAAATCTTCTAGGTAACTTGATAATGCCGCGCTTCCAGGTTTTGGAGACCCACTTACCCAAAACAGGCAATGTATGTATGACTGCTTCTCTGCTGGAACTCAGTCTTGAGGAAGTGGTCACTAATCACTCCAAGTGGTGCAGCATCAGACATGATTACATCGTGTAGAAACTCTGTAGTTTTAATGTTGACACAGTGACAGGATTGTTTCACAACCGCATACACCTATGTTGCCAGTTGATGCTTGCAACCACTTCGTCAGTAAAAGTCGGTCCATGTTGCTGACAATTGATCTGGATGGTGCCATTCCAGATCAGCTGCACTGAATGATCAGAATCAGGTATGTATTCCTAGTTGTCGCACCATTGCATTCAGATTAAACAGCGTCCTGAGCCAGTATGGGTATGATCCTCTTACATTCTGCATGAATCGGAATCCCTCATTCTGCTTTAGTATGTCACTGAGATTGTCTGAGCCAGGAATGATCTCATTGAGCAGGGTGGGGGACGTTATATCATGGGCCACATCCAAACATGATAACCTGTCAGCCCATGCTTTATCCCAAATAAACATAGATATTAATAGATATTAATATGGTGGGATAGGGGCGTGGTGGGGTGCGTGCGTGCGTGCGTGCGTGCGTGCGTGCGTGCGTGCGTGCGTGCGTGCGTGCGTGCGTGCGTGCGTGCGTGCGTGCGTGCGTGCGTGCGTGCGTGCGTGCGTGCGTGCGTGCGTGCGTGCGTGCGTGCTTGCGTGCGTGCGTGCGTGCGTGCGTGCGTGCGTGCGTGCGTGCGTGCGTGCGTGCCTGCCTGCCTGCGTGCGTGCGTGCCTGCCTGCCTGCGTGCGTGCGTGCGTGCGTGCGTGCGTGCGTGCGTGCGTGCGTGCGTGCGTGCGTGCGTGCGTGCGTGCGTGCGTGCGTGCGTGCGTGCGTGCGTGCGTGCGTGCGTGCGTGCGTGCGTGCGTGCGTGCGTGCGTGCGTGCGCGCGTGCGTGCGTAGATGTCCAAGTGTCGGCATGCATGCGTGTGTGTGCGTGCGTGCGCGTGCGCGCGTACGTGCGGGCGGGTGTACGTGCGTACGTGCGTGCGTGTGTGCGTGCGTGCGTGCGTGTGTACGTGCGTGCGTGAGTGCGTGGGTGTGCACGTGTGTAAAATACGGCTCTTAGTCAACTATCATATTATGTTCCCACCCCGGTTTCCTGGCTGTTCTACTTTTTACTTCATACAGTTATATTAGCCTAGATTTTACTTATTTACTATTCCACATAAAATGTAAAAATATGCATACAGCCATTCCATGAAAGGTGTGTACCAGAATTCTCTTCAAAACAGTCTTGTCGTGATTGAACGAGTTCCCAGGAAAAGACGAGTCCAGAAATGTAACCTCTCAATCATCGTTTCGCAATGCATTAATCCGTGTATTTGTGGCATGGATCCAAGCGATTGCCGCTTAATTACACTCATTAACCATTGTCACGCGTCATTACGCCAATTACCCTTAAGCTCACCTCATTGGATGCCAGGAGGCACGTAATTTATCGAGGGGCGCAGCTCCGCGATTGAATGAGTCCCCGGAGCTCGGAAAAGAGGAGTCTAGACATGCAACCTGTCAATCATCCTTAATTACCCCCATTAACCCTTGTAAATCATTATGCTAATTACCCTTAAGCTCACCACATTGGATGACAGGAGTAACGTGGTTTAACGAGGTGGAGGGGCTTATAGTCACCCTCTACATCTAACATCCAATCAGAATGGTGGAGAGCTGGACGCTTTTTCACACCTTTTCAAAAGGCAGTGAGATGAAAGGAAAAAAGGTGTCAAAATAACAAGGGAGAGAACAAAGGAAAGAAAAAGGCATGAAAAAAGCTGCAAGCTCGCCACACCTCTACTAGGGTGGGGGTGGCAACAGAGCGAGTAGAGAGAGAAGAGTGGACGGAGCGAGGGGGTGATGGAGAGGGAGGGTGGAAGAGAGCTGCGAGGGTGCAAGGGAGTGTGAGAGACGGGGAGGCAGAGAGAGCGAGACAAAAGGTATGGAGGGAGCGTGAAAAGAAGAGAAAGTCAGCAGGAGACTCAGACTCAAATAAACCCCGCCCCCGCCCGCACCTCACCACCACCTAGGCATGTTCGGTTAATCGATATTTCATCGATAGTCGATTATTTTTCATGGCGATTATATAATCGAGGGTAAAATAAAATAATCGAAAAATCGAAAAAAAGGATTTAATTGAGCAAAAATCGATTATTTATATTAATCAGGCAACATTTTGTGTTAGGTCCTTTATTACAGCTAATGCATACTTGTATAACCATCTATTCCTGACGTTCAATTCCACACCTCCATACTCATACACGCGAATGTTTATATAAGTAATGTACCTTTCCATTTTAGCTATGCCCCGTCCATCACAAGCTAAGCTCCACCCATACCTCGCAGTGTTGGGATTGATCGATCCCCGAATGCCCTCGCTATCAATTTCCTGAAAACTATACATGGAAGCTGTTGAATAGTGTGTAACTAATTTGACTGGGTGCTGTTGCTGCCTATGGCATTCAACATAATATTTATTAAATAGTAAAAGCACAAAAGTACAACAACGCATAGACCCTCTTCAAATATGCGTTCGTGACGTACTTATCGACGTCATTCATGACGTCATTCATTATGATGCCATTGTACACATCACGCAGTTCATTATGACGTCATATGATGGGTGGGTACTCTGAAAAGGCGAATTGCTGGATACGTCAGTGATTGGAAACATTTGATAGATACTGTTTATGGAGCAGTATCGGCCTCTGAATGCTATAAGTTGAAGTTGGTGGTCATTTTGCGAGCAACTGTTTTTCATTGTAAATTCACAAAATTTTGATGCGAATTTTCACAAATTATGTCTATTGTTGTGGAACTAATTTCTATTAAAGCTGTTGCGGCCTGTGTTACAAAATTGGTCCTTACTTGGTGGTTAAATATGTTTGAATATGGTAGAATATCGTCTAGGGATTGATATACATGAACATTTGACTGACCTTGTAATGATATGTCAACAACATAGGAATACCTCGTTAGGTAAAGATGGCCTTGAAGTATGATATGGCTATAAAAGGTGTGACAGTTTACCATAATAAGGTCATATGTCGGGTGACAGTATGACGTAATGAGGATGGCTGATGTGTGATGGTATGCCGTTTGACATAGTAAAGTCGCACAATAATCTACATGTAATGCTATGATGTAATAAAAGTACACTTGTAAGAGTCAACGTGTGACGCTATGAAGAAATTTCTTATAACGGCATATCCCACACGCTGTCGTCATCCGAAGAGGAGCAGGCGTGTACATGGACAGCTGAAAACGGGCAGTTATGGATAAAATTGACAACGAAAATAACAAGTAACATCTCCAATAATTCCCAGGCATACCACGGACTACATACACACAATAAGACAGGCCGAAAGTCAACTCGTTATCATAGATATTGGAATAGAGTAATCAGTATATTAATATAGCATTAAAACCAGCTAGTCACAATGGAACATAAACATAAGTGACTGTTGAAAGTTACAGAGTGACGTCACAGCCGGCACTTTATGGTGTGACAGTGAAAACTTGACTGACGTCACAACTACCACGCTTAAAACGGACCTTGTCATATGGGGTATACAGGAAGCGCTATGTGTATTGGGGATGATTTCCGGTTGTCCAGGCAGCGATAGCTGTGCGAAAATACACGGCTATAGTTATAACCGCATTTGGGACACATCAAACACTAGGCGCATTTAGTGAACGAAGGTGAGTTTCTACCATTGACGAATTTCGTTAGAACTGGTCAGAAACAGTGTGTACGGACTTGACAGTAACAATTTTCTCCCGAATCAAGTACAAACATCGTTACTCTCAATGTCATTTTCGAATTGACGATCGTCACATCAATTTACAGGCTAAAAGCATTTTATATTTAGAATCAAATTATTTTAAAATTTTGTGTCGGATTCAAATCTGCCAACTGGAACGAAATTGATTTTGGCGTCAGTCTACTTATGACGTAATTTTTTATGACGTCAAATTAACATATGACGTAATTCATTATGACGTCATATTGTTGATCGATAAACTGGATTGTCACTTCACATTATAGGCCAGAATCATTTTACATTTACAATTCGGAAGTAAATGTGTTCATCATATCCCGATAATCAGGGCACAAAACAGTGATCAATTGTAGGAACATAGGTAAAAATTAAACATTACATTTGACAGAATGTGAACAAATGTCACTGAATGTCTGAGGTTTTCAACCCCGGACAACACATGAATTCAGTACTAGCTGTGTTTTCAGTGTGATTATAAATAATGGATAGATTGGCTGTGCAGAGTTATTAAACACAAGAGTTCATGTATGAACGGTTTTGGTGTGAATGCAATTATAGACACAAAAGGTGTATGTACATGAAATATATAAGTGAGCTCGCGGAAGCGCTTCATAGAGATGGTAGCTACGTAGTAACGAAACAGTTCCACGGGCCCAGGGTCGAGATATCTACGGGTCAGATATATGTTAAACAGAAACGGTTTTGAGGATCAGTGGTCAGTGGTGAGTGTGACATCACCACGTAAGCGAAACATCTTTATGTATGGCGTCACAACGTTGGTGTTGATGACGTCAAAATTGTCTCAGAAACATCTTATTATTTGGTCAAGGAAACCATATAGGTCAGAGGAATCACAGCTAGAGGTTAGTGAGGCTACATCGAGAGCAGGTAGCAGGGAGAACAGTTGTACAGCGTGTATCAGAGAGCAGAAAGTGGTGGTTCTGGCCAGTTTGTAGCAGTGAGCTTTGAGTGCGTAATGTTAGGTTTAGAGTTCTTACTGAGGAACAAACGCTGTTGTCCTCCAGATAAATTCCAGTTGATTTAAGTGATGCGCCGACACTAAACTACAACAACTACTGGTTTACTCACGACATCAACAACATGAACATTAAATTACATTGCACAACGAACATTACGATACACGTTAATCAGGGAACATACTTCAAAAATTGTAAAACATATTTATAAACCGAGTGCCTGGTCCTTAGGACAAAGCGGCAAGCAACCAGAAACTTTAGGCGACAAGCATTGTCGCAATCCAAAATGTATTGCACGCGAATCAGGTTTTTCAAACGACTATTTTCACTTCACTATTCCTTGAAAAATAGTACTATATCGTAAGCGATCCTATTCAGACCGGCTCAATCATAAGTCTATTGTATTCAGTCTAGAAAGAGATATTGGACAAATACCATTAGTCAGTGTTGAAAGAAAGGGCTTGGATCTTGAGTGACCATAACATAATCCCTTAATAATTTATAACACCCCAGCGTGTGATTCTTTATTTGTTATTATAAAACTGCCTAAATTAGACTTTTAAATTTAATGCAATGCTAACCCGCATGCCCGACCGCACGCCCACCCGCCCGCCCGCCCGCCCGCCCGCCCGCCCGCCCGCCCGCCCGCCCGCCCGCCTGGTGGCATTACCTAATACCCCGCCAAATTTTTTGGCGTGGTATAAAAATGGTTGTGGATAATTTCCAGAATCCAATCCAGAATTGGATTCCAACCCACATCATAACATCTGTCAATAATCGGCACATGCTTACACCTCTCTGCATCACACAAAATAGCGAATATATAGGCGTGTGATGGTTGATTGGTCGAGAGCGTTATGATGCCGTCTGATTTGCATAATAAGCCACGACCACATGATTATATACGGGTATGGGAGGTGACCTAGATTAAATCTAAGTCACATCCCATGCCCACATGATCATGTGGGTGTGGCCTACCACGTAAATGAGATGACGCCATCACCCTCTCGACCAAGCACGCAGCCACCTATATCGTCTCCGTGCTACTGATACTTGTGTAAGAGTTGGGCATGCAAGGAAGAAAACGTAATTAGATTAGGTGCCGGATCAGGATCTGGAGTACGATCTGAAAGACTGCAAACATGATATCTCGAAAGTTTGTGGACGGATTCAGATGACTCATTGTAGAAGTGTTGAGTATCGGACAAGGACAACGTAAGATTGTGATACGTATAAGGATACGGATTTTATCCAGAATAAATCCAAATGTGTGTAAGCTGGATAGTTTATGGACGGATTCAGATGACGCTCTGTGGACATTTTGTCTGAGACAAACAGAATTATTAAATTTGGTTGCTAATCTGATCCAGATCTGGATCCAGATGATGTTCTGATATATTGCAAGCTAGATTTTTCAAAACGCTAGATACAGTACGGATAAAACTTGATAGAACGTGAGAAAATTGGATTATATGTTGGTGTGCATCCTGATTTAGCCTTGAGATTCATGCATGGGTTGAGTATGTGACGATAAATATTGAATGAAATGTTGGTATTGATCAAGTCCGGGTCCAGCTCTTGAGCAAAAGTTGATAATTGTAAATATGCTATGTCAAAAGATTATTTTCGATATGGTCTAGATCCAGATTAATCTGATTGCCAGATCGCAGATATTATCGTTATGGACAATTTGGATCGCACTTATGTGATGCGATGCATATATAGCGGTGGGGGAGGGGGGGGGGTGTATGTGGTAAATTTGGTTCCGGAACGCCTTCAGATATGGATCAAAATCAGAACGGTTGTATCATTCTGATACTCAAGTGAATAAGACCATTATTCATTAAAGTTTTGTTTTTTTACTATTTCCTCCTTCTTCTAGACAATCAGTAATTTGCAGTCGGGCACAGGTAATTCATGATGAAGGCTTATTTAACATTGCGACAAGTCGTGACAATTTCGAACATACATATGGGCGTGGTACGATATCATATGCAATTCTGAGGTGTAATACCACAACAAAACTTGCTAAGCCGCAATGTTTTGTTTCACTTTATATTTCGTCATAGTAATTTGCGGGTTTGGGGGTGGGGTGGGGGCACTATGGTGAGGCGAGTGCAAATGCCCGTATATGGCGTTGAGTGCAATATAAGGCATGATCATTATCTTGAGCTGTGAAATTCTGCTCCACCAGCCCATATATTAGTATCTGTATGGGAGACAACATATCACGGGTGATGCAGAGCCGTGAGATTCTGCTTCCCCTCATTATATATCAGAATCGTGAAGTGTCCGTGTAACCATGAAAAGGCGAGTGGGATTTTAACATAAGGATTTAGGTGCAATGCCAACCATGATCTTGGGCTCTTCCACCCACTCATACCGTAATATGCAACTGGGGTACCGCATATCATGCGTGATTCTGTGCTGTGAAATTCTTTCTGCACTCCTTATATAAGCGTGTGGTTCAACATAGAGGTGGGATGCAATGCCATGGCTGATCTGGAGCTGTTAAAGTGTACACACCCACACCCCACCTATACATTAATATCTGCCTGTGAGATGCTGACTCGTAATATTCTGTCCATACTCCTTATATATCATCAAAGCGGCGCTAGTGGTGATGATGGTGTGAGAGCCATTTCAACAGTGGGGGTTGGGGCGCAATATCATTGGCGATTCTGTGCAACTCTGTCTCCGCTCTTTACAGAAAATCACGGTAACGTTGCTGCAACATCATGGTGGCGTGAATGCAATTTGAACACAGGCGTGGGTCCAATATCATTAGTTATCCTGAGCTGAAAAATCTCGCCCCAGGCACCCATACATCAATATACAACTTGGAGACAGCATATCCCGAGTGATTCCGTTCAGAGAAATTATGTCTTCCCTCACTATATGCAATTGTAGTGAATCTGCTGGATTGTCAGTGATGAGCACCAAGGGTCAGCATTGGCGTTGGGGTACAGTGTCGTGTGTTATTCTGAGATGTAATGCTATGTCCCATCCCTCACGTGCATTAATATCTACCTGGGAAACAGCATATCACGGGTGATGCTGAGCCGTAATAGTCGGGTGAGTATGTTCTATGAAATTATGTTGCCGCTCCTTATATGTAACTGTAGTGAATATGCTGGATCACCATGGTGAGTTGCCAGGTTCAGTATTGGGGTTGGGGTACAGTATCATATGTGAGGCTGTGGTGTAACGTCACATCCTTCCAGTATATTACTATCTGCCACGGAGACAGCATATTACGGATGATGCTGAGCCGTTATATTCTGTCTCCACTTCTTATATAATGAAAGCAAAGCTGGTGGTTCATATTAATATACCCCCGGCACACAGCAGATCACAGGCGATTCTGCGCCGTGAAATAATGTCTCTTGTCGCCAGGTTTACTTTCCAGGATGGGTGGCGTTGTTGAAACATTATTTACAGGAGGAGGCACTATTTCACGGTGGGTGGTGGGGGTGGTGGGTGGGGGCGGTTCTCCGTTATATAGCAGCTGTATAATATCCTGTTCCAGGGAGACACAATACCACTGGGGCGGGGTGGGGGTCTCATTCACGCATATGACACGGGCACATGCACACGCACCCACACACACACGCAAGCACGCACGCACGCACGCACGCACTCACGCACGCACGCACGCACGCACGCACGCACGCACGCACGCACGCACGCACGCACGCACGCACGCGCACACTCACACACGCGCACGTCACATCTCATTGATCATATTAATTGGCAAATCGTCAACGCTTGTCTAGATCTACATTAGCTGTCTTGAGAATTAGTGCAGGTAAATATCGTATGAACAGCAAATGAATCTGTAAGATCCAAATTGTACTTGCCATTTACAGAAACTCTTTATGGCAAACCTCATTGACCCTTTGAGCATGGAAACTAAATACGATACACTCTTTACAACGCAAAAATGTATTGTGTAGAATACTTTGAAACTAATTTGACTGGAAGCGGGTGCTGCCAATGGCAGCACTAGTTTCCTGTTTAATTAGTTTTAAAATATTCAACAGCTTCCCTGATTAGTTGCCTTGAAATCGGGATACTACGAGTATACGGTTCAAAGGTTTAGATTAATATTAGCATATGCTCTATGTATCGACGTCAATAGAAATGACTACATGACGCGTGTCTCTGATGACAGTGAACATGCTACAGTGCAAATCAACAGCAAACTACATTCTGTGAGCGCCTGAGACAAGGTCATCACAGGTAAATGTAAACATGGTATTACTTTACACAAGAATGTATTAGCATAACGAATTATGGGAAAGCTCATAATTTTCTATTGTTTTGTAGACAGTTGACATAATATTGTCCACACTGTATCAGGAACATTATAATTGGTGACGATATCTTTTGAGTAATGGGCATTTCCAATTGTAGCTATGCCCCTCCCATCTGTAGCTAAGCTCCACCCACATGTCGCTCGTGCTGGGCTCGATCGATCGATCACTGAATTCCATGACTATTAATTGCCAGAGAATTATACAAGTATGTTGTTGAATATTTTGAAAATAATTTTACTGGGTGCTATGGCAGCAACAGCGTCCAGTCAAATTAGTTTCAAGATATTCAACAGCATGTTTATTAAATAGTAAAGCCATTCAATTCGTGCATCAGCTCATCGTCCGTCGCCAAGTATACGTCCGTGACGATTCATCTACGTCATTCATGACGTCCTTGACCAAGACGGCATCATACACGTCACGTAGTTGAGAAATACGTCATATAATGGATGGATAAACTGGAGAGGTATATTATTCGTTTCGTATCAGAATCTTGGTAAGGGAAAGATCCCTTTTTGACGCTATGATCAAATACGTTACTTGTAAGCTGACGTTACACTAAAAATGGCATGGCTCAGTCACGAACATCGAAAATTACGTCACAAAAGTGTACTCATTGAATGCCATTAATGAATTTATGATTTAATACGCATTATACCGCACCTTTTAACCCCTCTTGTGCCAACAGCGCCTCAAAGCCCTCGAAATACTACTTGATATATCAATTAAACATTTTGATGGTCAATATTTTTCGAGATATTTTAATATTAGAACTGAAGACTAATTTTAGTAAACTTAGCAATGCATTTTTCGCTGGCCTGACCATTAAAGGGGTAATAGCAAAGACGATTAAAGTGTTTACTTAGCCAGTGTCTATCTGCAGGCCTAGAGAAGAGTATTTTTGAAAATTTACCACTAGAATAACTGGCTCGGTTGTGGTAACTATTCAAAAATACTCGTCTCTAGGTCTTTCAAATAGCTATGTCCGCAAAGTAGTTTTTTGGTCAGTTCGGCCATTAAAGGGTTACGTTGACACACGAGGGGTTTAAATTAAGTTGACTAATATAGAGTCTGGGAATTTGAGCTGTAGTTTAAAATCAGGCGGCGAGTAGAAAGTGGGTGGATCTTAGCATGAAAAGGGCGGGTGATATCTAGAGATATCATTCCTCTATTACAAGTCATCTCATTCCGATCTTTCACTCAACAGTATGACGTCATGCTCAATTTCGGCATATGCAGGCTGACATCACAATCAAACGGCGTAATTAATTACTAGGTCCGTCATCAACCTTCAATTGCCCGTTCAAGTGTACGAATTGTACGATCTGTCGTACCCATCATCACCATTACAATGAATATTTTGAAACTAATTTGACTTGGTGTTGTTGCGAAATACTAAGCAGGTTACCTGTATAGCTACCTTGAAATTGAAATTCTGGGAATTCAGAATTTAAAGTAGATAACTCGATGTCAACACGCGCAAAGCATGGGCTGTGCTTACCTAGAATTGGACGTGGCTTAGTTATAAATGGATCACTCAATTCTATTATTACTAGTAATCATTCGCGGGAGATGATCACAAGCTATGGAGGGAATGGTCGAATATCATCTAGTATAAATGTGATCAGAATGAAAAACACCCTGCATAAGTAGGATAATAGATGGGTCCGATATGGCTCTCAAGTATATGACGTCATGCTCAATTACGTCACATATACGCAAGGTAGCAACCATAATGATATATCTACTCCGTTATGTAGAGTTCGTTAAGTATACGAATTGTATGTATTTGTTGGGTGTAGATTTTAATACATACTTGTGTTGAATATTTTGAAACTAATTAGACTTGGAGCTATTAGTGGCTTAATCAGCAACAGCTCCCAGTCAGATTAGTTTCAAAATAAACAGAGCTACGTTATTTTGCCATATGTAGCAGCAGCAGCACCCGCTCAAATTAGTACTCACAATATTCAACCGCTAACCCAGCTAGTTACCTTAGAATTGGAAGTTAGGAATCAAATTATAAATTGATTTCTAACCACGTAACCTCAATGACCGACAGTCTGCCACCACCGCGCTGATCGATTTCTATATTATCGGTCTGTTCAATAACATAGTCACATGCACGAACGTATTCTTGAAAAAACTGTACTAGAACCAATTATAAATATCACGTGTACTAAAAGTAATTTGGGAAACACTGCTTTCGACATCTGCCTTGTTTACTATTGATTCCTATGCAGGACTGTGCTAGCTGTGACTGCAGTGACGTAGATACAGGCGGCTTATAGATTGCCAGACTTGAAAAATTTGAAATCAGAATTCCCGTTAGGGCGCTTTAAAGTTTGCATGTTTTGCTTATTTTTTACTGTATGCTCGCACAATTTATATGTGCGAGACGGGTTTTGATTGAATTCCAACTATATTGTATCCATGGCTATTGGAATGGTCTTGCCATACATACTTTAAGAATAATTGTCGCCACCACCCCCCCCCCCCCAACCCCACCTCACCCCAGTCTGTCAGCATATATGTTGTCTTACTCACTCTTCATCACAGGCCCATACAGACGATTGTATAAACGATACTGATTCCATTATCAATCATATTTTAATTATTACTCATTAACCCCATCTTGCGTCACACCACACCAAAGTGATAAAACTTGATATTAATACCAATTAACCATTTAATGGTTAAATGTTGTTTCAAGAACATTGACATGTTTTTGCTAATTGAATATTCATTTGCAGTCCAAGAGGAAATTTTTTTTTATAAATTTACCACATAAATACAATTTATTTTGGTTTGCAAATGGATACCTCTCAAGACGATTACAGAAACCTTTTTAAGATCAATCGAGTTGATTATGGCGTCATCCTACATGTAACGTAGTTTATTATGACGTAAAAATAAAATGATATGGTCCATTGTTGATTTACTCTCGTCACTAGCTGTATCAGCACCATGAAGACGGATGACCGAATTCGAAAATTCACTTATAATTTAGTACACATATGGTGGATAGTCTAACAGTAAGCTGGCTGGGGTGGTGAGTAGTGAAGGGGCCCGCTGTGTGCTCTTATTATGCAAATGAGCTCTTGACATCTGGTCAAATTTGTTCTCCTTGGTCTGTGAAGGGTGTGTACATCCTGACGTTTAACCATTCTTCAACATAGACATGTAGTATTTTACCTTAAATGCATTGTATAGGTTTTCCTTTCCACCAAAGGAGGCAGAATGTTTCGGATCGTAATATACTTTTGCCAATTTAGCATCATTCATTACTTCACTAAATTCACCCACATCGGTGTAGTCTATCTCTTTTATTTGCTCTTTTCCTTCCTGTTTCCTGCTAGAGAAGGCATGTACTGACTAACAGATGGTGTACTTCTACTTTTTCTACACATCCTTTTACTCGTGGCAGAAGGTGTGTACTCACTAACGCTATCATCATTATCATTGACATTGTTTATCTGCTGCAATGTTTTCTCTTGTCCGACAAATCTGCATGGTATGTTTAAGTCACATAGCAGATTAAGAAACTTGCCCTCTGTGACATCGAGCATACCGCTATGCCGAGGTTTGTGCCCATGAGCAACAACATTTGTAATCAGATCGAGTACCTTATTTTTCAGGTAAAACATACCCTCTATCATTACTTCACCCTAGATCATTAACATTAAAACGTTCAGGAACTGAGCACAAAATATTAATTATTCTGCTGGATTTTGTCTTATGTCTTTGGTATTCCCCTCATCGTACGATCAAGTATTTGTGTAGGCAGTGCAGCTGACGTAGGTATAGGTTGAAGAGGTGGTGCATGGTATTGCTGCCCTATTGATTGCTGATAGTAGCACCTATATTTATCCAATACTTGTGAATATGATGTTGAGGTTTCATGCTCCGACATATCGTGTTGTGCTAATATATCGGATATCTCGTTGGTGAGACGAATAGCTTTACATATCGCTAGGTCTGTCTGTAGCAGAGATATTTTACTCTGTGCATCTAAATTGCCTATCAATTCGAGCGGTACCAAACCATCTTACGTACATGTTCCATCTTCTCACTGGAACAGCTTACCAATTAATGGCACTAGTGTGCCAATCATTGTGTGTAATATGGCTCCCACAAATCCACCTGGCTGTAACAGACGTCTTTTATGGGCATATGGTACTCCATGACTGGTCAGCACATGCATATGTCATTTATATTTACTCAGTTGCATGTATCGTGATTTAGTAAGCCAGACATTCCCTCATAATACATTAAGGCATGCCTTGCATAGCACATCTAACAATTCATTTTAACATTGTTTGAGTACATCATTTCTGATCTTTGGTTTTACTTTGGCCAGATATTGTAGCATAGGTAAATGCTGTCCTATATTACGTGGTGCCATCTTTTCACTTCTTTGGTATGTACACGTAACAGCCATCCTTTGGATGAACAGTTGAATGGAGTCTAATATTGTCTGGTGTTGACTGTTTCAAATCCAAAAGTAGATATGAGTGAGGTGTACATGTAGCATCCTTATATGCTTATGTCAAATACTGTGTCTTACAAGGATACATCTGATTGGATAAAGAGCATATAGAGGATGCATCGCATGGATTCTTAAACAATACCATGTAGTGACAGTTAACAGATAAGTCGCGCTGATTAAACGACTTGTGAAAAGGAGTTTGTGCTACAAAATAATGCTACAGTTCTCATGATGAAAACGTTTTGTAAATAAGTCAGCCACATTTCCATCATATTTATTCATCAGGTCGTCCAGTATCACCAATGTCCTACAACCTCTGTCTAATTCAACATTTGCTTCCTCTTTAAATTCTACTTCTTGTGCAAAATCATTATATCCATCTTGCCACACGCCATAGCAGTACACGATCCTCTGTGGAGGGGGAGTAATAGGCGATGGATCTCTTATTAATGCTTTATTCATTTCAGTCGACCCACAGAGAATCATGGTAAATGGGTGATGTAACGTCGCATTACAGTCAAGCATTGACACCATCACATGCACTCACAAACGTAATCATTCAACTGGCATAGCATATGCACAAACACTTATATATATATCAGAAGCACGATGATGTGATATGACATAATGATGCTTGTTCACATTTATGAGACATGGCTGTCTGAAATGCATGCGAATGTGCTAATCTTTGAACCGTTACTACATCAATAATGCTTTGCACACTCACCAGTCATTATTTGGCAAAGATCATAATACCATTGGCATCCAATTATATTCAAATTTGTAACAGCACATTTTACTCGGCTTTGAAAAAACCGTTACTTATGAGCTGGATTTTACTGCAGAGAGTGGCAAAGCGTAAACACATGCTCTGTGATAGCCGTTCCAATATTTTGAATGGCGAATGTCTAGCTGTGTGCTATGATAATACATGCAGATCTGTATTTTGGCCTAGGTGGGAGGCGGGTGGGTCATTAACAGTAGTGAGTTGTAACAAGACACAGTTAAACATATGAAATATCCCAACAGACACATGACGTTCATGATGTGATTTCAACGTGGATTCAATGTTGAAGCAACGTCATGTGCCTGCTGGGCATATGCTTTAACCAGTCATTCCAGTTGAAAGGTTTTTAAAATAATAAGTTTTCCTATATTTGAAAATAGTTCCCTCAATGTTATACAAACCATTTTAAACCATCAACATAAAATAATTATGACGCTTTTCAGTAAAAAATATACATACGCTATTCAAGTGCTTTTTAGTATATAATCCTGATACTATTATTATGAAGGCAGTTATTTCATATGTGAATTTACTAAACCATTTTCTACATATAAAATATGTTTTCACTCATCCTGTTTTATCTCTAAGAACATTTATGGTTAGGTGAAGCATATCAGTGAAGACTTTTTTGAATGAAGTCATTTCACGTGTGAATTTTAAAAAACAACAAAAAACAATAAAAAAAACAACCTATAATGGCCAAAAACTATTTTCATTTTCACATCAAGAGAAAATATCGATCCAGCAATTCCAGTTGAAAGGTTTTCTTTTAAAAATAAGCTTTCCTATCCTCGAAAATAGTTCCCTCAATAGTATGTAAACCATTTTAAACTGCCAACATAAAATAATTATGACATTTTTCAGTAAAAATATACATAAGCTATTCACGTGCTTTTTTCCGTATATAATCCTGCTGCTATTATTATGAAGGCAGTCATTTCATAAAAGAGTTTTCAAAAACCATTTTCTACATATAAAATGTTTTCACTCATCCTGTTTTTATCTGTAAAAACATTTATGGTTAGGTGAAGAGTATCAGGGAAGAGTGTTATGAAGGAAGTCATTTCATATTCGAATTTAGAAAAAAAACCATTGTATATCAGTGGTAACCCTAACAGTAACACGATGACATGACATGATGTAATGAAGCATGATTGCGTTTATAAGACATGACTGACTGAAATGCATGCATAATGCTCACCAATCTTTGAACTTTTACTCCATAAATAATGCTTTGCACACTCACCAGTCATTATGTGGTAGCGATCAAAATGCTGATGCTGTGTGTAGTAAATTCCTGCATGCTTCAGCCTGCATTTTGTCACGCATTATGGCGAGATCACCACAGTGCTCTACTCAGCTGCATTTCGATGTGGTTTTTTTGTAGAGTGCAATGCGTGCAGATGTGTTTGGAAGTGCTGCATTAACATACTGATGCATATTGCCAATAGAGGGTGGAGTGATGGGTGTACCATTCAATGGCATGATTGACAATGAGTAAACAAATTAAATCATTTTTAAATTCTTTATTAATACTGACATCGTAAACGACACAACATAGTATTACATTGATATGATTCTAGTACACAACATCAAATTGTGATATGTTTACTGATACTACAATAGTAAGACAATATATTAATTAAAGGCAGCGATATTAAGGGTATCAATATTATGGTGTTAACAGTTGTTTAACATATATTACCTCGATGATGTGCAAACTGTACAAATCAGTACTTTACTCTTTAGTGACAAAATTTGGTCCTGCATCAAATTGCGATACAATGATACGTTTACTAATACTGCAATATTAAGACAATTTATTAATTAAAGGCAATGATATTATGGCATTGTCAATTGTTTAACATATATTACATCAGCGATGCACCTAAAACCATGACGTCATACACAACCGGCACTAATCAGTACCTAACTCTTTAGTGGTTAAATTTGGTCCTGAAAATAATATAGCATGCTTAACCCTTTAATGGCGAAAGCGGGCTAGAGGAAGACCCATTTGCGGACCGAGAGAAGACTAATTTGGAAAACTTACCACTGGAATGACTGCCATAAGTATATAAATCGTGGTGCAGTGGTTATCTAAGTCTGATGAATATTTTGAAACTATGTTGATGGTCCGATGATATAGGAAGCTAAAACTTGCATACATGTTAGTTTCGTAATATTCAACAGCATAGATATATAGTTGATAGACCATAAGGAGGATGGCTATAGACGGGTTCGCCATTAAAAGGTTAAGCCCAATATATTAATTAAAAGCATCAATATTATGGCATTAATTGTTGTTGATCATATATTACATGAACGTTGTACCTTAACCATGAAGTCATAAACACTTTTGAACAATAGCAGTACATCGTTACTATATATATATATATATATATATATATATATATATATATATATATATATATATATATATATATATATATATATATATATATATATTTATATACTATGCTAGTGTAACCATAGGGAACGAAAGATAAATTGCCAGGTTTCAAAATTCACTTTTTGAAGACGGGTCTGAATATATTACTATTAGTTACTGAAAGAATTCTAAATTGAGACTATGCGTACTCTTGTATATAGTGCTCTTTATCACTTTCACTACAGACCCAGTCTGGATACCCGCTACTTTCCTGCTTAATTTTGAGAAGGCGGTTAATGTATTCAGAAAATAGTCCCTTATCACCATGTTGTTCATATTGCGATGACTCAGGATAATGCCAGACTGTGTACATCTTTTTAGTGATATAAACATGGAGAATAGCTAGCTGTAGCTCCCGAGTGGTCCACGTCCCGCATAAGGAACTGTGTTCTTCTGCATGTTCGCATATGGTAGATTGACCGATTCTTGCACATTCAGCACATGGTACAAACATGAGTGGCTTACTTATTCTAGTAAGTAATACTGGAAAGTATACATCATGAGGAGGGAGGAATTTGCATTTAATAGGACCGAAGATGTCATGCACCGTCTTATTATTCAAATCATCACTTCTTACTACCTCGTATGAACCTTCTGGAAAACAACGTTATTTCCTCACTGATGGGTACATGGAAATGCAGTCTAAATATTCTATCTTAGTATGTTCATCCGCTTCCAGAAATAATCGAATTGCAGATGTACGCCCACCAAATAACATGTCACGTGAATCTATGTGGTGTGCTCAGCCAAATTTAGTGATAAAATCATTTAGTCCATCGGGATTAGTGATTAGTTTCTTAAACTTGCATTCCCACATAATTCCCATCACATATCCATGTGATTCGAATAATGGAATCCGATATTGAAGAGCGGAATATGCTTCTTCATATGTCTGATCACTGTATGGTGTATATGTCTGCTCACATGTATTGCCACAGCAATCAGACTCGTGCCCATGAAATTTACACCCGCAAAACTCGAAAATAATATTTTCGCATGGAGCGAAGACATCTACATAATGCCCCCACACATTTTGCTCGCCCTGGTTTAGCCCATGTAAGATTTGGTAACCCTCGCTTAACCTAATCCATTCCATCCATTCAACAGCGATCATGCTGTATGCACGTTTTTCTCTTAGCGAGTAGTCGGGTAAAGTCTGATTGTTACCAAGGTGTAGACATAAAGTGCGATATGCTACATTACACACACCTACTAGCATTATCCATGATACATATGGATTTTGTCCATCCATTGATACAGAAAATAAGGATTTAAATCTAGACACGGCTAAACGTAAGATGGTTACGTCATCGTTACAATATTCGATGAGATTTTTTATCAACATCGTAGTGTGCATCTCTAGATATCTGCTCATTGTACCATCAATCAAATTCAAGCAGTTCATTCACTTTCATATTTTGTACGCCGAATACCTCCCTCTCGGGAAAGGGTATTACCGTACCCCAATACTGACGTCAGTTCAGCTGATGGGGAAATATTCCCTTGCACACAGGAAGATTAAAAGCATCGCCGACCTTACGCTATGAAAGAGGAAAGAAGTTAATGGAATCGATGAAAGGAATTGTTCCAATTTTAAATGAGAGAACTGAACCACCACGCATGATGATGTTTGTGAGTTTTAGTTGACAGTTAATGCTCTTGCATATGCATTGAAGGATTAAAAGCAAATCATATCCACGCGCATTATGCGCAATAACGAGGTGGACAGAGAATACATATTTTCGCAGGATACATTTAGTACCATGCTTAGATTATATGCGCGTTAACCATTTAACAAACTGATCATATAGTGTCTAACCCATGAAAGCGAACATATCCATTATTCATGCCTCGGTTACACATAGATACACCATCGTACTGAGGCTGTCTAGAAGATGGTACATCAGTCAGATATTTCCTGCATAATATTCGCATCCACCCCGATGGTATTAGGAGCAAGTACGATGTCACTATTTAAATAATCAGTTAGAAATTGATCAGTATTGCTCAATAGGACAGTGTCAACATGCTGTAAATATTGGTCAAGCTTGTCATCAATGAATGGAATGCATACAGATATTTGCCACATAATGTTCATCACGTCATCACTAGTTTCATTTTGCGCGATTCGCTGGTCTGTTTGATCGAAGATAGACACTTGGCGTGTAGGTACATTTACATCTAATACATCAACGAACTCAGGTTGGGTAGAAGAAGGAACATTAGTAAGCGGAATGCTTGCAGATTTTTGCCGCATAAAGTTCTCCACATCGTCACTGGTTTCATTTTGTGCGTCACGTTGTTCTGTTTGATGGAAGATAGGCACTTGCTAAGCATGGTCAAGTATGCCTCACATGGTGTCCGATACACGCATTGTGTAGTGTCATTGTTTAATGTCATGCAATCTGTGAATGTGACCGCTGTTCATGCAGTATGCCATTATTCAACGGTCCTGTTCAATTTGACATAGGCAGTCACTTAGTTTCAAAATATCTTTTTAACCACGAAGGGGGGGGGGGGAGCGCCGCCCACCTAATTAATATGTTAAACACGCTCAGCCAGAACACGCTCATCATTACGCACGCATGTCAATACCTAGTTTAAAAAGCACATTAATCTATGCATTAACACACATATGTCAGAACAGACAATAGCATGTAGCTGGACATTTACAACAGTAGCACACATCGTCCATCTGCATGAACAATAGCACACAGCGTCCATCCGCTCATTTAGAACAATAGAACAATATATATATTTAGTGTGAATTGTCTGCGTCATCATACATATGTATATTGCCTACTTTTCCTTTCAGACAGAACAGCTCATATTTCTGTGGATTTTATTCACATTTATCATCGTTGGGAATGGGTGCGTACTGGCCGCCATTAGCCTCTCGGAAAGCGGGAAAAGGACCCGTATGAACTATTTCATCATGCACCTGGCTATTGCAGGTAAGATACATGTTCACAAATCCTGATAATTCGGATCGCTGGGCCAGTACCTCCCAGTAACCTGCGTAATCAGGGCATGTGCTTACAATATTAACTGACGCATGAGTAACCAGTTAACACCCATATCAGCCAAAAGCGGCTTCTGTATCTTACTTGTGAAATTGGACAATATTACACTTAACGGCTTGCACAATTGGTATACAATTTTTTGACGATAACACCCATTTAAGCGTTGTACTGATGTATCCCAATAACATGTATTGAGTTGATGTATGGTCCTTATTCCGTGATGTCTTAAAGAGATGCCAGTCTGATCTCAAACGTTGTATTGCTCTGTCAGATTATAGTTTATCGATTTCAAATCATTCATATCTTGTCGCATTCTGTATCATAAGTATCTCCTATGTAATATGGCATAAAAGGTTTAATATTTCTCGCCACCATGTTGTCTCGTCAGGCTACAGTGAGCGGCGTCTTTTAAGTGGCAATGTATTACATTCTTTAGTACGTAATATAATCGTACTGAATATTTTGAAACTAATTTGACTGGAAGTTGTTGCTGCCTATGACAGCAACAATATTCTAGTTTTAATAGTTTCAAAATAGTCAACAGCTTACCTGTGTGATTGCATTTACAAAACATTGCCAAACTATATCTGGCACCTCTAAAACTGAGCGGATATACAAAGGCGGCGAGCTAGGTTTCCGGATTGGTTGAAAAGTAAATCATGACAGCCATCATAGGCTGTAGAAACATAGCAATATTTAGCTACTAAAGTCTGAATCTATTGTATTATGGGAATGATAAAAAGCTGCAACGCTAGGGATGAACTATGGGTGGCAAATTCTATCACCTGAATGGTTATTATAAGATAAGGTGAGGTTTCCTTTAAGCCCGGTGTCATACGCTGATGTTGCGCAAGCCAGCAACATCCGTTGTGCATCGTTCTGAACAACATACAATGTTTTATTATCACATCTCATAGATACGTGCCGTGCATGATACTGCCGTGCCATTGAAATACATTGCATTATCACCAACGCGTACACGACAATACATGTAACCACTCAGATGTAAAAAAACCATTTTCAAATTAAATTAAAAGATGAGCTTGTGTACAGTCTTCAACAAATTTGGTTGAAAATTGTTCTATCCTAGACAGCAACATCGTCCATCAAAGTTGTTTTAAATGCACACTAGTGTATGTGCCATTGGCACGGTAACACCACTATCGACACCGGAGCCGCACGGGTTTAGTCGCTCTACGCGCGATTTCCATTAGGAATTCTTACCATATGATCCGAGAAGACGTCCTGTCACAGAGAATTAAAATCAGTTGTCCCTAGTTTCATCGGAGGCTGCTGTGCGTCATGCGACCGAGTCTCTGGGAAGTATTCGGAACGCTATATACGGGATTTCCTACACCGTTTTCAACGTCTCATGGGTGGTCTGTCATCTTGTATCTACGATAGAACTAGGCCATGATATCATCTTCACATCATATGAACACCGTTCCGTCAAGTGACGTCATAATCAATCCAGTGACGTGTATGAAGCCGTTATAATCGAGTACAGCGTGAATGACTCGACTTACTCCGTCTTAAATGCTTAATAGTTTGACAAGTTGTACGAATTGTATGTCGTTACTATTTGATAAGCATTCTGCCGAATATTTTGAAACTAATTTGACTGGGCCCTGTTTTTGCCAGGATTCAACAACTTACCAGTATAATTGTCTAGTAATTGATAGTCATGGAGTTCAGGGATCGATGTGTGTGAGGAGCTTAGCTAGAGATAGACGCGGCATATCTAAAACTGGAAAGCTTCATTCCATGCATAGCATCATCGTTTGTTTATTTATTTCAATATACGAACGTAACATAAATGGTTAATTTTCACATACTCATATGACAGATTTAATTATAATCAAGACAATCTCGTTTGTGTCTGTAGTCATAAATGGCGCACTACATTACCGGGATGGCATTGCTAAACTCAATAATCTGGTTAACACGCGCACATGTAGAGAGCGGTCCATGTAGCTCTTTGGCTGAACTTCGCCTAGTACATTACACATAGACATACACATGATATTAACTCCGGTGCATGTTGGGTGTGTGTGTGTCTTACAGATGGTCTTGTCTGTAAGACGCGTGCTTGGTCAGATATCGGATCGCTGTACCGCTATAGCCAATGTAGCCAGCTGCGGGCATGCGCAAGGGATTAATATTTCGTTCAGCTGTGTTGGTAAATCTGTTTCTAAAGTTGTGCGCTGTAAGTCACACAAACTATGTGCTTAGATTTCTTTGCTTTTCAAGTGGATGTAAAGTGACCGTACTGCTGTCCCTCTTAACGGTATGTTGTAGAGTTGTGTACAAGACAATATCTTAATTTTATGTTTGGCAATACCCGTGATGACACAATGCCATAAACTTTATGGCGTGCCAAAACTCACATTTTAAACCACAAATTTAACATTGATAGAGTCCGCGGAAATCTGTCAACCTCTTTTTTATTTATAGAATATGATAAAAACTTTTATTTTTGTCGTTTTTATTGAAACAAATTCTCGTTCATGATCCTTGATTTTCTCGTAGCGGTAGAATCAGCCTATGAATATATTACTTATATACACCTGTGCAAAAGTTAAGCACCACCCTATTTTTACGCACATGCGAGGGTATATTCATGTGCTATGAAGAAAGCAATAGCATAAACATTTATGTACCCATCCATCTTAGTGCAAGAGGTAATAATGCAACTAGAGGAATGCTGATTATGATGGTGGGGAAACACTGTATGTTTTTGTTTGAACTTGAAAACGAGGCCTGAATATGGTTACGTTGACACAACTGACAACTATTACCCTACAGTTGACACACGTGGCTAGATTGTCATTAATGGTGTCTGAAAACGAAGTTTAACATCTGTGCACGAGTTTGAGACTGTCATTATTAATACCAGGTATATCCACCTTGTGCCTGGATGACGGCCTGGACACGACGTCTCATGCTAGTCACCAACCGACTGATACGCCATTGTGGTATTCGTTGCCATTCAAGATGGAGTGCGTCTGTTAATTCCTGTAGGTTCTGCACAGGAGGATCCCTCCTTCTCACCATGTTTCCCAGAATGTCCCAGATATGCTCAATAGGGTTCATGTCAGGGCTCCTTGCTGGCCATGGTAGGGTTTCGATGGCATTCTGGCGGAGGTATTCATGCACAGCTCTAGCACGATGTGGTCGGGCATTGTCATCCATGAATATAGGGTGGGTTCCAGGTGCATGATTTACAAAATGAGGGACCACAACTCTATCCAGTATGGAATCTTGATATCTTTGTCCATTTAGTGTTCCAGGTACAGTCAACAGATCCAGCTTACAATCAAATGAGATGCACCCCCATATTATAACGGAACCTCCACCAAATGGAACTTCTTCCATGATGTTATGTTGGTCGTACGCCGTGCGTCTGGACCTCCATACACGAGTTCGACCATCTGTGGCATGAAGCAGGAACAGACTTTCATCGGACCAGTGTACCCGTCTCCAGGATCTCATGTTCCAGTGTCTTCTTTCGTTGCACCACCTCAGACGCTCCTCTTTGTGGTGTGCAGTGAGGAGAGGACGTCTGACAGGTCTCCTAGCTTTCATGCCAGCAGCATACAGTCTCCTTTTGACGGTAGACATTGACACTCTATTGCGCGTTTCCCATTGCTGGCTGAGCACTCTGCTGTTGGTGAATGGAGATCTCCTAACAAGGCGTACTAGGGCTCGATCATCACGGGCAGTAGTCTTCTTCGGTCTTCCAGATCTAGGCCTGTCCTTCACCTCGTTAGTTTGCCCATGTTTTGCAATCAAACGACTGATTACAGTATGATTAATGTTCAGCTGTCTGCCAATCTCTCTGCATGACATACCAGTGGTATGCATGCCTATGATTTGCCATTTCACACGATCACTTAACCTTCGTCTTGCCATAGCGGTTCACAATCAAGAGCTAATTCTCTCTGTACAAATAAACCACGGTCATGAACACAAAATTCCTAATCTTGTCGCCTAAATCTGTATGTAATGTTCTACACCTCAAACTGGACTTTTACATAACTGAACACGTGTGCTGTTTCCCGCCACCCACGGACATCAAGCGGCGTAAAGTCATGCATGCATGTGCATTTCGTACTTGGAATTATGTCAGCTAACGCGGGGACAAAAAGTATGGCAGCCTAGTTGTACCATCATGTTTCTACGTTCTATTGTTTTTGCTGGTGCTTAACTTTTGCACAGGTGTATAGATCGAGTAAGTCCTAGCTATATTCCGCCCATTTCCAGATACGCCCCTCCCATTTCTAGCTAAGCTCCGCCCCTTTCTATCTAGCATCCACCTAGGTTGTGCGCGTGTTATGATCGATTTAGATACTTTGAACCCTGAATTCCAGAATCGTAAATGTTTAAGGTAACAATAAAAGTCCGCTGTCGAATATTTTGTAACTAACTTGACTGGGTGTTGTTGCTTCCTAGCAGCCTAGCAGCAACAGCGGCTAGTCAAATTAGTATTAATAGTAAATCCATCAACGACATACAATTCGTACACTTCATAGAATGACGGCATCAGACTGCGTTGGCAATAATTCACTCTTTTATGCTAACTAAATCTCAATGCAAAAGTCAAACGTGCATTTATGATTATTGTATTCTGCGGCTGTAGTCGTAGAAACATCATACAGCTGGCTGCAATCAGTCATGCTTCTCTTTTGACCAATGTGTCTTACCCTACGCCTACATCGTTAGCCTCTCACGGTTCATTTTTCATCCAAGTTTACCGAGTCCTGCTTTCCTTCGCAGAGCGCTTTATTTATGAGTGATTATGCAATGAAGTCCTCTCCTGGTTTTATATTTACTAGGCTAATTCCAAGGCTCTCTGTCGGGGTGGATCTTCTGACATAATTAGCACATGGCCAAGCTTGGACCATCTTTGCTGGGAGACCTTTACCGTGTGTCAAACACGTAGCGTATGCCAATCTAATACAAGCGAATTGCTGAACTATTTCTGGTGTATAGTGAGAATGATTGGTGCAAGAATCGTTACCGACGTGAGGATAGCGCCAAATTTGAAATACCTGGCCTTTGCGGTGTGCCTATTGGATTAAGAAGTGGTGCCATAAAACCGCGGTAGCGAATGCCCTTCATAATGGAGGTCAAGTTCAGTTTTTTTTAAATAACAGTGATTCTCGTGATTTTGCTGTCTTTTAATTGTATTCTACTGGGCTGGGCTGAAGCACCCTACTGTTCACTAAAGCTACTTGAAAGGGAGATACAGTAATGTACAAGCTACCGCACAAATTGGGCTGAGCTGACCTCATTTCCTAAGTCAATGTTAAGCTATAAAAAGGATACAATTCAAATCTGTGTGTTATAATGGTTTCTGGCTGCGCCCAGATTACGCGCAGGAGCATTCTCCTCTTAAAAAAACGTTTCACAAGTTGTACATTGTTAATATTATTCATGTCTAATAAGAGCACCACCGCGCGCGCGTACACACACACACGCGCCCCCCCCCCTCCCGCCCACCCCCAACACCCGCCCTCCCACCCCCTCCGCCCCCCCCCCCACATACAAAGGCACACGCGCGCACGCACGCACGCACTCACTCACGCACGCACGCACGCACGCACGCACGCACGCACGCACGCACGCACGCACGCACGAACGAACGCACGCACGCACGCACGCACGCACGCACGCACGCACGCACGCACGCACGCACGCACGCACGCACGCACGCACGCACGCACACATTGCAGTATACCTCCTACTCCGCTACGAATGCACGCACGCACGCACACATTGCAGTATACCTCCTACTCCGCTTGTGCACATTACAGTACACTTCACAGTCCTGCTAATTTGCATGTGCAATGTCTGACGCTCTCTCATGCCGTGTATCATGCCCATGCATTATTCTGAAGCCTTGAAAGACTAGTATTGTCACGTGATGGGCTTGCATTTGCTCTTATGGTAGGGTAACGGGGAGGACTAGCCAAGCAGGAGCCAGTGGAAACGCCACCGTTGGCTACACGATGGCTACCCCTTGGATGGCAATCCCTTGATACACAGACCCAGGCAAGATTAATTAAGCCCGTTTGCCTCCTATGCGCATGCGCCGGGCCAATGGGAGTACCACAGTAATAGCCATCAACAAAGAAAATAGCCATGGATTCGGTATAAAATATAACAAGTACACATATTGATGCAAGGCATCAATGGCAAATAGCGTGGCCGGAGATTATTGTAATTCAAGTTGAGATTCAGATTCATTTTTATATATAATATACAATTTGCAGTAGCACAAAAGGTGACTATATCTAGGCCTTGGACCCCAGCATAGAACAAAAAATGAATGATACATGTAAAACTGGCACAGGCACTATATGATATAGGAAGACATGGGCTTCATCTTAAAGACAATGTACTATAAAGATTTAGCCATTAGACATGTGATAAATTTACAATATATTTGCAGGACAGAGAGAAATGTGATTTTCTTGTTATATTAACATTCAATATTACATAGGTTCTTACTATCATTTACAGTTTCTTACCTGTCCCATGAGGTACTGATGGTGGTTGCGATTGTAATAATGATAGTTTCTTGGTAGTGTCATATCTTTAAGATGGTTGTAATGACATCGGCATTGGATATGATTAGCTATGGGCTATAGGAAGAAGCAGATTATAATTTGGGCCAGTCCATCCATCTTTCCACTCATCTTGTTGACCATATGCGTAAATTCTGGGGGTTTTGTTTGATAATTCACATTCTATCTGGAGCTAAATTATAGGATATATAGACAGATTTTCACATTATTGCAAGAAATATGTGTTGATAGAATCGTGCAATATCTAGTGAGTTCTAGATGGTATTATGTTCGAAAGCCTGGTTACAAACTGAGTACAGAGATTATGATACCGAATATATAGTAAATTATTAGCATTTGAAAACTGTAAGTTGCGACTATATTGTGTATTTCGAAATTACTCCATGGTTGAATTTGTTAAAACTCTATACTTGATTAGCGCATTCATATATATGTATGTAAACATATGGGTGAAATTCTGGAGCCAAATTCTGGTGCCAGAACATATCGACATCTATCCGATTGTGGCTAATGTGATCCAACTATCTTTCAATGGCGACATATTGCGAATAAGTAACTACATGGACATACTTGGTAATTATGATATTATTTGATGGCAGAATCGTGCAATATTCCGTACAGCAATAGTACACAATAATACATATTGAGTTCTGCATGTTTAGATGTTCGAAAACTGGTTACAAACAGAGGACATAGATATCGGTATATAAATTATTGGCATCTGACACATTTTGGTCGCTACTAAGTTGCGTATTATAAAATAACTTTACGGTGGGGTTTTAATCAATCTTTTATTAGCATATTTATATATCTATCTGACATTTTGGGGCCAAACTTATTACAGACAGTAGGCTACCCAAAACCATGGATCTGCCAAAACTTGTGCACATTTTTGCCATGGAATTGTGTACTACGAAATTACTTTATGGTAGACATTTTTAAGCTTGATACTTTATTAGCGTATTCATATACCGATTTGACCATATGTATGAATTTCGAACCGAATATGGGCAGAATTTATTGCAGACAGTATGGTACTGAAAATCACTGATCTGCCAAAATGTACGCCAATTTTCAGTATGGAATTGTGGACTACGGAATTATTTCATTGTAGAATTTGTTTTAATTATAAATATAGCTAGCAATGCTATGATATCATGTTGTTTACATGTGAAAGTAATTTAGGCTAAATTATACTTTTTAAACTCAAGTTTATGTGGGTGAAAGTTTGGAGCCGAGCATAACCTACAGACAATAGGGCAGTGAAGACTGAATTGTCTAAGATTTCAGCCAATTTTCGGTATGAAATCGTGTACAATGAATTGAATTACTTCATGGTAAACATTGTTTTAACTCAATGCTTGCTTAGCATATTCAGATACCTATCTAGCCATATGTGTAGAATTCTTGGGCAGAACAAATTGCAGGCATTACTAACTTGGCACACATATAACGTTTGAGTTATGTAACTAACCACCCGCTACAATGTTATTGACATTCGTTTTGACTGGAGATTCGTAACATCAGTTTTCTATACATAGTGCTAAATAATTGCATGCATGGATCTTTTCCCAGTGAAGGATTAAAGACAATACATTACTAAATGCAAATCACACGTACATTATTTTTTAGCGAATTTTGTCTAATTTTTAACGCTCTGCAATATTGTTTCACTGTTAAAATTTACTACACATATAGTGACTAATAAAATGCGTCCACAACATTAAAATCTTTGCCCCGACGCCCTACGAGACATAACAATAGAAATGTATACACTCAAATGGTCAGCCTAGTGTTTTATGTTATAATACATACAGGAAAACTGAAACAGACACAGTAGCTGGTATTGCCGTCACAATATATTAAACCTTTACTGTCTGAATTTGGTGAAAATATTTAGATATCGAATGTACATTTGCCTTCCAGTGGTAAATTATCAAAAACTGTCCCCTCATGGCATGCATTTTGACATTGCTCAAGCTCACTGCAGAGGCCGGTTTGACCAGCTATGCCATGAGGCGGTTAAAATACAATAAGAGATGATGATAGGCCTATGCTCATAGCTGTCGTCATTGTGATGTATATACTTTCAACCGTGACTACTCAGAATCCCATTTCCAAGGTAACTATAGAGGTGAGCTGTTGAATATTTTAAAACTAATTTGCCTAGATTCTCTCGCTGCTTATAGCGGCAGCACAGTTAAATTAGTTTCAAAATATTCAACAGAATGTTTATTAAATAGTAAAGACATACAGTTCGCACCGCTTACAGACTTCAACATTCCTGATAGCCATAGCTACGTCATTCATTGCGTATTTTGATTGTGACGTCAGCCTACATGTGACATAATTGATTATGACGTCAACACATGAGTGGCAGGTTGGATAACGTATACCCTCTTTCCATAGGAGAATCGGCGAATTGCGATTGGGTCTACATGCATCCGACAGGGCAAAGCTAACCATCTGAATGCTCTTGCTAAAATATGTGGTCAGTTATTACACATTACTAAGTGGTATTGGTCGTTTAATGATCAAATTTGTTCATGATAACTTCAAAGGTGGGGTCCATTTCTAGCTAAGCTCTGTCCATTCATTCGGCGGGTTGGAATCAATTTATACACCTGTGCAAAAGTTAAGCACCAGCAAAAACAATGGAACGTAGAAACATGATGGTACAACTAGGCTGCCATACTTTTTGTCCCCGCATTAGCTGACATAATTCCAAGTACGAAATGCACATGCATGCATGACTTCACGCCGCTTGATGTCCGTGCGTGGCGGGAAACAGCACACGTGTTCAGTTATGTAAAAGTCCAGTTTGAGGTGTAGAACATTACATACAGATTTAGGCGACAAGATTAGGAATTTTGTGTTCATGACCGTGGTTTATTTGTACAGAGATAATTAGCTCTTGATTGTGAACCGCTATGGCAAGACGAAGGTTAAGTGATCGTGTGAAATGGCAAATCATAGGCATGCATACCACTGGTATGTCATGCAGAGAGATTGGCAGACAGCTGAACATTAACCATACTGTAATCAGTCGTTTGATTGCAAAACATGGGCAAACTAACGAGGTGAACGACAGGCCTAGATCTGGAAGACCGAAGAAGACTACTGCCCGTGATGATCGAGCCCTAGTACGCCTTGTTAGGAGATCTCCATTCACCAACAGCAGAGTGCTCAGCCAGCAATGGGAAACGCGCAATAGAGTGTCAATGTCTACCGTCAAAAGGAGACTGTATGCTGCTGGCATGAAAGCTAGGAGACCTGTCAGACGTCCTCTCCTCACTGCACACCACAAAGAGGAGCGTCTGAGGTGGTGCAACGAAAGAAGACACTGGAACATGAGATCCTGGAGACGGGTACACTGGTCCGATGAAAGTCGGTTCCTGCTTCATGCCACAGATGGTCGAACTCGTGTATGGAGGTCCAGACGCACGGCGTACGACCAACGTAACATCATGGAAGAAGTTCCATTTGCTGGAGGTTCCGTTATGATATGGGGGGTGCATCTCATTTGATTGTAAGCTGGATCTGTTGACTGTACCTGGAACACTAAATGGACAAAGATATCAAGATTCCATACTGGATAGAGTTGTGGTCCCTCATTTTGTAAATCATTCACCTGGAACCCACCCTATATTCATGGATGACAACGCCCGACCACATCGTGCTAGAGCTGTGCATGAATACCTCCGCCAGAATGCCATCGAAACCCTACCATGGCCAGCAAGGAGCCCTGACATGAACCCTATTGAGCATATCTGGGACATTCTGGGAAACATGGTGGGAAGGAGGGATCCTCCTGTGCAGAACCTACAGGAATTAACAGACGCACTCCATCTTGAATGGCAACGAATACCACAATGGCGTACCAGTCGGTTGGTGACCAGCATGAGACGTCGTGTCCAGGCCGTCATCCATGCACAAGGTGGATATACCCGGTATTAATAATGACAGTCTCAAACGCGTGCACAGATGTTAAACTTCGTTTTCAGACACCATTAATGACAATCTAGCCATGTGTGTCAACTGTAGGGCAATAGTTGTCAGTTGTGTCCACGTAACCATATTCAGGCCTCGTTTTCAAGTTCAAACAAAAACATACAGTGTTTCCCCACCTTCATAATCAGCATTCCTCTAGTTGCATTATTACCTCTTGCACTAAGATGGATGAGTACATAAATGTTTATGCTATTGCTTTCTTCATAGCACATGAATATACCCTCGCATGTGCGTAAAAATAGGGTGGTGCTTAACTTTTGCACAGGTGTATATATACTTTGATTCACGACTTCCTAGAATCCCACTTTCAAGTAATGTCAGGTAATGTGTTGAATATCATGAAACAGTGCCCGGTCATATTAATTTTTAAAAATTCAACAGAATTTTGATTGAAAAGTAAAAACGTAAAATGTGTACACTTGACAGACAATTCAATATACATGATGAAGCTATAGACGTCATTCACTATATATAAGCATTTTGACTATGCCGCCTGTGAAACTTTTATAGGACGCTATTGATAATGGTAAAGACATACAACGCCCAAGAAAATTGGTTTCAAATTTTCAACAGAATGTTGATTAAATAGTAAGGGCATACAATTCGTACCATGCCCAGTCAAATTAGTATCAAAATATTCAACATAATGTTCAATATTGTCTGCATGTCGACATGTTGGATTTGTCAATAAAGATTGTTTGTTTGCTTGCTTGGTAGGTAGGTGTGTATAGGTATGCTTAGTATTTAACGCACTAGCAACGCGATGACTTCAATGTATGTGCTAACCCTGCCTACGGAGTGCACCCATTAATTTACTTTGTGCATCATCATATTCCCGGTCGGGGATCGAACCGGCATCCTGTAATTCTACATAGCATCAACAACACAGACATCTTTCCGCTGGACCACTGCACCAAGACAAGAATCTTATTTTAGCGAACCAGCTTTCACATGTCGGATATACTGATACACTGGAGAATTCATATGAGACTTTATTTTGGATGCACACCGTATGGTGTATGCTATGCCCTCACCCGGGATCCATAGCGAGACTGGCAGTAGTTGATAGCCTGATTGATTGATTGATTTATTAAATCCCAGGGATTAAATCATAAAGACATACAATTTGTGTATTCAATGTTCCTGATGAAGCTATGTACATCATTCATCACGTATTTTGATTGTGACCTCATCCTACATGCCGTAAATAATTATGACGTCATATGCTTGGGTGACAGATCGGATCCATCCATTATCATAGATATCCTATGCCCATTTACAGATCAAGCGACCGTTGTTTTTGGCACATTACCATTGGAATGATAGGGTCAGTTATCGAGCCAGTCATTCCAGTGGTAAAAAAAAATGTCTACCTGTTAGATGTAAATGGTAGTTTCTCAAGATTATCACAGAAGCCATTTTGGCCAGTTTGATTGGGACGTGTGTTGAAGTGAAGATTAAGAGATGTATGTGGATACAGTGGGACAGATCACAATACCATTTTATTTCTGATGCAAATGTACAGTCAGCTATTAGCCTAGGCCACCAGCGGTAGGTACAACTAGGCGCAATAGTGAGGGTATGCGTTTACTGTGCACGAGAGATCTAGACACTATATCCTAAATCTACGATTCCAATCTAAATAGAGGTGAGCTACCTCGCTCTCGTTAAAAAAATAATTATATATATATATATATATATATATATATATATATATATATATATATATATATATATATATATATATATATATATCGCTCTCGTTAGTGGTAGATCTGGCGAGAACGTGAATGACCACAATCCCTTGCGCAAAATCTCAGCGCCTATAGGCAATGGACCTTTCCAGTTTTAGCTATGCCCCGCTCACCTCAAGCTAAGCTCCACCCACACTTCGCAGTGTTGGGATCGATCGATCCCCGCGAATGCTCTGACTATCAATTTCCTGAAAGCTATTCAAGTAACCCTGCAACTAATTTGACTGGGTGCTATTGCTGCCCATTAGTTTCAAAATATTCAACAGAATATGTATTAAATAGTAGACATGCAATTCTTACACCAACTCATAGTCCGTCTTCAATGGACCTTTCCAAATATTATCCTTCAATTATATGACGTCATATGACATTTTGACAGTCAAATTAGTTTCAAAATATTTAACAGCTTACCTGTATAGTTTTCTTGAAATCGATAGTCAGGTATTTCAGAGATCGATCGATCCCAACATGAGCGAGGTGTGCGTGGAGCTTAGCCAGAGGTGGGCGGTGCCTAGCTTAAACTGGAAAGGTCCATTATGTGTTCGTGACGTACTTATCTAAGCCATTCATCACGTCATAATGACGGCATTGATTATGATGTCATTTTACACGTCACGTAGATGATTACGACGTCATGTGATGGATGGATAATGTGGAAAGGTCCATTCTCGACACAACCAAGTGGATGCGTAGCGCTGAGCGGCCACGGAAAGATATGATAGGCCTATACGCATGCCCATCGTAGTCGTCATGATTTATATACATACTTTGAACCATGATTTCCCAGAAGCCCCTTTTCACGATAACTATGGAGGTGAGCTGTAGAATATTTTAGAACCAATTTGACTGGGTGTTGCTGCTTATTAAATAGTAAAGCTCTTCAATTCGTACAGCGGAAGGTCTTTTTTCAATGTTCCTGTTGGACATAGCTACGCCAGTCATTACGTGTCTTGACTGTGACGTCACCCTATCGGTGGGCGGGGGGTACTAATTGATTATAAGGCTCTTGCTAACATATGCTCTCACCTATTACAAGTGATTCGACTCCTTAGCCTACGTTATACAGCACATAAATAAGTTAATATACTTACAAAACATAAACAGAAATTATGTCTTGGTTTGCAAACATGTTAATTTATTCTTTAGTTGTTCTATACCATCGAGTAGGCGGTTTTACAGTACAGCTCATAGATGTAAATAAGTCGCTATATTTGCAAAGAAAACCACAGAAATTCTACCTTGTTTTGAAAACGTGTTAATTTATTTTTTAGGCCTATACCAAACTGTGTCAGATATCCCGGAAACTGGGAGATAAAAAAACACAACCTCTCTTAACCATTATCTTGCTGATTTCAAAGACTAGGCCTAGTTGTTTCACGGTCAGTACAAGACAGATTTGTTTAGATTATGTAAACAATAATGCTGAAAATTGTCTACATGTGTGCAGCAACGGTTTACGGCAGCATGTTCCAAAATGAATAGAAGTTATCATATAGTTATTATATGTACATAAATGTGAGGAATGTCAGCGATGTATGCGTTAGATTTTAACGCATGTCTGTAATTCTTACCGCCTCTCCGTATTACCGTATTTACCCTACTTATTTTACCAGAGTTTTGTAGTTCCTTATTTTGCATGCTATTTAAGCAGAATTTCTATTCCAGTTAACAAAAACATAAATTTATTGACTTTTGGAGGCTATATACATAGCTGATCGTCTGCGTCAGATGTCATTCAGTTAGTGAAGATCCAGAGGTCGAGACATCTATCCCATTTCCCATAGTGAGCGTATGGGTATGAGCGATCTAGCCAATATATATCCTAAATCTATGGCTCCAATCAAAAAATAGAGGCGTGGTCTATCTAGCTTTCTAGTTAGTTGTTGAAGACCACACACCCTTGCGCAAAATGGCCGCGCCTATACGCATTTCTAGACACGACCCGAATATAAGCGTAGCCTTGAGCGGCCACGCAATCAGATCCCGGACAAGGGAACCGCAACTTATCCACGCCATTGATCGCCTGCCTCTGTTCTAGATTTAGCTAAAATCGCATAGCTGACCTAGCCGACTCCTGATTAGTCCACAGTAAACACACGACAGCAACCATTGGTCAAAAGATAATAAGATGCAGAGCTGACCACTATAAAAGCAGGTGACTCTGCGTCAGCAGACAGCCACGCCAAGCGGTCCAGGTATGAGCGAGGAGAGGTTCGACAAATGTCTCCAGTCGACAGTCAAAGTATTCTCGCTTCACCAGCTTTACCCATGAAATCCACCACGGAAGAACCGTTTTCAAGAGCGGTCTTGACGAGCGCCATTAACAAAACCTCCACTCAGGCCTAATTTTTGGATGGACTGCTAATTTAAATTGGTCCAAACTAACAGCCTAAATTGTTCTGCCATCCAGAGCACTTTCCGCTGCTCCTTGTGTTTCTCAAAAAGGCATGTGTACCGAAAAATGCTACGCCTTCCCTTTGATACAGAGGAGGGACTGAACCTGCCATGACCATGACCCAAACCGGCCATCATCGCCTCCCGCTTTCAACCGTGATAACTGAACAAGAAACCCTGCCTCCCACGTAAGAGCTGGGAAATTCGCATTTTCGTACACCTTGCTGACTGAGACCCGCTTTGTGCTGCGCAAATTCCACTGCCTGAAAAAGCTGTTTCATGACCCAGTTATTCGCTGCCATGCATCTTCACTACATCGTCAGTGCTGTACCCACCCTCTTGTGAAAAAGTATCGCCAGGACATTCCACCATTCCCAGATGTGTCGCTCTCCTCACTTTGTGATCTGTGCCTTCCGAGGACTAAGTCACCACATCCCATTGTGCCTATATCTACCAAGGCTGGTTAGAAGACAACAGCGTCCACATTAGCAAAACATAGACCTCGTTTTTTCGGGAAGTGTGACTGTTCGAATTTGACCGCTTTGCATAGACTCGAAACTGTGTAAGTTAAGTCTTAATGTCCACACTAAATTAGGATTTTCTATTCTTTACAGATTCCGAGATATACGACCTTAAGCGGACGACAATCGCATACCCCACTCAACATGTAGATATAAATTAGCATCATTAGCGGTGTCACATTTCGACTTACTGCTGAAATACATTTCTTAAGGATGACCGCCTTATACGCCACATTTGCGGGTGGCATCCTAAAGTTCTTTGTGCAGTGTGAGATTCAGAGTAGTACTGCGCCATAAGATGCTGAGCCCGCTGCCAAAACGGGTCTTCTCCCCAAATTCATCCTAAAGCCCACCACATTATACTTGGAACTTCCTCTAAAAAACGAAACGTCACCAGCAGCCATTATTTCTGCCACTTCTTGCTTAGCTCCTATTTGAAGCTCCAGCGAGCATAGCATGTGCTGCTTCGGCACTTAAGATTAGGCTTTTTTGGCTAAGAAACAGCACAGCTGAGTCTTCCGGATCCCAGCGTTTCTCAGCTCGCCTTCTTACGCCTGAATCGCCGTCGCCACCTCCATTTACCGTTGTGAATGATCTTAGGGCTGCAGCCTTATTCACGCTACATAAGACCAGTCACCATGGACACGCTCATTTAAAAAGGCTTCGAATTCCTCTGCCATCCTTCCGATCCATCCCTTCAGGCCAGTTGACCCTCGTCCCACTTTTTTCTTTTAGAGAAGGTCTTGCGACCTAAGAATACCCCACTAGGCGTGTTTTATGCACAATTCCTAATACAGGAAAAGGAAAACGACCATGGCTCAATCTCAGTTGACTAGCAACGATTTTTCCTTTTGGATAACTTGCACTGCAGTCAGAAATAAAAGATCTAGTCACACGACCCAACGGCCATCACTCTTCAAGGCGTCTGACACAGAATAACAGCTGCAGCTCACAGAATCATTTTATGGTCATCCTCGTCATCCTCCGCCTGTCGTCATAGTAGAGCGCAGTGATGCCTTGATTCAGCAGAGATTCCTTAAACTATTTCCTTGTTTAATTAGTCGAGTTGGTCTGCAACTTGGAAAGCTAGTTCCTTGGACCGCGCCAAACCTTTTTGACGTCACCAGAGCCAATCTTCATCTCTGAGCAAAAGATTTGCCCAACTTTGCGAGCATAGAGGTTCATGCATAATTTAACCTATAACGTCCTTGTGCAGCAACCTGAGAGGCCTTACGCCACACAAACACCTAGAGTAGTCAAACTACCACCTCGCGCGGGCTCCCCTAAATCATTCAAAGGTTAGACACACTCAGCAGGACCACCTCTGGATGTCTCCTGAGAACATTGGATAAACCAGGCGGCATCGACTAAAAAGACCAATTCGACTAAGCGAAGACACTAACGTAGAAATTCGTCACATTCCACTTTAAGTGAACCTTTTCAGGAATTAGCTCTTAGCACTAAACGACTTTTCATGACAGAATGACCCTTCATATAGACTGACCGAATGGATAGCGACTGTCAGCGATGGAACGACCACTGGGAATATGCGCCATTATCTCTTACTTCTCTGCCAAATACACGCCACCTTTAGCACAACACCCCACACCCCCTCCACCCCCACCCCACACATATCCCCCATCCAACCCCGCTCTCGATAGATAGTACCCACACCGTCAGTCAGGTCCTCCCATCTCACGAGCGACGATCTTAAGAGTTATGGTGACATTTATGACCCAGACGACAAGGCGGTAAATTGGTCATCTTGCCACTCCATGTCTCTCCTTTTTGGCCGATGGTAAATACTGCGCAAAGAGCCCAAAATAATCAGACCAAGTTCACTTCCACGATTTCTCTCTCACTCCACCTATCCGCTCAGAATCTCACTAGGGCCAAAGTGAGAATGGCCTAAAATAGCTCAGCTCGAATGCAGGCAGGAAAGACTGAACAGCGACCTGTGGTCCTTTCCTGCTGTCTTAGATGTCATTTTCAGACGACAATATCACGCCCCACTCAACCTAAAATTAGCATCATTAGTGTGTCGCACTTCAACTTACTGCCAAAATACATTTGTTAAGGACGACCGCCTTACCCACCAGATTTATGTTGGCACTAACTGCTGAGCATGCTACGAGGTGACCTCAAGAAAGCAGGACTCGGTACACTCAAGTCAAGAATGGACCTGAGGAAGCTAAGGGTTTGGGCTGAGGACAAGGCACAGTGGGCAAAAGCGAAGAAGGACTGATTGCAGCTGTAGGTCGTTTCTACCACAGTAATCATACATACTGACTCGCACTCACTACACCCACACATACCTCTCATATCCCGCTGGACAATCCGATGAGATTCTCACAACAATCCACCCTCCCACCCCACCCACCCATCCCCCCTCCACCACCCACCTCCAAACCCACCACACACACCCCACGACCGAAGGAACTACACATCGGCCTGGTCACGACTTTTAGACTGCACGTCACTTCGACGTGCAATGACCGCCATCACCACTACCGCCATGACTACCACCACACCAGCCGTCGCTGGAACTGCCACCACCATGACAGCCTCCACCATATTTACGACCACCACTGCCACCATTTCCACCAGCTCCTCCGATGCCACAGCCGTCGCTACCACCCCTAGTACAGGCGACTCGAGAAACGCCGACCTTTGGCACAAACGTATACATCGGTGCTGGCCTCCTCCACTCTGACTGACAATACGGGAAGACCTCCACGTCCCAGAGCTGCCACACCACCACCTCTGGAAAAAGACCAAACCCAGATGGGCGCCCGAAACTCGGACTAACATTTCTGGACCGCAATGTCTAGAAGGAGGGCATAGCATCCGCCGCACAGCTAGGTCCAACCAGCAGGACTCGTCTGGTTCCAGCACTCCATTGTGTTTGGAATGCCCGACTAAATACGTACACTTCCACAGAAATAGCTGGCCGCTCCGGCCAGCACATGATTGTTGGGGAGTGGGCTGGTCACTCCGGTGAGCTAACGATTGTTGAGGAACCATGAGAAAGGGGCCATGGGGCTGTGTCACAAGGTCTGCGACCAGCATTAACCGAGAGTTACCCGGGAGGAACCCAAGACGAGGACAGCCTTCGCTTCGACCTTGTCGAAGTGGCATCCTCGATCCAGCAACCAAAGGGAACAGTGGGAGCGAGGAATGCGTTCGTGATGGATGAGTACCCGATCACCCCAAACAACACCCGACCCAGTGCTGACAGCCGGCAGGACAGGAACGAGACCGTGGCCACCTGGCAAGCGCTCGCCATAAAGATCCAGCAGGACCAGGGTATCTATTGCGCAAGTGTAAAAACAGTTTAAGCACACGTTGGCCCTGGTATCTGTCCCGGATTTAGTTAGGCAATGGTATTCCTTTGTATAGCTATGCCATACTTACTCATGGCAAGTGATGTTGCTTTACTCTAAAGGAATGGGAGTAAAACACACAGCTGGTAGATCAGATGGTTCTGGCTGATGGATACTTGGTACGCAACCTAATCAATTGTATTGCCTTTGTTGTTGTTTATCCTTTCCTTGGAGTTCTGACGCTTTTGCAATACAGGCCTTTTCAATAGATTTGCGTCTTCATGCTTGCTATCATTCTTAATATCTGCTGGTGATACAGTCAGGTTGTGAGTATGCCAAATAGCGTGTTGATGTGTCCTCCCAGTAAATGGTTGCGAAATCCCATGAGTTGCCTGTGTTACACGCAGTAGGAAATGGAAACAACCTTATGCCAGTCCAGCTGATCAGATGATCAATTGTCAAACATGCATGCGACTCAGTAGTACTATGCTACAATACAGTCGTACCGTTGTGCAGCAAGAATACCAATGCCTTGAGACTGTTGGTTACGGATTCACTCTGATAACATTGGTGGGATTATTCCTTAAATTCGAACAATTCACAATCAAAATCATATCGGCGAAGTACTTTAGTGATATCTTTCATTGTAATTACCTCTTCACTATAGCCTCGTAGATCAATGCCGTCTTCGAGGAGCATGTGTAGCCCTTCATTGAACAGAAGCAATGAATTTCCTTCGTCTGATTAAAGCTGACATGTATGGTGGAAATGCGCTGTAAGCTTACGTTTCAGCCTCGTTATATTAATTACATTTGAAATGCCACGATCTTTGAGATGTTGTAAGAGCTCTGTGAGTTTGCACAGATGGTTCCGACCCCCCCCCCCCCCTTCACAATGTTTAATGAAGGACACGGGTTCAGCAATGGAAAGGGAATTGTAACAGCCTTTCCTCATATTTTTCAGTGCCATGCTGGGCCTGTTGCAGTGCTCAATATATACGGTATCTAGTGTGAAGCAAACGTTATCGTAGTTTGCGTCTATGGCAACTAGGTCTCTTCTTGTCGGTTTGCTCATTGAGTCTGTGCCCTATATTTGACAACACTCATACCTGTGGATTCATGTAGGTCGCCACACTTCTTAGAGCAAAAGGTGCATTCTATTTTGACTGAGGTAGCAGATTGTCTACTCTTCGACCCCGTGCAAACAGTCATCATGTTTACATTTTCTTTCCCTATGTTCTCAAACTCTCTCCGGCTTTGATTTTGCAAACTTCAGATGCCATGTTTTATGCCATTTATCATTGTTGTTCCGATATCACCCTTAAAGCTTACATCCACTGGTATTTCATTAATTGCTTTAAATTGTTCGATATTGCTGAGAAAGATACACATGTAGCTCATTCATATATCTGCTGCCCACTACGCATATGAGGCGCCCACCCCATTACCATTGTGACAAATGATGCACGTTTCTTCTTAGTCCTATCTTCAGATATGAAAATGTAGATGTGTAATAGACAAAACGAAGCACATTAATAGACTGCCGAAGAAAGTAGTATTGGGATTACTTTCTTATAGACCAGGTGTGAGTGGTTTGAATGTCATCGCCGATACATACGTGGACAAGTCAATTAAGGAAAGAGAGTGCCTTCAGCAAGGAGATAGTGACAAATATATTATCAAAGGTCCTAAGACCAAAGTTCCAGGAAACTTCAGTCAATCGTTGTACAATGGGTCCTATAAAGAATGCTCGATTGACTTGATCCTGCAATTGTGTGACCAAATCGAAATACCTTAGCTGACGAACAGCTGATTTATTTCTCAAAGCAGGATAAGTGCTACCTCATTACCAACGAAAATACAGTTGTTGTCGATGATATTTCTCTACACAAGAAGAAGCAGACATTAAAATTGCCCTTCATGTGCAGCATGCGATGAATACCTGGCCTGGTCCTGTCATCATACGCTCACCATCTGATGACACTGATATAATAGTGATCTTGCATTCCAGAATGTGAACACGCTATTTTCTTAGATAACGGTCATCGTAACAGTAGAAAGATATTCAATATTACTGCATATAACATCTCAATACCAGTCAAGAAAGCACTAGTAGGTCTACACGCTATTACTGGCAACGACTATGTATCTCCATTCTTCCGAAATGGCAAGAAAACATGTTGGAACCTGCTACAAAAATGTTCCAAATATGTAGATGCTTTCCATGAGCTTTCATCTGACTGGCAATTATGTGAGGATGTGGTAGATCTCTTGGAACAGTTTGTTTGCAAATTGCATGGGAAATCACAAACAAGCAGTGTTGACATAGCTAGGCAGCAGAACTTGTAGGATAAGTATAACAAGAGTAAGGCAATAATCGACATCTCTCTACTCCCACAATGTAGAGACAGTTTGACTTTACACATACAGCGAGCTAACTATGTGTGCCGTTTATGGAGACTATCTACAGTTGCCCTTGTAAATCCTCCCTGTAGTTGTTCTAAAGGCTGGATAGCAGACTCCAGTATTCTGTGGACAAGAATGCCATTTCCAGGCGATGCATCATCTCGTTTATGCAGCGTAAATGATGAGGAATCAGATGAGGAAATGTGCACAGATGAATATGAAGATGAGATGACAAATTTATCTGAGTATGATGAAGACATTTCTCTAAACTGAGAAAAGATAACTAATTCAAGTCATATCAAAGATGTTCAAAATAAACGAAGACTTAACTTGCTTCATATCAAACTTGGATCAGGAGAATATTTAACTCGATCTGTGCTATTTTCCTTGAAATCCAACTAGTAACTTACCCCTTGTTTCCACTAAAGAGTTAACCAGGAATAACACAGTCAGTATGCATTATTTCGGATTAATTCTCTGGTGAAAACAAAGCCCTAGAATGCATTGTATGTAATACTTAACAGCATGGGAATACATGTTTACTTTCTTTAGTTTAATTAGGTCCATACCACATACATGTACACTTTGATATCATTAACCATATGGGGTGCTGAAGTTTTGCAGAGCACTTTCATTCTCAATGACTAAACTACATGTAAGTGATGTAATCATATGTGTCGGTGAGCCATCTCATAATCATATACACGTTGTGAAACTGTAATATGTAAACTTCATAAAAATAAAGTGATTTATCAAAGTTTTTATATGTTACAGTTTATTGCTTCATTGGAGGGGAATACGTCCCATTATTTTAGAATGACCTTGTTTATGGCTTTTCATAAGTACCATATTGGCATTAATGTTGTCTATGTTTCAGAACAAATATCCCATTAAGCAGTGATGTGTATATGAGCGGGCAAATGAGTGGCAATATGGTGATACGTGTTTACATTCATACTCGTGCAACTGTATTTTCTTTGTCCAAGCATGCAAAATCCAATACATTCATATGTGGGTACACAACGCCTCACATTACTATCAATTTGATTGACAGAGACTCTAATTTGTCACAGAATAGTATTCGATAGCAGATCTTTAGTGAAAATTCATACAAATTAAGGGGCATGGTGTAAGTCCTCCACATCTCTCTGCCATAATATTTACATGATGGCCAGATATTTTGATTCATCACGATCCCCCTACGATGGGCCTTAACTTAATACCAGATTTAAAACAGTGGCTTGTATGGTTCAGGTGATATGACTGACAATCCAATCATAAGTACGAGTGGCTCAAACTTGCAAAATGGGAATACGCGATTACGTTTCACATTCCCTAACAGTGTTATCTCTGTCCAAAACCTTCCAAAATGTTTTACTTTTATATATGGATACACAATACATCACATTACTATCAATTTGATTGGCAGAGACTCTATATTTATCTCGGAAAGGTATTTGATTGCAGAATTTTGGCAAAAATTCATAACAAAATAAGGGGTAGGGGTAGGTTTTCCAGGCCTCGCTACCGAGATATTCATGGGATGACCATGTATCTTAGTTTATCTTGATGTCCACATTCGGAGCTTTAATTTAATACCAGATTCAGACTTGTAGCATGTACGGTTCAGGTGGAATGACTGAAAAACTAAGCATAGATGTGAGTTGCTCAAAATAGGGAAACAAGTTTGCGGTTCATTAGAAAACAGGCAAAAAGTACCAATTTGCCCCAGCAGTTGCCTGATCAACAACCAGAACCGGATTCTGTAATATGTTTGCCACAGTATGGTATCCATGACAATTATTTCCCTTTCAGGTGACATTACACCTCCACTTACACCTGGTCTATTATCTCATTTTCAAAATTTACCATGGGCTATTTAGTAGTAAGAATAATCACCCACATCAGAAGACTTTAACTGTGATCTAAATGTATCGTATGATGGATAGTATACATATATGTGGAAATAAACGATTAGAATATGCTAGCAACATAAATAAATGAAATAATCAGAGAGGATAGTGACCTAAGCTGCTCCACTAATAGTGTCCTGTCATACTCATACTGCAAAATATGCTCGTCTTGTCATGAATAGGTGCGCTGCTTAAATGCCATGGTTTTAATCATCCTTGTAGCCAACCACTTCACTTGACGCATTGTGTGTGATTTTCTGAAGTTATGTCCGTCTCTTGAAAGGTTACAAGTGATTTACTCCTGCAATACAGCTCATAAATAACTTAATACAATTGGATAATAATAATAATAATAATAATAATAATAATCTTAGGCCCTCCCAAACATAATAAACTATGTACAGTTAAATAAGCAGCAAACACATACATACAAACACACTCATAAATGCACTTATACACATACGCACACACTGACTCAGTCAGTCACTCACTCATTCACTCATGACTCACTCACACATTTTATATTACATATATACATTAATATGAACAAGTTTCCATTAACTCACTGGATATGTCCAGGGAAGCAATGACTTTCAAAATATAATTTTCAACAGTTATCTCCCTTGAATCCATAATACTGAGAATTCAGTTATTTAGTATATTAACTCTTTTATGATGAAGCCGGCCCAAACTGGTCCCTGCAGTGGTCTTGAGAAATGTGCAGAATATTTCCGAAAATTTACCACTGGAATGACTGACTCGGTAACCAACCCAGCCATTCCAGGAGTCAATTTTCAGAAACAGTCTTCACGCGACAAGCAAATAGACAGGCACAATTTATTTTTTTTGACAACATTTTTCACTAAAGGGTTAATGTGAATTCATATACTTCTGCATATTATGATAGAATGATGATAGAGTCGGAGATTGTGTAATGCTTTTAGGTAATGCGTTCCAGAGTTGAACTGCTTTATGTGTAACTCTTTTTTCCATAGCAAGATTTAAATTTTGGAAGATGTAGATGACCAAAGGTTTTTGAACGTAAATTAAGGGAATGTGTATCTTCTACATATTTGAACAAGTTCTTAATGTAACTTGGAGTAAGGTCATTTAAGGCTTTATAAGGCATGCTATTTGTTTTGAGGTGTATTCTCTTAGCCAATGTAGTCCAATTCAATTGTTTATACAGTTGTTCAGTTGGTTCTCTAAAAGGGGCATCTAGTATTATACGAGCTGCTCTCTTTTGTAGTTTTTCCAGCTTCCATATTCAACAGAACATTGCTGATATCGCGCTCAAATTGCGCTGACTACCATGTATCTGTTCTTGTTTTGGAAACATGTTAAGTTATTTCTGAGCTGTACTGTAGAAGAATCGTGACCTACGTGCCAGTCTCATTGCCTAACAGCCGTAGCAATGCTGATTATAGTTTTAGTTTTTTTAGGAAATGCTGTGAACGGCATACCAATCATCAAATATAATGATACATTACAGAAAATTCAATCGATCAGAAGTACTTTAATTCTGAAATTACAAAATGTTGTCGGGTGTACTATAGTTTGTGACACATTGTTCAGCACCCGTACTCGCGACGTGTAACTGTGATAAACACAATTGACCTTTGCTGTGTATCTATCCATTATATCACGGCATAACAATTACGTCACGTGAAGTAATCAATAACACCACGAATGACGTAGACGTTCGTCACGGATCCAGAATTAGTGGTGTACTAAAAGTTGTTATACGAATTCTATGTCTTTATTGTTTAATAAACATGCTATATTTTGAAATTAATTTTAATATTTTGAAACTAATTTGAATGGGCGTTGTGCACACAGTTAAATTAGCTTCAAAATAGTCAACAGCTTACCTGTACAGTTTTCTGGAAATTGATAGTCAGGGAGTTCAGGGATCGATCGATCCAAACAAGAGCGAGGAGTGGGTGCAGCTTATGTCGAGATGGGCGGGAATCACTAAAACTGGAACAGTCCATTAATGCAAACTGGTAGCGTTCGGTATTCGTATACAACTCAGTGCTAGCATTTTCGTATAACTATACGAATGAATATTCGAATTATGCGTATACGTCGGATGAAAGATAAAAAACCGAAATATCGTCGGTAAGCATGTAAAACATGGGAATCTTTGATTGACATTTAAGAAAATAAGTTTTCCTTTTCAACTTCCCCATGTAATGCTGTACACTTCTGTCAGGGCATCATTATTCTGTATCTTCCAATATGCTCCTTGAAGTTGAGTCTTAAATGCATGGCATTTATAACAAAAATCGACCTTCTAAATTTGATGGCATAAAGCGTTATTTTGACACAAAGAAATGGCCTTGACCTTTGGCCCAAAAGTCAACCCGCTGCTTTGGTATAAACTCCATGGGCGTAGTCCAACATTAAAGCGATAACCTTGCGGTCCATGAGGTAACTTCTAATATTTCCATGGATCTGTTCATGCAAACAGGCATTCGTCTCTGGCAAAAAAAATTAAAGCTGTTACTTTTGAATTTAATTTGTATCGTGAACCTTTACCTTTGGCCCCAAATAACAGACGTCTTCAAGAGCCTATGGAGTCGGGAGACTAACTCACGTAGTGATGATACTATAAAAACTGCATGCGTATCGGCGGTTGAAATACCCATCGCTCAAATTCCTACTATACATGTCATAGCTCAAAATTAATGAATTCCAGATGAAAGTAATAGTAAATCAATGAAGTCAAGATGAAAGTAATAGCAAATCAATGAATTCCAGATGAAAGTAACAGCAAATCAATGAAGTCAAGATGGAAGTAAAAGCAAATCAATGGATTCCAGATGAAAGTAATAGCAAATCAATGAATTCCAGATGAAAGTAATAGCAAATCAATGAATTCCAGATGAAAGTAATAGCAAATCAATGAATCCAAGATGGAAGTAATAGCAAATCAATGAATCCAATATGGAAGTAACAGCAAATCAATGAATTCCAGATGAAAGTAATAGCAAATCAATGAATCTAAGATGAGAGTAACAGCAAATCAATGAATTCCAGATGAAAGTAATAGCAAATCAATGAATCCAAGATGGAAGTAACATCAAATCAATGAATTCCAGATGAAAGTAATAGCAAATCAATGAATTCTAGATGAAAGTAACATCAAATCAATGAATCCCAGATGAAAGTAACATCAAATCAATGAATTCCAGATGAAAGTAATAGCAAATCAATGAATTCCAGATGAAAGTAATAGCAAATCAATGAATTCCAGATGAGAGTAATAGCAAATCAATGAATTCCAGATGAAAGTAACAGCAAATCAATGAATTCCAGATGAAAGTAATAGCAAATCAATGAATTCCAGATGAAAGTAATAGCAAATCAAAGAATTCAAGATGAGAGTAATAGCAAATCAAAGAATTCAAGATGAGAGTAATAGCAAATCAATGAATTCAATATGAAAGTAATAACAAATCAATGAATTCAAGATGAAACTAACATAAAATCAATGAATACCAGATGCAAGTAATAGCAAATCAATGAATTCCAGATGAAAGTAATAACAAATCAATGAATTCCAGATGAGAGTAATAGCAAATCAATGAATTCCAGATGAAAGTAATAGCAAATAAATGAATTCCAGATGAAAATAATAGCAAATCAATGAATTCCAGATGAAAGTAATAACAAAGCAATGAATTCCAGATGAAAGTAATAACAAATCAATGAATTCCAGATGAAAGTAACAGCAAATCAATGAATTCCAGATGAAAGTAATAGCAAATCAATGAATTCCAGATGAAAGTAATAGCAAATCAATGAATTCCAGATGAAAGTAATAGCAAATCAATGAATTCCAGATGAAAGTAATAGCAAATCAATGAAGTCAAGATGGAAGTAACAGCACATCAATGAATTCCAGATGAAAGTAATAACAAATCAATGAATTCCAGATGAGAGTAATAGCAAATCAATGAATTCCAGATGAAAGTAATAGCAAATAAATGAATTCCAGATGAAAGTAATAGCAAATCAATGAATTCCAGATGAAAGTAATAACAAATCAATGAATTCCAGATGAAAGTAATAACAAATCAATGAATTCCAGATGAAAGTAACAGCAAATCAATGAATTCCAGATGAAAGTAATAGCAAATCAATGAATTCCAGATGAAAGTAATAGCAAATCAATGAAGTCAAGATGGAAGTAAAAGCAAATCAATGGATTCCAGATGAAAGTAATAGCAAATCAATGAATTCCAGATGAAAGTAATAGCAAATCAATGAATTCCAGATGAAAGTAATAGCAAATCAATCAATCCAAGATGGAAGTAATAGCAAATCAATGAATCCAATATGGAAGTAACAGCAAATCAATGAATTCCAGATGAAAGTAATAGCAAATCAATGAATCTAAGATGAGAGTAACAGCAAATCAATGAATTCCAGATGAAAGTAATAGCAAATCAATGAATCCAAGATGGAAGTAACATCAAATCAATGAATTCCAGATGAAAGTAATAGCAAATCAATGAATTCTAGATGAAAGTAACATCAAATCAATGAATCCCAGATGAAAGTAACATCAAATCAATGAATTCCAGATGAAAGTAATAGCAAATCAATGAATTCCAGATGAAAGTAATAGCAAATCAATGAATTCCAGATGAAAGTAATAGCAAATCAATGAATTCCAGATGAGAGTAATAGCAAATCAATGAATTCCAGATGAAAGTAACAGCAAATCAATGAATTCCAGATGAAAGTAATAGCAAATCAATGAATTCCAGATGAAAGTAATAGCAAATCAAAGAATTCAAGATGAGAGTAATAGCAAATCAATGAATTCAATATGAAAGTAATAACAAATCAATGAATTCAAGATGAAACTAACATAAAATCAATGAATACCAGATGCAAGTAATAGCAAATCAATGAATTCCAGATGAAAGTAATAACAAATCAATGAATTCCAGATGAGAGTAATAGCAAATCAATGAATTCCAGATGAAAGTAATAGCAAATAAATGAATTCCAGATGAAAATAATAGCAAATCAATGAATTCCAGATGAAAGTAATAACAAAGCAATGAATTCCAGATGAAAGTAATAACAAATCAATGAATTCCAGATGAAAGTAACAGCAAATCAATGAATTCCAGATGAAAGTAATAGCAAATCAATGAATTCCAGATGAAAGTAATAGCAAATCAATGAATTCCAGATGAAAGTAATAGCAAATCAATGAATTCCAGATGAAAGTAATAGCAAATCAATGAAGTCAAGATGGAAGTAACAGCACATCAATGAATTCCAGATGAAAGTAATAACAAATCAATGAATTCCAGATGAGAGTAATAGCAAATCAATGAATTCCAGATGAAAGTAATAGCAAATAAATGAATTCCAGATGAAAGTAATAGCAAATCAATGAATTCCAGATGAAAGTAATAACAAATCAATGAATTCCAGATGAAAGTAATAACAAATCAATGAATTCCAGATGAAAGTAACAGCAAATCAATGAATTCCAGATGAAAGTAATAGCAAATCAATGAATTCCAGATGAAAGTAATAGCAAATCAATGAATTCCAGATGAAAGTAACAGCAAATCAATGAATTCCAGATGAAAGTAATAGCAAATCAATGAAGTCAAGATGGAAGTAACAGCAAATCAATGAATTCCAGATGAAAGTAATAACAAATCAATGAATTCCAGATGAAAGTAATAGCAAATCAATGAATTCCAGATGAAAGTAATAGCAAATCAATGAATTCCTGATGAAAGTAATAACAAATCAATGAATTCCAGATGAAAGTAACAGCAAATCAATGAATTCCAGATGAAAGTAATAACAAATCAATGAATTCCAGATGAAATTAATAGCAAATCAATGAATTCCAGATGAAAGTAATAGCAAATCAATGAATTCCAGATGAGAGTAATAGCAAATCAATGAATTCCAGATGAAAGTAATAGCAAATCAATGAATTCCAGATGAAAGTAACAGCAAATCAATGAAGTCAAGATGAAAGTAATAGCAAATCAATGAATTCCAGATGAAAGTAATAACAAATCAATGAATTCCAGATGTGAGTAATAGCAAATCAATGAATTCCAGATGAAAGTAATAGCAAATCAATGAATTCCAGATGAAAGTAATAACAAATCAATGAATTCGATATGAAAGTAATAGCAAATCAATAAATTCCAGATGAAAGTAATAGCAAATCAATGAATTCGATATGAAAGTAATAGCAAATCAATGAATTCCAGATGAAAGTAATAACAAATCAATGAATTCAATATGAAAGTAATAGCAAATCAATGAAAGTAATAGCAAATCAATGAATACCAGATGCAAGTAATAGCAAATCAATGAATTCCAGATGAAAGTAATAGCAAATCAATGAATTCCAGATGAAAGTAATAACAAATCAATGAATTCCAGATGAAAGTAACATCAAATCAATGAATTCCAGATGAAAGTAATAGCAAATCAATGAAGTCAAGATGGAAGTAACAGCAAATCAATGAATTCCAGATGAAAGTAATAACAAATCAATGAATTCCAGATGAAATTAATAGCAAATCAATGATTTCCAGATGAAAGTAATAGCAAATCAATGAATTCCAGATGAAAGTAATAACAAATCAGTGAATTCCAGATGTGAGTAATAGCAAATCAATGAATTCCAGATGAAAGTAATAGCAAATCAATGAATTCCAGATGAAAGTAATAACAAATCAATGAATTCGATATGAAAGTAATAGCAAATCAATAAATTCCAGATGAAAGTAATAGCAAATCAATGAATTCGATATGAAAGTAATAGCAAATCAATGAATTCCAGATGAAAGTAATAACAAATCAATGAATTCAATATGAAAGTAATAGCAAATCAATGAAAGTAATAGCAAATCAATGAATACCAGATGCAAGTAATAGCAAATCAATGAATTCCAGATGAAAGTAATAGCAAATCAATGAATTCCAGATGAAAGTAATAGCAAATCAATGAATTCCAGATGAAAGTAACATCAAATCAATGAATTCCAGATGAAAGTAATAGCAAATCAATGAAGTCAAGATGGAAGTAACAGCAAATCAATGAATCCCAGATGAAAGTAATAGCAAATCAATGAATCCCAGATGAAAGTAATAGCAAATCAATGAATTCCAGATGAAAGTAATAGCAAATAAATGAATTCCAGATGAAAATAATAGCAAATCAATGAATTCCAGATGAAAGTAATAACAAAGCAATGAATTCCAGATGAAAGTAATAACAAATCAATGAATTCCAGATGAAAGTAACAGCAAATCAATGAATTCCAGATGAAAGTAATAGCAAATCAATGAATTCCAGATGAAAGTAATAGCAAATCAATGAATTCCAGATGAAAGTAATAGCAAATCAATGAATTCCAGATGAAAGTAATAGCAAATCAATGAAGTCAAGATGGAAGTAACAGCACATCAATGAATTCCAGATGAAAGTAATAACAAATCAATGAATTCCAGATGAGAGTAATAGCAAATCAATGAATTCCAGATGAAAGTAATAGCAAATAAATGAATTCCAGATGAAAGTAATAGCAAATCAATGAATTCCAGATGAAAGTAATAACAAATCAATGAATTCCAGATGAAAGTAACAGCAAATCAATGAATTCCAGATGAAAGTAATAGCAAATCAATGAATTCCAGATGAAAGTAATAGCAAATCAATGAAGTCAAGATGGAAGTAAAAGCAAATCAATGGATTCCAGATGAAAGTAATAGCAAATCAATGAATTCCAGATGAAAGTAATAGCAAATCAATGAATTCCAGATGAAAGTAATAGCAAATCAATGAATCCAAGATGGAAGTAATAGCAAATCAATGAATCCAATATGGAAGTAACAGCAAATCAATGAATTCCAGATGAAAGTAATAGCAAATCAATGAATCTAAGATGAGAGTAACAGCAAATCAATGAATTCCAGATGAAAGTAATAGCAAATCAATGAATCCAAGATGGAAGTAACATCAAATCAATGAATTCCAGATGAAAGTAATAGCAAATCAATGAATTCTAGATGAAAGTAACATCAAATCAATGAATCCCAGATGAAAGTAACATCAAATCAATGAATTCCAGACGAAAGTAATAGCAAATCAATGAATTCCAGATGAAAGTAATAGCAAATCAATGAATTCCAGATGAAAGTAATAGCAAATCAATGAATTCCAGATGAGAGTAATAGCAAATCAATGAATTCCAGATGAAAGTAACAGCAAATCAATGAATTCCAGATGAAAGTAATAGCAAATCAATGAATTCCAGATGAAAGTAATAGCAAATCAAAGAATTCAAGATGAGAGTAATAGCAAATCAATGAATTCAATATGAAAGTAATAACAAATCAATGAATTCAAGATGAAACTAACATAAAATCAATGAATACCAGATGCAAGTAATAGCAAATCAATGAATTCCAGATGAAAGTAATAACAAATCAATGAATTCCAGATGAGAGTAATAGCAAATCAATGAATTCCAGATGAAAGTAATAGCAAATAAATGAATTCCAGATGAAAATAATAGCAAATCAATGAATTCCAGATGAAAGTAATAACAAAGCAATGAATTCCAGATGAAAGTAATAACAAATCAATGAATTCCAGATGAAAGTAACAGCAAATCAATGAATTCCAGATGAAAGTAATAGCAAATCAATGAATTCCAGATGAAAGTAATAGCAAATCAATGAATTCCAGATGAAAGTAATAGCAAATCAATGAATTCCAGATGTAAGTAATAGCAAATCAATGAAGTCAAGATGGAAGTAACAGCACATCAATGAATTCCAGATGAAAGTAATAACAAATCAATGAATTCCAGATGAGAGTAATAGCAAATCAATGAATTCCAGATGAAAGTAATAGCAAATAAATGAATTCCAGATGAAAGTAATAGCAAATCAATGAATTCAAGATGGAAGTAACAGCAAATCAATGAATTCCAGATGAACGTAATAACAAATCAATGAATCCCAGATGAAAGTAATAGCAAATCAATGAATTCAAGATGAAAGTAATAGCAAATCAATGAATTCCAGATGAAAGTAACAGCAAATCAATGAATTCCAGATGAAAGTAATAGCAAATCAATGAATTCCAGATGAAAGTAATAACAAATCAATGAATTCCAGATGAAAGTAACAGCAAATCAATGAATTCCAGATGAAAGTAATAGCAAATCAATGAATTCCAGATGAAAGTAATAACAAATCAATGAATTCAAGATGAAAGTAATAACAAATCAATGAATTCCAGATGAAAGTAACATCAAATCAATGAATTCAATATGAAAGTAACAACAAATCAATGAATTCAAGATGAAAGTAATAACAAATCAATGAATCCAAGATGGAAGTAACAGCAAATCAATGAATTCAAGATGAAAGTAATAACAAATCAATGAATTCCAGATGAAAGTAATAGCAAATCAATGAATTCAATATGAAAGTAATAGCAAATCAATGAATTCAAGATGAAAGTAATAACAAATCAATGAATTCCAGATGAAAGTAACATCAAATCAATGAATTCAATATGAAAGTAACAACAAATCAATGAATTCAAGATGAAAGTAATAACAAATCAATGAATTCAAGATGAAAGTAATAACAAATCAATGAATTTAAGATGAAAGTAATAACAAATCGATGAATTCAAGATGAAAGTAATAACAAATCAATGAATTCAAGATGAAAGTAATAACAAATCAATGAATTCAAAATAAAAGTAATAACACATCAATGAATTTAAGATGAATGTAATAACAAATCAATGAATTCTAGATGAAAGTAATAACAAATCAATGAATTCAAGATGAAAGTAATAACAAATCAATGAATTCTAGATGAAAGTAATAACAAATCAATGAATTCCAGATGAAAGTAATAGCAAATCAATGAATTCCAGATGAGAGTAATAACAAATCAATGAATTCCAGATGAAAGTAACATCAAATCAATGAATTCCAGATAAAAGTAATAGAAAATCAATGCATTCAATATGAAAGTAATAACAAATCAATGAATTCCAGATGAAAGTAACATCAAATCAATGAATTGCAGATGAATGCAATAACAAATCAATGAGTTCCAGATGAAAGTATCAGCAAATCAATGAATTCCAGATGAACGTAATAGCAAATCAATGATTTGCAGGTGAAAGTAACAGCAAATCAATGAATTGAAGATGAAAGTAATAGCAAATCAATGATTTGCAGGTGAAAGTAACAGCAAATCAATGAATTGAAGATGAAAGTAATAGCAAATCAATGAGTTCCAGATGAAAGTAACAGCAAATCAATGAATTCCAGATGAACGTAATAGCAAATCAATGATTTGCAGGTGAAAGTAACAGCAAATCAATGAATTGAAGATGAAAGTAATAGCAAATCATGAATTGCAGATGAAAGTAACAGCAAATCAATGAATTGAAGATGAAAGTAATAGCAAATCAAGTCAATATAGGTCCTAGAGATGGACCAAGCTTTATATTGCGTGAACAACCCTACATCTTGGCAAGTAGTTTGAAAAAAGATTTTATTCGAATATTCGTATGCTAAATGCGATATGGTGTCATAAGCAATACGTCACAAACTGGCTGACGTCGCAATCACAAGCAAAGGCACTTAAACGGGTTTACTATGTTACAATATCGTTTCTACAGTTGCGCTGCTGCAATTTGTTACTTGTGCTATCCCTGCCAATTTCAATATCCTATTTAGGTCCATCTGCACCAATTACTAAATTAAATACTCGGTGATGGATTCTGCTATATTGTATGCCCATTTGGAGATCGTAGGTTGCTATTAATGCTAAACGGTACCAAAATCCATCTCTCAGATTTCAAAACCCTCTGGGTTCCAGGGGCATTGATGGATCCCGGTCGTGACAGTTGGTGAGCCCACATGATGTAACTGTAAAGCTCTGTAGTAATCCTCGCACGTGCCAGTGGTGAACTGGCCGGAGTGTGCCCGGATGTGTAGTATATATTAATATAGCAGGTTACTGGGCGAGTACAGGAACAATACGGGGCTAGTGCCGGCTTAGCGTCATCAGGATAATCTCTCAAGAATATGTCTAAACTTGTCATACCATTGCATATCTAGCCGGCGTCCATTTACACATCGCGTGTCTCTAACGCCGCCGAGCACACAAACTGCTACCATATCCATGGGCTATTCCAGTTTAATCATCAATCTTATGACATCATACTCAATTACGTGACGTATATGGTGCCGTCATAATCAATTACATCATGAATGGCGTGGCTATGTTCAACAGGAACACGTGTGATACAGGGCTAAGTGTTTGTATGTCTTTGCTATTTAATAAACATGATGTTGAATATTTTGAGACTAATATGCCTGGGCGCCGTTGCTGCCTACGGCTACACCCACACACCCTCATATTAGTTTCAAAATATGCAATAGCTTACCTGTATAGTTTTCAAGAAATAGATTGTCAGGGAGTGCATGGAACAATCGATCCTAACACAGGTTTTCCTGCAAATTGATATTTGTTGTGACAGCTGCAGTGGCAATGGTCACTAAAATTCAAAAAATCAAACGACTTAACAGACTAAGCGTGGTCAAAACCCATACCAGGATGTCCCCTGGGTCCTAACCTCAGGCATTAACTTATAATTGAAGCAGCTCTTCATGACAAGACAACGTGATGCGGTCTAGACATATAGTTCAATGCACCAGTTGGTTACGTATGCCGTGGGTGGCGCATATGGGATAGGGACATGATATCCTTATTTCATAGCTAATGGCTTCAGGTCTAGATGTGTAAATCAAAACATGTCACTTGTTGGATATTAGTTGTCATGGACATATTAATAGAGGCCGTAAAACCAGTTGCTATCACACTGGTTTAGTGATTTGTTAGGATACTATGCTAAAGATATAAAAAAGTAAACACAGTATTGTAATATGCTGCAGATTCTGAAATTAATTCGCCCGGAAGCTGTTGTTGCATAGCAGCACCCAGTCAAAACAGTTTCAAAATATTCAACAGCTAACCTGTATAGTTTTCTGGAAATTTATAGTCAGTAGGTTCAGAGATCGGTCGATCCCAACACAAGCGAGATGTGGATGGAGCCTAGCTAGAAGTGGCGGGGCATAGCCAGAAGTGGCGGGGCATAGCTAGAAGTGACGGGGCATAGCTAGAAGCGGGGGGGCATAGCTAGAAGTGGCGGGGCATAGCTAGAAGTGGCGGGGAATAGCTAGAAGTGGCGGGGCATAGCTAGAAGCGGCGGGGCATAGCTAGAAGTGGCGGGGCATAGCTAGTAGTGGCGGGGCATAGCTAGAAGTGGCGGTGCATAGCTAGAAGTGGCGGGGCATAGCTAGAAGTGGCGGGGCATAGCTAGAAGCGGCGGGCATAGCTAGAAGTGGCGGGGCATAGCTAGAAGCGGCGGAGCATAGCTAGAAGTGGCGGGGCATAGCTAGAAGTGGCGGGGCATAGCTAGAAGTCGCGGGGCATAGCTGGAAGCGGCGGGGCATAGCTAAAACTGGAAATGTCCATTAAAACGTGGACAGTATCATGGGAGAAAGAGGGAGGGAGGAACTGGACGGGAGGGGGAGGGGAGGGAGAGTGGGAATATAGAGAAATAGAGATGGTGGGAGAGAAAATATGATACAACTCTGTATGGACACACGTGAACGAGTGAACAAAATAGAGAATAGAGTGGTAAAATCAGAGCGAGATTAAGCCAATTTGGCCCAGGGCTAAATTGTTGCAGTGTGGGTCCCTTATCGGATGAGTCAAGGAGGGAATGCCTACTACACCACTGTTACTACTACTACTACTACTACTACTACTACTACTACTACTACTACTACTACTACTACTACTACTACTACTACTACTACTACTACTACTAATACTACTACTACTACTACTACTACTACTACTAATACTACTACTACTACTACTACTACTACTACTACTACTACTACTACTACTACTAGTGGCAGTGCGTTGTTAAAGACAGGTTCATAGAACTAATGCTTGGCAATAATAGAAACTACATACGTCAAAATTCCAGGTAATTCGTGTGGTTGTGAGACGGGTGGTTGAAAGCCAGTCTTGTGAAAGCGGATTTTTGTCCTCTGGATGGTGGTCTGGTGCTAGGCGAAAGTTGCCATAGAATTGCCAGGTTCGAACCCCACTCGAGTCGCAAAAATTTAAAAAGGTAAAATTACATTCCAGATGATGAATGTGCTAGGCCCTAGTGCTAGTGCGGTGTCAAAGGCAGGGTTCATAGAACTAATGCTTGACAATAATAAAAACTACTACTACTACTACCACTACTACTACTACTACTACTACTACTACTACTACTACTACTACTACTACTAATAATAATAATAATAATACTACTACTACTAATAATAATAATAATAATAATGCTACTACTACTACTACTACTACTACTACTACTACTACTACTACCCATATATATATAGTAAATTCCATACGCATGTGTCAGCATGCTGTTTACAATTTTCAAAACAATTTGACTGAATGGTGTTGCCGACAAGGCAGCACCACTTTTTGTGTAACTGGTTTCAAAATATTAAACAGTTTACGTAATGTAAAAGCGAGATACTGGGTTTAAAATGTTTTTTATTTGTGCGTGTGGGGTTCCTTATTTCTCTAGAGACCCGAGGCTGCAGTCTCGTTAACCCTTCCCTTAATTAGGCTCTGGTTAAAATAGATACAATTAATATGTTAACCCCTCTTGTGTCAACAGCGACTCAAATGGCTCAAAATACTGCTTGATATAGCAATTAAACATTCTGATGGTATGTTAAGACTATTTTTGTAAATTTACCACTGAATTTTTTTAAAACTAAATTACAGTTTTTACTTAGGCAGTCTCTGTCTGCAGGCCGGGAAACGAGTATTTTTGAAAATGTTCCACTGGAATGACTGGCTCGGTTACCGGAGTTGACAGAATAGGGTTTAAGAGCAAACGATTTTCTGCTAATATATCGTCGCTAAATCTGCGTACAAGCCATTGTTCACCCGGTGTGTCACACAACCAATCTTCGTTAGTGATATTGATCGTACGTAGTATATTTGCTTAGAAACCAGAATAGTAAATAAAAACAGAAACGTCGCCTCTAGAGATGCCACTTACTCTCTACTTGTTGGCCAGTGTCTATCACAGCGTTTATCGTTGGTGCAAGTCATTTATTATATGGAACTGGCATTTTATGTGCATGCTCTTACTCAGCACAGCCATATAACTGGGCCGATCCTTAGAAAGTGATGATGGCGTGGTCAATAGATTGATTTCACCCGCTTAGTAGTCCATATCAGAGAAGATAACTGTTATTTGCTGACCTCTTGAGGTGCTGATGTTAGACTAATGACTACAGCAAACTAGGTTCACCAGGAATGCATAATTGCTAAAGGACTAAGCGTTTGCATGTCTGCTATCTAATAAACATGTTGAGATTAGTTTCAAAATATTCAACAGCGTACCTGTATAGTTTTCTGGAGAGTGACAGTCAGGGAGTTCAGCGATCAATCGATCCCAGCACGGACGATGAGTGGGTGGAGCCTAGTTAGAGATGGGCTGGGCATGGCCACAACTGGATTCATTCATTTAACATAGGAAAGAGTGTGACAGTACTGTGGTGTTTTTTTGGGTATACAATTTAGTATATTATATAACAATGTAACGATAGAATAGAGCAATACCCCATGACTAACCTTAAATGCCAGGACGTCGCGGATCGGACGTCCTTTCTTGTGGCCAGCAGGAATCAGTCTGTCTCTCAGGCCTCTAAGGACGCTCTCCGCCTAGTAACCGTCAGCACTCGGTTATTTCCGGCAGTTCTCGCCGATACTCGGATATTAGTACAGCGTTGTAGCGCAGCGGCACCACACTCATCCCCGTTATGTTAATTTTGCGAGAATGAAGGCACTATTTTCTTAAACCGCCGGAGGCCACTTACAAAAATTGGAGGTTGCGAGTTTACGGATGGTAGGGTAGAGGAAAGGAACGAACAAGTAAACTTTCCTCATATGGTAAACATCACTAGAGTCAAACAGGAGTTTAGAATACTTAGAGGTTAGTTTAGAATGCGCAACATCCCTCAAGAGTCAGCGTGTCCAAGCTTCAGGAGGTAGATGCACGAATTGGACAAATGAAGGCAGCACTTAATATTAATCAGTGAAACATAGCTTGGAAAGAAGCGACCAAGGCTTGGCACCACCATAAGAACACCCTAATATTGACAAATGCACTCAGAAATTATTCAATCTACATGTACTTATATAATACGTAAATATGGGTCTTGGACATGCACATAACAAAATGTATAGGGGATGAACTATGTAGGACAGCAGTTTCAGATGTCTCATGGAGATAATTTTCCATTTTTGAAAGCATCGATTTATTTATTCTACAGCTTTGAAAGCACAAGTTATGCGTGTGCGGTTCACAAACATTTATATACATTTATATACACAAATATGTGGGTAAATATTTATCTAACTGTACACAGGGGTATATCTTGAGAAAGGTACAACTGGGAAGGGAAAGTATAAAGTATCTGCATCCACCAGAAAACATTCTATAGGAGAGTCAAAATGATAGACCATCCCATCCAATGCAATGTTAAATTAAGGTGTTAACAACCGTTCAACAACAGCTTACGGACACAGGGAAAAAGCAATATCAGGAAATGGTCTATGGCTAAGACCATACAGGTAATGTTACTATTGTGGAAGATGTGTGGGAGGGTGAGACAATGTTATTGTTGAAACCCCTTGATAAATCAACCATTTGCTCGATACATTTCCTGAATGCAGGCAACCTTGGATTAGGACATATTTCTCTCATGAAAGTGTGCTCCAGATATAACGGGGTCTACGTATCTAAGCTACAGAGCGGATTGGAATTCCACAGAAATGCCAGTAAAGTAGTCCCAAACCATGCCAACTATATATATATATATATATATATATATATATATATATATATATATATATATATATATATATATATATATATATATATACACCTGTGCAAAAGTTAAGCACCACCCTATTTTTACGCACATGCGAGGGTATATTCATGTGCTATGAAGAAAGCAATAGCATAAACATTTATGTACCCATCCATCTTAGTGCAAGAGGTAATAATGCAACCAGAGGAATGCTGATTATGATGGTGGGGAAACACTGTATGTTTTTGTTTGAACTTGAAAACGAGGCCTGAATATGGTTACGTTGACACAACTGACAACTATTGACCTACAGTTGAGACACGTGGCTAGATTGTCATTAATGGTGTCTGAAAACGAAGTTTAACATCTGTGCACGAGTTTGAGACTGTCATTATTAATACCGGGTATATCCACCTTGTGCCTGGATGACGGCCTGGACACGACGTCTCATGCTGGTCACCAACCGACTGATACGCCATTGTGGTATTCGTTGCCATTCAAGATGGAGTGCGTCTGTTAATTCCTGTAGGTTCTGCACAGGAGGATCCCTCCTTCTCACCATGTTTCCCAGAATGTCCCAGATATGCTCAATAGGGTTCATGTCAGGGCTCCTTGCTGGCCATGGTAGGGTTTCGATGGCATTCTGGCGGAGGTATTCATGCACAGCTCTAGCACGATGTGGTCGGGCGTTGTCATCCATGAATATAGGGTGGGTTCCAGGTGCATGATTTACAAAATGAGGGACCACAACTCTATCCAGTATGGAATCTTGATATCTTTGTCCATTTAGTGTTCCAGGTACAGTCAACAGATCTAGCTTACAATCAAATGAGATGCACCCCATATCATAACGGAACCTCCACCAAATGGAACTTCTTCCATGATGTTACGTTGGTCGTAAGCCGTGCGTCTGGACCTCCATACACGAGTTCGACCATCTGTGGCATGAAGCAGGAACCGACTTTCATCGGACCAGTGTACCCGTCTCCAGGATCTCATGTTCCAGTGTCTTCTTTCGTTGCACCACCTCAGACGCTCCTATTTGTGGTGTGCAGTGAGGAGAGGACGTCTGACAGGTCTCCTAGCTTTCATGCCAGCAGCATACAGTCTCCTTTTGACGGTAGACATTGACACTCTATTGCGCGTTTCCCATTGCTGGCTGAGCACTCTGCTGTTGGTGAATGGAGATCTCCTAACAAGGCGTACTAGGGCTCGATCATCACGGGCAGTAGTCTTCTTCGGTCTTCCAGATCTAGGCCTGTCCTTCACCTCGTTAGTTTGCCCATGTTTTGCAATCAAACGACTGATTACAGTATGGTTAATGTTCAGCTGTCTGCCAATCTCTCTGCATGACATACCAGTGGTATGCATGCCTATGATTTGCCATTTCACACGATCACTTAAACTTCGTCTTGCCATAGCGGTTCACAATCAAGAGCTAATTCTCTCTGTACAAATAAAACACGGTCCTGAACACAAAATTCCTAATCTTGTCACCTAAATCTGTATGTAATGTTCTACACCTCAAACTGGACTTTTACATAACTGAACACGTGTGCTGTTTCCCGCCACGCACGGACATCAAGCGGCGTGAAGTCATGCATGCATGTGCATTTCGTACTTGGAATTATGTCAGCTAACGCGGGGACAAAAAGTATGGCAGCATAGTTGTACCATCATGTTTCTACGTTCTATTGTTTTTGCTGGTGCTTAACTTTTGCACAGGTGTATATATATATATATATATATATATATATATATATATATATATATATATATATATATAAGCCTTTCTCTAAGAGCCAGCGTGACCAAGCTTCAGAGATAAGACAACCACGAAGGAGATCTCTTAATGTTGAAAACACGCCCGTGTCCCTAACCACACACCCCATCAATGGTTGTCACCCTTAAGAGCCAGCGTGACCAAGCTTCAGAGAGATAAGACTATCACAAGGGCGATCTATTAATGTTGAACTTCCCTTTATTGCTGACTTCTATTTCAAGTTTGTCAACCTACTTGGGGGCTGTACTGTCAGTAGCTGTGCTACTGTGGCTGGACACTCATGCAAAAGAGCATTGTTCCCGCTGACCGCAGAGAAATGGACCTTCCTTAGTTCTGGACGCTTAGTCTCCATGATGAGCCGCTGTTTGCATATAGCCGCTTTCACCACATGCAATGCTTCCTCAAACGTGTCTGGATCTTTGTCCATAGCAGTCAAAGCTTTTTTTTTATTATCCAGTCCCCTAAGGAAATTGTCCACCGCGATACTCTCTGTTGTATCTTCAGCAGCGCCAGAGTAGCCATCGCGGATGAGCTCTTGAATAGCTTCAGCATGTTCATCAATAGACCGCCCTTCCTGGTGAGTCTCTTGCAGCTTGTGCCTTGAGGTTTGTGGGAGGTCTTTTTCCTTCTAGCAATAAGTCTGGAAATGAGTTTGTCGTAATCATTCTGAACCGAAAAGGAGCAGGTGCAGAAGAACTTTAACGCTTTGCCCCTTAAGACCTCCATAAGCATCCCCAAACGGTGATGCTTAGGCCAACTGTAGCGGTTAGCAATCCTTTCAAATAGCACAAAGAATAGCAACCATTCCTTACCACCATCGAAAGTAGACATTTTAGGAGATGGTGGACCTCTGAATGTTCTTGATCTCCTACCATAGCTGTCTCCTGACCCACGAGCATCAAGATCAGGTTCATCCTAGAGTCTTTTCTGGATGCATACACGCCACCAGGGGCGGTCTGCCAATAAATGTCCCGTGGCTACTGAGACGTGCAAGCAGTTCTCTACTCCTATGCTGCTCCATGCTCAGCTGTTCTCTAAGAGACTTGAATTCTACTTCGAATAGTTCTTAAGATTATGAGCTTCAGTAGCATTGTAGGGCTTACTTGTCTCAGGTGGGGTTTCCTGGGTGGACTCTTTTAGCCCATCAGAGTGGCTCACACCTCCCACTGCCCCAGTCCTGAACCCGATTTCCTCCTGATCGAAAAGACTCTCAAGCCCACCGAGATTGCCTACATACCCCCACACTCATTGATATCATCCAAGGTGACAGTGCCCTCCCCACTTTCCTCTTGCAGTTGTAATATCCACTTGGCCCAAGCCTTCCCGATATCCTTAAGTGCAAGGAAATCGGCCAAGGTTGCACTATTGATATCCATGATTGTGAGTGACGATACAGCAATTAAATGATCTAAACCCTATTACCAGGTAACCACATTAGAACACTATTGACTACTCCGCAAATAATCTGACCCAGAAGTCATTTCCACTATAGCAGTGGTGTCTGAACTCGCTTTGACCTACCTTCACTTGGCTCAGATCCTGAGCGGGCGCGTCTACAAAATGCTTCTTGAAATCAATTTTAAGCTTACGAAGCCAAACCAAAGTCAACAGTTCGCAGGCATGAACCCCATCATACAACAGATCGAAACGGTATGTGTTGTACACGCGACCTCGACATTTCCGCCGATAGAACACAATCTGGATTGTTCTGACCCAATTCTGTGTTAAGAGCTGAAATATGGGCATTAGGCATGAGTACTTGTTTGTCTAGCAATTGATCACTTTCTCGAAAATGTAAATAATATGAATGGCCCTTCCTTCTATTCCAGCTTTGCAATGGAAGGATAGGTAGGTCGATGGACTTTATTATCTGGCCAAAACTGGAGACAATAGATGCTGCCCTCCTAAAGAGTTCCACGATTTTCAGTACAATCGCGTCACTTTCATCACGCATGTAAAGGTATTTACCATGCTTATGTGATAAAGCGCATGTCCCAGACCAGAAATAAAAGACAATATGTGGATGTTTTCTAACAGATTCGTGAATCCTTTGCTCTAATATTTTGACTAGAGATTCCGTAGAAGCTCCACTATGACACGAGTACTCAATCAGTTCAGTTTGGTCTGCATTGTTCAATATACAGCCTTTGCTTGTACTTAATAAAATTGGGTGGTACTTCACCTGATGGGGATTGACTACAGGTTCATGGTGCCTTTCTAAATATCGTTGTAGTTTTACCATCGACATGTAGAGTACAATTGCTTACAATCGACTGGCTGTTTGGCAGAGAGTTGTATCTTATGGTAGTTACATGGTCGGTGAATATTTCAAAGGAAAAATGCGCAGTAGACTGCTTCAACAGTTTGCGGTAAGAACATTGTTCACTCGAAATACACAAAGCACTATACGCATATCTATTTCAGTATACAACCTGGCATTTATACTACCAACAACAATTTAAGTTAGAATATTAGACTTTGAACAGTAAGATTCAGACGAGAAAACATTTAATATAAATCTTGGATCATGAATCTTAAATACTCACACTGTGAATAATTGCGGTGTGTGTTTTAACTCCCAATTTTGCAATGAAAAGGGAGAAGCAACTCTCAAAATAAGAGAAAAGATACTTTAGTTCAGAAAACGAACAATTCAAGATGGCGATATCCGGTTGAGAATGAAAGGCGGGAAACCCGGAAAGAAGAACAGAGAAGTAAAATCGCAACACAGTTAATCTGGACGCTTATTAATTTAGCCCGACACCAATGTGGTATTTTTGGGTATACAATTTAGTATATAATATAACAATGTACCAATAGAATAGAGCAATACGCAATGACTAACCTTAAAGGCCAGGACGCCGCGGATCGAACGTCCTTTCTTGTGGCCAGCAGGAATCAGGCCTCTAAGACCGCTCCCCGCCTAGTAACGGTCAGCACTCGGGGTTTTTTCCGGCAGCTCTCGCCGATACTCGGATATGAGTGTAGCGTAGTGGCGCAGTGGCACCACACTACACTAAGATTATGCAAATGTAGTCATATTCCAAAAAGTCCGGAAATCCGGGTAAATACTGAAATCCGAAAAAACGAGCGCAAGAAAAAAGCCTGAATGCGAAGTTCTGTAATCTCTGATTGCTCTTTGTTATTTTGGTTTTCACATCGAGCTAACTCTAGCTATTTCTAGTGTTTTGTGGTCCATTAGACTCCAATGGCAGGGAGTGGACTATTGCAATACACTTAGGAAATATCACTAGATGCAACGAGATAGCGGCCCATTGCATGCCTTATTCACTAATTCACATCAACGTGTTAGCCCTTTACTGGCAAAATGTGCTTAAACCCTCGTGTGTTAACCGCGCCTCAAAGCGCTCAAAAGGCAACCGTTATCAATTAATCCTTAAATTTTTTTAATTTTTGCTCAGTGACCAAAGAGAAGCTGTTTTTGTGTGGAATTTAGGATTCAAGGTAATGTTTATTAAATTGCCGTCACATCACAGACCTAGAATCGGTACATGATCGTGGCGGACTTGATTGATATTGACGTTGGTTAATTAAGTGAGGGATCGAATCCATCAATAACACGACGTAGCGTATTCCGAGTATAGCTCATTATAAAATATAGGCATGCATTTAATAATAGGATCCTTACCATTAGTTTCCAAGATTTAGGTCTTACAAAGAAGTAGCCTGCAATTAATGGAAGCCTGGCAGGGAATTCCGTTAGATGCATTATGTCAAATGGAGCCCCACTTAACGTGTTACTGGGATGAGAGCTGTTAACTGAAATTCATACATTGACATTGTTCGCTGTCATTAATCATGCTTAAAGCTGACCTATGAGACCTCCTGAGGGACACAACACACAGCCTCAATATGGGGAGAAATGATCTCCTATTTTATAACAGTTACCCTCACAAATATATTTGGATCAAGACAATGATGAATTGCTAGACATTGGACTTTATATGCCATTGCTCAAGTCAGCAAAATCAGTATTTCTACGAGACAGATACAAAGGAGAGACACCGCTCTCACTCTACCAGGCAGTATCTCATTATCAAGCTAAATCAAGTTACCAATTATGTTGCTATGGCATGCCTACGGCAGAATGGGTAAGTAGTATAGACATTCGCATAACATCTGTACCCTTTCTGAACGCGAACGACCAAATAAAAGAAATAATGCATTATGTACTATTGTATATATGAAGCTAAAATGACTGGACGCTGATGCTGTACATGGCGGTAATATATTCTCAATGCTATCACTTTATTTGCAAAACATCCGACAGAGTATCTGTAGTATTACCTTAAGAATAAGGCCATGTTCTCACTAGTTCCTTAATCAGGAATAACGTCATACTGAAGTATGGCGTTATTCCTGATTAACCCTCTAGTGAGAACACGGTCTTAGATTCCAGAACTTCAGGATCAAAGGATACACAGGTCAGCAAGCATGAGATATATTTAGTTGATACATTATGAAAACTCGATATATTGGTAACTGAACACTTTATTGCTGGGATTGCTTTGCCCACTCGACCTATACACTAATCATACTTATAGAAAATGGCGGACCCATGCGATACATACGATGTACAACATAAGTACATGCACATATACTGTATCTCGCAGACATAGCGGTATCAATATAAGGGACGTCTGGTGAGATATATATTTATCACGCGTAATAGTAATATGGTGCTGCTACCATAGGCAGCAGCAGTTACTATTCAAATTAGTCGCAGAGTATTCACCTTTCCAGAGTATCCATCCATGGTCTGACTTCGTATGACGTCACAATCATCTCAGAGTGTGTATGGTAACGCCACAATCATTACGTCACAAAGGGTTCCATATAGACCGTCACCAAATCTCAAACAGTCCGACACGTTGTATGAATTGTATGTATTTGTAATTCTTTGCTATTTAATAAACACGCTGTTGAATATTTTGAAACTAATTTGACTGGACGCTGTTGCTGCCTTAGTCAGCAAGAGCGCCCAGTCACATTAGTTTCAAAATATTCAACAGCTTACTTGTGTAGTTTTTTTTAATTGATAGTCAGGGTACTCAGGGATCGATCGATCCCAACACGAGCGAGGTGTGGGTGGAGCTTAGCTAGATATGGGCGGGACATGGCTAAAAATGGAAAGGTCCATTGAACAGTGTTCCACTGTAGTTAGCTTGAAATTGGTGCTCTGGAATCCAGGGTTCGAAGTATATAAACTGATCCCAACACGTGAAAAACGTGGGCGGATCCGGGCTAGAGATGGATGTGGAATATCCTGAAATTTATCCCTCAATAAATGAAAATAATGATAATAATATCTTTGAAAATGATGGAAACTAGGAAATGACGAGCTTACCTACGTCATTCATGACGCCATTGACGATTGCGCCAACATACACGTCATGTTGTTGATTATGACGTTATATGATGGATGGATAAATTGGAAAAATCCATAGTTTAATCCACCATATGCATCGACAGATACACGTGTTTATGATAGATTTACATAGTCTTGAATTTCACATTGTCGTGATGAACCTTTCATCAAAAGGCCAAACAGCAACCAGTGTGTCATTTGCGCCTGGGCATATGATAGCCTATATATAATTATGATGCCATAAGTACTCATTTACACTTACCACCGTATATGTTTGAGCATTGTATAAGCTCTTGCGAATTAATGCTTAACCTATCAGAATGTTACAGGCCATTGCCCTCCAAACATGCTCCAAAAATCTTATCTCACAGGATGCACTTCATTTCGCTTGAAACAAGCTTAAAATATACGGTCAGACACCCCTGCAAGACGACCTTCCGTTCTGTCCAGAAGTTTAGTCCGCCAAAGCAAGGTAGAGTGGGCTACAAATCTCAATATGAATACGCATACATTAAAATCGCATCGCGCCCATCCCCATCCTACCACCAAGATGCCGAGCCTTTGGGAGGAAAGTTTAAGCAAGTTTAATGTGTAGTAGTTGATATTTACATTAAAATGTGTCTCACCCACCCGCTCTTAGTGTACCGATACTATTGCACGTTAACACCTTTTAGATATGACAAGTTGTGCTGCGTTCTGCGGAGATGCGAATACTAGTGGCATTCACTTCGCTTGGGGGAGACGATTCTTGCTCTACAATCGGTCAATAATTTGCAAGAAAATAAGTATCCACTGAAATGAGACGAGAACTATTAGAATAGGAAAACGGAAGAGCAAGTGTGACCGTGTTTATAGTGAGAAGCGGCGGTTATCATGGAAACTATAAAATGGTATGTAGAATATCAATGGAGCTTTCCAGTTTATCCATTGATCAGATGATGTCTTAATCCACTGCATCTTAGCTAGAGATGGGCGGGGCATAGCTAAAAGTGGAAAGATCTATTACAGAGAGAGAATGACGGCAACCAGAGATGACCATACAGGTGATGAGAGAAAGCAAGTGCGTGTGATGCGGATAGATTCCATAGATTTCAGTATTTTGGTTAGGGCTTCGTTTGGATCGGAGCTGACGCCGATGTTATATATCTGGTCCACTTGGGCTTTTTTGTGTGACATTTGAGCGGCAGTGTCGCTGATGAGCTTGGGTAAGTTGTAGGTGACTCTACCCTCTTGCCTGGTATAGTGTTTATATATTAGGTAGAGATCATTCATCTGAAGGCGTGTAATGACTACCATATGGTCAGACTTGAGGTCTGTGCCTCCATATGAACGAGCGTTCCGGAATAAGGGTTTTGCTTCTGTCTTGCATAGTATGAAGTCTATTTGGTTGAAGACAGCTGTTGCAGCCTTAAAACCTTTTGGGGCTTTGTGATCAGTATTGTGTCCAGTCCATGGTGTCCGGTGAAAGCATAGGTGTTTGAAAGCCGTATTTGTGACAAATTGGCCACTGGAACTAAGGAATACCACCAGTGCATCTCCGCTGCTGATGCGTGTGCCCTCTCCATAGGATCCCATGCATAAGGCAAGTCCTGAACCTTTGTCCGCAATTCTGAGTTTACATAGCTTGGAGTTGAAAACTCCACACACGAACAGTTGCCATCTAGCTGGGATTATAATGACGGAGCATGTATCTAGCGCACTGCGAATAGATTGTGTGTGGATATTAGTATTATCATGTCGCTGTATTGTACTGTGCCATAAAAGAGTGTGCGTGAAATCACATCGATCAGTGTTGTACCCAAAATAGTATGTATATATTGCATTACAAATAGATGTGCAGAAAGCCAAAACGGTCTATAGTGTACCAATAGTATTCTATTACAAATCAATTGTGAGTGGAATCACACAAGTCTCTCTCTCTCTCTCTCTCTCTCTCTCTCTCTCTCTCTCTCTATATATATATATATATATATATATATATACAGATGCCAATAATTTACGCACCGACATCTATGTACTCTGTTTGTAACCAGTTTTCGAACATCTAGCCATACAGGACTCAATATGTATTATTAGGTACTAGTGTTGTACGAAAATATTTCACGATCCTACCATCAAATACTATCATAATTACCAAGTATGTCCATGTAGTTACTTATTCGCAATATGTTCCCATTGAAAGATAGTTGGTTCATATCAGCCACAAGCGGATAGATGTCGATATCCTTGCAATAGGTTCGGCTCCAGAATTTCACCCATATGTTTAGATAGATATATATGAATGCGCTAATAAAATATAGAGTTTAAACAATTTCTACCACGAAGTAATTTCGAAATACGCAATTTAGTCGCAGCTAATACAGTTTTCAAATGCTAATAATTTACTATATTCGGTATAAGATTCTCTGTACTCGATTTGCATCCACGCTTTCGAACATAATACCATCTATTATATCATTAACTATGTCTTATAATAGTGTGAAAATTGTTCTATATATCCTATTATTTATCTCCTGAAAGAATCTGAATTATCAAACAACACCCCCCCCCCCTGAATGTACAGCCTCCATCAGCACTGCATGGCACAGGTAAGAAACTGTAACATTGAATTTTAATATAACGACATAAACCCAATTCTCTCAGACTCTGTCCTGCAAATATGTTGGCAATTTATCTCATGTATAATGGCTACCTCTTTATAGTATATTGACTTTAACTTGAAGCCCATGTCTTCCTATATTATATAGTGCCTGTATCAGTTTTATATGTATAATTTACTTTTTGTTCTATGTAGCGGTCCAAGGTCTAGATATAGTCACTCTCTTTGGTGGAAAACCTGTTGTGCTACTGCAAATTGTATATTATATATAAAAAATGCATAACTTATCTACGTCATCATGGCGTCATTGTGCATGACGTCATTATATACGTTATGTAGTTGATTATGACTTCATATGATGGATAAATAAACTGGAAACGTCCTTTATTTTGTTCAAGGCCGACTCATTAATTAACATTAACTGGCTAACACATTTCTTGTTAAATTTGTCTAAGAAGAAAAAAACATGCGCTTAGTGACTGCCCATTTGACCACCATGGGAAGGCTGTTTTATAAGATTTACCACTGGATCGACGGAAGAGGTAACCTAGCCAGCCATTCAAGTGCTAAATATCCAAAACTACACCCAGTTAAATTAGTTTCAAAGTATTCATCAGGTTACTTGCATAGGTTTCTGGAAATTGATAGTCAGTGCGTTCGGGGATCGATCGACCCCAACACGAGCGAAGTGTGGAGCTTAACTAGGGATGGGTGGGCCATAGCCAACACGGGAAAGGTCTCTGACTAGATTGATGTTGTGTCAAAACATTAACAAGTCACGGGCGCTGAATGGTCTTGATACAACGGAATGCTTCGTGGCTGGTAGCGTTCAGATATTAACACGGGCAATGCCTATGGCACATTTTCCGCACGATATGTATCGTGATTGATGAAATTGTTTTCATAGTTTTCTGACGATACACGGACCACGCATGTAAAATGATGCATTACCTTGTTAAAATCCCGAGTTGCATTTAGAAGCCAGGAGTCAAAGAAAAGATTTACCAACCACTCCTGTATCAACATCTCGAAGCGCTCGATAGTCTATTCCTCCACACGGACATTCGAGAAAGCCACTGAAGATGCTATTTTTGACTGAATCGTTCATTAATTGGTTAAGCCAAATAAAGTTCAACGTCTTTAGCTTCTTAGCCCGTATCTATTCACTGATTAAGAGAAGGCTATTTTGAAAATTTGCCAGTGGAATGACTGCCTGATATTCCGAGCTAGCCATTTCAGTGGCCACTTTTTAAAGATAGTCTTCTCTTCGCCTGCAACTGGGCACACTTCAAGACCACTGCAGAGGCCGTGTTAGCCGGTTTGATCATTGTACTTTTAATGTGAATGACGAGGCTTTAAGAATAACTGTCTTAAGTTAGACAAAATGTCGCAAATGCATCTGCTTCATCAGGTTATATGTGAAAGTGTATCACAATTAATACAGCTTTATGTAACCAATATTCCATTTGACTGCGGCTAACATTATTACCAGATACATATGTATGATTACTGTAGTCTGTGACTGTATTAGTAGAAACACCCTACAGCTGCAATCAGTCCTTCTTAGATTTTGCCCACTGCGTCATGTCCTCAGCCGGAATCCTTAGCATCCTAAAGTCCATTCTTGGCTTACGTGTACAGAGTCCTGCTTTCTCGAGTTCACCTCGTAGCACGATTAGAAGAGTTATGCAATGACGTCCTCTCCTGGCTTTGTATTTGCTGGCTTCGAGCAAGGCGAATTCCAAGGCTCTCTGTGCTGCTATGTCTCCTGGCATACTTAGCACATGGCCGAATATGGGCCGTCTTTGCTGGGTGACTTTTGAGAAAGTGGCTACCATACATGTGAGTCAGATCTAGATGCGAGAAACACGTTCCTGGCAGACTTTGTGACAGAACTGCGCCATTTTGATTGTGACGATTGCTGGCAAGTGCATTACTTGGTATTGGCGTGGAATTATTGAGTGATAGATCGAATCCCTCCATAGCACGACGAAGCATATTCCGAGCATAGCTTATTGTAAATTAACCGCATGTATTTACTCCTAGGATCGTTATCATTATATTCCAATAATTTGGCTTTACAAAGACGTGTCATGTAAATAATGGAAGGAATAGCGGGAGATCCAGTAGACGTAGTGTGTTAAATTGAACCACACTAAGCGTGTTAAAGGCGCTGGGAGATAATAACTGTAATTTATGCCATATCATGTGTCACTACCATTAATCATGATCAAAGCTGCCGTAAGTGACTGCCTCAGGTGTATGACACAAAGTGCTAATCTTGTATTATAAATCAGTTACGTTCGCAAATGTATTTTGGGTCACGAAAAGGATGAATTGACCTTTCCATTTTTAGCCATGCACCGCCCATCTCTATCTACGCTCCACCAACACATCGCTGGTGTTGGGATCGATCGATCTCTGAACGTCCTGTTTATCAATTCCTACACACCGCGTAGCTGATTATGACGTCATATGACGTCAACTAAAAGATGGCTACAATGGAAGGGTACATTGCTAGGGCAATCACTCTAGATAGCGTTTTAATTCAACACACTCTCTGTTTCTCGCGATAGAGACTAGCCAGAGACAGATCCCCTTACACTTAGAGACCCATCTCGTTATCAACGTAAATGTGCATATTTACACCAGACTGCTTGAAAATAAAGGTGTTAAATTGCATGCAGTTAGAAGCTTAGATTGTGAGCCTAGATGTAAGGAAACAACATAGATTTAAAAATATCACGGCCATAAATTAATTTTTTTTAAACAATTTAAGACCCTAATCCAGCTTCAAATTAAAAAAAGAGAGATTAATTTATATGGAATGAAATCATCATATTCCAAGATTCACATCGTTTCATTACATTGAGGTATACGATTTCAGTCTCTAAACTTATACATTTTAACCATTGTGTTAGTCTCCTACCGGTAAACCCGGAGGGTGGGTTGGATAGCACTGTGTCCGTCTGTCTGTCTGTCCATCCGTAAGTCTGTCGGTCTGTCTGTCTGTCGCTGTTGGTTTCCGCACTAATTTTCGCAGCCCTCCAAGGTATTCAACTGAGAATTGGTACATTGCTTTACTATATGAGACGTTACAGACCAAGTTCGAGTTTCACGTGTATGCATCAATTTCTATGGAGTTATGCCCCTTTCGACTTAAGAAATACAAAAATATCAGCTTCCCGCACTTATTTTCGTACTACTTCAAGATATTTAACGCGGAAATTGGTACATCGCTGTAATATATAGAGTTACAGTGCAAGTTCGAGTTTCAGACATTTTTGTAAATTTTCCATCGAGTTATGTCCTTTAAGGTATTCAACTGAAAATGTGTACATTACTTTATTATGAGAAGGTACAGACAAAGTTCGAGGTTCACTTGCATGCGTCAATTTGTAATGGATGTATGCCCCTTTCGTCTTAAGAAATACTAAAAATGTTAGTTATCCGCACTTTTTTTCGTACTCCCTCAAGATATTTTAAAGACAAATCGGTACATCGCTTTAAGATATGGAATTACAGAGTAGTCACTACTGCTACTGCTACTAATGCTGCTAATGCTGCTACTGATGCTACTGCTGCTGCTGCTACTACTACTACTACTACTACTACTACTACTACTACTACTACTACTACTACTACTACTACTACTACTACTACTACTACTGCTACTACTACTACTACTACTACTACTACTATCACTACTACTACTACTACTACTACTACTACTACTACTACTACTACTACTACTACTACTACTACTACTACTACTACTACCACTACTATCACTACTACTACTACTACTACTACTACTACTACTACTACTACTACTACTACTACTACTACTACTACTACTACTACTACTACTACTATCACTACTACTACTACTACTACTACTACTACTACTACTACTACTACTACTACTACTACTACTACTGATGCTTCAGCTATTGCGGCTACTACTGATACTACTACTATTACTGCTTCTACTGTCGCTACTACTGCTGCCCCAGCTGCCACTACTGCTACTGAAGCTGCTACTAATGCTGTTGCTACTGATGCTGCTGCTACTGCTGCTGCTGTCCCTGCTGGTGTTAACACTACGGGAAATTGTGTGACTGCCGCTGCTTTTGCTCAAACTATTAATGTCAGCTATTGCAACGGCAACGGTGGCATCAACGCCTAGTTTCGTTGCACATTGCTCCAATACATACATGTGGACGTAACTCTAAACTAAATGTCCCAGAATTCCTCGACTTTCTTAGCAAGTAGGTCATTATTTGCCTAAGCGAAACAAAACTGACAGAATACGATAGCCCATCCATACAAAACTGCCGCATGATCGCAAAATCCCGAAAAATAGCCAGATGATCTGGCGGAATAGCTTACTTAGTAAGCAATGACCTTGAAAAGCGTGTAAAACTGATTGGTGACGATACAAACAACGACTGTGCGGTATGGTTACATATACTAAATACTCATCTTAAGCTACTGATAGGTGCAGTATATATACCTCTCGAATCATCTAGATATTATTCTAATGACACTTGCGAGCTCCTGGAAACCAGCATTATTAGTTTACGTGATCGATACTGAAACATCTGTGAGTTCAACGCAAACACTGGGATAGCTTTTGATTATGACGCGTTCGATAAATTCACACTCAATGAATTTGCGGTGACAGATGCACCCAACACAGACCTAAATTCAATACGACACATAGGATGTCCAGTAGAAAGATAACAGCGTATTCATAATAAACGGCAGGGTAAATAGCGATAAATGCAATGGGAGGTAACCACCACAACATGAAATAGGAATTTTATTGAAATGATTAAAAATTGTACAGTAAATCATTTTGACCCTCCTTTATCCGACATTCATTGTAGTTTCAAATTGATGACGGTAATGAGTATTGGTCCAAATATAGAACACATGGTCAACACTATAAATCAACATACAAATCAAAACAGGCCGATAAGGTGGATGCCATCAAAGTAAACAGATACAACATTTATGTTAATCAAGTAACTGAAATTAAACGTTGTATTATGCAGCTAGAAAATGCCGAATTTCAAGCTAAATTGAACAATGTAGTAGTAATGATTGGTGAGTTATTCTTCAAAGCGGTACATATCACATTCTGGTATAAGACACATATAAGGGAAACATAGTACAAAATAGTCATGAAGGGTGTTGGAGTGAATGCAAAGTGAAGTGCAGAGCGTATCACAAAGCCAAACAAACAATGCCATATAATCAGGACGGAACATAACATACAAAACCTAAAGCGTGCTGGGTAAGAGCTACAAACAGGTAATAGCCAAACATTCCAATCAGCATCAAAAAGTAACTGCACACACAATTGAGACACATACAACTATCTGGCTCAAAAACATTCTGGAAAATAGACGGCCACAGATGGGAAAATAGAATTCCAAAGATTATTTGAGCATTTTAAGGCTGTTAATGAACACACTGACGAAGAGAACGATTACAATATGACCATATATCACTATGTCAGGAACTAGATTTAACAATACCCCATTATGAGATAAAAAGCAATAAACAAAAGGCTAAATCAATGGCATCGATGAAATTCTAAATTATTATACACAACGCTCATCTGGAATTATGTTACCTGTCTGTGAGATTTTATATAATACAGTTTTTAATAGAGGCCGTCTTAGTCGGTGAACAAAATTATACCGATTTATAAAAATAAGGGGGTCCATCGGGTCCCACACACTATCGACCCATACCTTTAGTAAGTTGTTTGGGAAAGTTATTAAGTTATGAGCTGAATGAAAAGCTAAGACACAACCTATGCCGAGCGGCATGCGATTATCAGAGAGGCACACGCAGGGTTCAGGAAGCCTAGGTCAACATTTGACAGTATATGTTCTTTATGCGATTATCAGAGATGCACACGCAGGGTTCAGGAAACGTAGGTCAACACTTGACAGTATATGTGATTTATGTACAATCAATAAAATATCTTACCACAAAAATAATACATCTAAACTGCTGCTTAATTAGGTGTCAAGGACGTATTTGATAAGGTGGCATGTGCCATAAACTCATCAGAAATAACCTAACCAGCAAATGTCATCACATTAGTTATAACACGCATCAGTCAATACAATACTTTGTGGCGCAACAACAAGACAAATCAGAATGTGTTATCAGTAACACTGGTGTAGGACAATGCGAAATTATGTCACCCTTTTAATTCTACATTTTCATCAACGATCTGGAAAACTATTTAAGGGAAGAAAGAGTACCAAGTGTGGCGTCCATTAGTAAAATAAGCTGTACAAAAACTAGACATGTATTTGTATTTATCCATACCCCTGTATGCAGATGATGCTATTATAATGGCCGACTCAGTAGATAATCTTCAAACTCCATTAACTAGTTTTAATAACTAGTATACTTATTGGAAATTACCTGTTAACCTAGGTACAACAAAAGTAATCGTTTTTCCTAAAAGCAAAAATAATAAGAATAAAACATTTTATCTGGGCCCAGAACAAATCGAAATAGTAAGCGAGTATCGCTCTCTGGGAGTACATTTTATCATGGGTGATATTATCAGTGAAGGACTCGAACTTTAAAACAGTGAAAAAAGCAATGTTCCAATTATTTAGAAAAATCAGAGAGCACGACATCCCATTACGCCTCCAATGGAAGCTATTTAAGAAAATCAGAGAGCACGACATCCCATTACGCCTCCAATGGAAGTTATTCGGAAAATCAGAGAGCACGACATCCCATTACGCCTCCAATGGAAGTTATTTAGAAAAATCAGAGAGCACGACATCCCATTACGCCTCCAATGGAAGTTATTTAGAAAAATCAGAGAGCACGACATCCCATTACGCCTCCAATGGAAGTTATTTAGAAAAATCAGAGAGCGCGACATCCCATGACGCCTCCAATGGAAGCTATTTAGAAAAATCAGAGAGCACGACATCCCATTACGCCTCCAATGGAAGCTATTTAGAAAAATCAGAGAGCACGACATCCCATTACGCCTCCAATGGAAGTTAATTCATGCTATGATAATGCCAGTTCTCTTGTATGGGTCGGACATCTGGGCATATGTAAACCTAGATATGTTTGAAGCTTGCCATATAAGATTTCTAAAATACACTTTTACCGCAAAGAAACGCACCCCAAAATCAATGTTATATGGAGGAACAGGGCCGTTATCCACAAAGTATTACAATCAGGATTATATTGCCTAGTGTTGGACAGAACTAGTGAATGCAGGGTATGGTAAAGTGTTCTCTGTACTTTACTATATCTATAGAGAATTGGAACAGGAAACCAATTTTAGCTGTGCATGGTTAACAGCCACAAAGTCGATCCTCAGAAAAACAAACCAAGAACACCTATTTAATGCTGAGTATATCAACACGCCTTATAGTAAAGGTAAGAAAAAATATGCTCCTGATGCAATACACGAATACATGGAAAGATAGACTCTACACACCCACAAGACTATTATTCTACAAGAACATTAAAGAAGAAATTAAATATGAAAATTAGTTTATTGTTCTCACAAGAAGAAACACCATTACTCTATTTCATGTTAGGTCACTAAACCATAAACTGATCATGGATACTTGATGACGGACGAAAATTGAGAGACAAAACATATTATGGACAACTTGTAACAAACTCGATGACCAAAATCACTTTCTTTATAAATGTAACAAATACAATGATTTAAGAGCAAAATGTATCCCACTTTACTATATGGCAAGCGCAAATCAGAATAAAACAAAAGAGCTTATAATAATGTGCAATGAGCTTGTGCTTAAAAGAACATGTAAGGTTCTTTTAAATCTTTTCAAGGAAGTCCAGGCAAAATACTGATGGTGAGTGAGGAGGAAATGCTATTTCCAAATAGACCATAGGACCTTGAGTGTAACAACCCAAATATCTATGTATGTATATATGTAATAATTTCCAGTTTAAGGAACAATGATAATTTATTCTTTGACAATCCATCACACGATATATGAATACGAGCCTTGCAACCCCCAACCCCTCTTACGATTGACTAGAGACATGGTCAGTTCTCCTACTATCACCTTGGTGTTTTACGAATTGTATAGTATTGATAAATCAATTTAATATCGGTTGGGTATTCTGAAACCAATTCGAGTTGTGAATATGTTCAATGCATTTTCTCTGCGTGTCTTTTTCAAATATGTGAACAGTATGTCATTCATAAATCAGCAATTTAATGACTTACGAATATTTTAAAACTAATCTGTTTGAAAAATACTCAAGTTATCTTCTCTTTGTACCATTTTCAAGTGTACGGTTTGAGTCACAATCTAATAGCTGTCGAATAATTCGACCTTTCTCCTTGTTGCTATTTTCGAGTGTACGAATTGCATTTTGTCGATACATTTATAATGAGTATAATTATGTACATAAAATCAAACGTCATGAAATATTTTGTCAACTATAATGCCGCATATGCCTATACAAGGCCTGGCTGTAATACAGGGAACTGGAACATCTTGGTAGCAACATGTTCCTCTCGAATTCGAAATTGAAATTGAGAATCTAGGAATTCTGGGAGGGGATGGTAGTTGGGTGGAGTAAGTGGGCAGCACGAAGTAGTTATTGTATTTGATACAATATGAACAGTCGATATATTGATAACCGAGCAGTTTATTCTTCGTATTTTAAGCAACACTGGAACTACACACTGGTCATAGATATATGGAATAGTGGACCGAGTGATATGTACGCTGGACCAACATGTACACATGCACATCAAATGTATCACAGGCCAATGATTGATATTGATAGAAGGCACGTATGGCGTGTTAAACATTTACAAAACATATCTGGAAAGCTATAATTTTACCAGTCTCTGAATGCAGACAAAATAATGTTATTAGTTGATTGATTTAGCCTACATGGATGTGGGTTGACATTGACGTCACATGGACGTGGGTTGACATTGCCGTCACATGGACGTGGGTTGACATCGACGTCACATGGACATTGGGTTGACATTGACGTCACATGGAGATATTAAGCTTTCCAGTTTCTCCATCCATCATATGATGTCATAATCAACTACTCGACGGATAGGATGACGTCATAATTAAGTATGGCTTTAATGACGTGATTTAGTCCGGCGTTAACGCGTAATAGTCCGACACGTTCTACGAATTGTTTGTAATATTGATTTAATAAACATTCCATTGAATATTTTGAAACTAATTTTACTGGGCACTAATGCTGCCACGCGGGCAAGGTGTGGATGAAGATTAGATAGATATGGGTGGGGCATAGCTAAAACGGGAAAGGTCCATTGACAGATGATATGCACCAAACTGAATGTGTGTTTTAAATATGCTGGCCATATCAGATGATATGCACCAAACTGAAGGTGTGCTTTAAATATTCGCTGTAGTCCCATTGATAACGAACTGCGGTCCAATAAAATGTTGCATAACAATCGAGAGCGTAGAGGCATTAATCACTTCTATGTTAATCAATGATAATATGTGCCATACTACATGACATACCACCGCAGGTTTAACATCTGGAAGGGGTCGTTTTCCAAGATTGCCGGGACATTCCTATACTGGCAATGACTCATTAACTATTCATAATAGACTGACTACACAGAGGTTTTGAGGGCCTAAATCGCATTCAGACAAAGTAGAATGGCATACATGTATTACCTATTTGGGAAAATCAACACTGAGTCCAAAAGAGTATCCACGCGCCACTTAGTAACTAATATATCAGTAGTTAACAGGCACTGCTTCACAAACATGTTTAATCCTTTAACACTCAAATTGGTTCATGATAATTTAGATTTTCTCAGAATAAATGTCCAGACGAAGAGAAGACTTTTTTTTTAATTTATCACGGGAATCGAGCCAGTCAAACAAAATTATCGAGCTGTTAGCATCTGTTCCAGTGGTAAGTTTTCAAAATTACTATTCTCTTGCTTTTCCCAAGACCATTGCAGAAGCCGCTTTTGGCTGATATGAGGGTTAAAGGGGTAAAATCACATCTAACAGACCGAGAATTACGCCATTCATCACTTCATACAATGTTACATCTGAAAGACCGAGCATCACGTCATTCATCACTTCATACAGTGTTAAATCTGACAGACCGAGCATTACGTCATTCATCACTTCATACAATGTTACATCTGACAGACCGAGCATTAAGTCATTCATCACTTCATACAATGTTACATCTGACAGACCGAGCATTACGTCATTCATCACTTCATACAATGTTACATCTGACAGACCGAGCATTATGTCATTCATCACTTCATACAATGTTACATCTGACAGACCGAGCATTACGTCATTCATCACTTCATACAATGTTACATCTGACAGACCGAGCATTACGTAATTCAAAACTTCATACAATGTTACATCTGACAGACCGAGCATTACGTCATTCATCACTTCATACAATATCACATCTGACAGACCGAGCATTACGTCATTCATCACTTCATACAATGTTACATCTGACAGACCGAGCATTACGTCATTCATCACTTCATACAATATCACATCTGACAGACCGAGCATTACGTCATTCATCACTTCATACAATGTTACATCTAACAGACCGAGCATTACGTCATTCATCACTTCATACAATATCACATCTGACAGACCGAGCATTACGTCATTCATCACTTCATACAATGTTACATCTGACAGACCGAGCATTACGTCATTCATCACTTCATACAATGTTACATCTGACAGACCGAGCATTACGTCATTCATCACTTCATACAATGTTACATCTGACAGACCGAGCATTACGTCATTCATCACTTCATACAATATCACATCTGACAGACCGAGCATTACGTCATTCACCACTTCATACAATGTTACATCTGACAGACCGAGCATTACGTCATTCATCACTTCATACAATGTTACATCTGACAGACCGAGCATTACGTCATTCATCACTTCATACAATGTTACATCTGACAGACCGAGCATTACGTCATTCATCACTTCATACAATGTTACATCTGACAGACCGAGCATTACGTCATTCATCACTTCATACAATATCACATCTGACAGACCGAGCATTACGTCATTCACCACTTCATACAATGTTACATCTGACAGACCGAGCATTACGTCATTCATCACTTCATACAATATCACATCTGACAGACCGAGCATTACGTCATTCATCACTTCATACAATGTTACATCTAACAGACCGAGCATTACGTCATTCATCACTTCATACAATATCACATCTGACAGACCGAGCATTACGTCATTCATCACTTCATACAATGTTACATCTGACAGACCGAGCATTACGTCATTCATCACTTCATACAATGTTACATCTGACAGACCGAGCATTACGTCATTCATCACTTCATACAATGTTACATCTGACAGACCGAGCATTACGTCATTCATCACTTCATACAATGTTACATCTGACAGACCGAGCATTACGTCATTCATCACTTCATACAATGTTACATCTAACAGACCGAGCATTACGTCATTCATCACTTCATACAATGTTACATCTGACAGACCGAGCATTACGTCATTCATCACTTCATACAATGTTACATCTGACAGACCGAGCATTACGTCATTCATCACTTCATACAATGTTACATCTGACAGACCGAGCATTACGTCATTCATCACTTCATACAATGTTACATCTGACAGACCGAGCATTACGTCATTCATCACTTCATACAATATCACATCTGACAGACCGAGCATTACGTCATTCACCACTTCATACAATGTTACATCTAACAGACCGAGCATTACGTCATTCATCACTTCATACAGTGTTACATCTGACAGACCGAGCATTACGTCATTCATCACTTCATACAATGTTACAACTGACAGACCGAGCATTACGTCATTCATCACTTCATACAATATCACATCTGACAGACCGAGCATTACGTCATTCACCACTTCCTACAATGTTACATCTAACAGACCGAGCATTACGTCATTCATCACTTCATACAGTGTTACATCTGACAGACCGAGCATTACGTCATTCATCACTTCATACAATGTTACATCTGACAGACAGAGCATTACGTCATTCATCACTTCATACAATGTTACATCTAACAGACCGAGCATTACGTCATTCATCACTTCATACAATGTTACATCTGACAGACCGAGCATTACGTAATTCATCACTTCATACAATGTTACATCTGACAGACCGAGCATTACGTAATTCATCACTTCATACAATGTTACATTTGACAGACCGAGCATTACGTAATTCATCACTTCATACAATGTTACAACTAACAGACCGAGCATTACGTCATTCATCACTTCATACAGTGTTACATCTGACAGACCGAGCATTACGTCATTCATCACTTCATACAATGTTACATCTGACAGACCGAGCATTACGTCATTCATCACTTCATACAATGTTACATCTAACAGACCGAGCATTACGTCATTCATCACTTCATACAGTGTTACATCTGACAGACCGAGCATTACGTCATTCATCACTTCATACAATGTTACATCTGACAGACCGAGCATTACGTCATTCATCACTTCATACAATGTTACATCTAACAGACCGAGCATTACGTCATTCATCACTTCATACAATGTTACATCTGACAGACCGAGCATTACGTCATTCATCACTTCATACAATGTTACATCTGACAGACCGAGCATTACGTAATTCATCACTTCATACAATGTTACATCTGACAGACAGAGCATTACGTCATTCATCACTTCATACAATGTTACATCTGACAGACCGAGCATTACGTAATTCATCACTTCATACAATATCACATCTGACAGACCGAGCATTACGTCATTCATTACTTCATACAATGTCACATCTGACAGAATGCACCCAGCATTACTTCATTCATCACGTCATACAACATCACATCTGACTGAATACACCGAGCATTACTTCATTCAGCACGTCATACAACATCACATCTGACAGAATGCACCGAGCATTACTTCATTCATCAGTTCATACAATATGACATCTGAGAGAATGCACCAAGAATTACTTCAATCATCACTTCATACAATATCACATCTGACAGAATGGTCCGATCATTACTTCATTCATCACTTCATACAATGTCACAGCTGACAGACAGAGCATTACGTCATTCATCACTTCATACAATATCACATCTGACAGACCGAGCATTATGTCATTCATCACTTCATACAATGTTACATCTGACAGACCGAGCATTACGTCATTCATCACTTCATACAATATCACATCTGACAGACCGAGCATTACGTCATTCATCACTTCGTACAATGTCACATCTGACAGAATGCACCGAGCATTACTTCATTCATCACTTCATACAATATCACATCTGACAGAATGCACCGAGCATTACTTCATTCATCACTTCATACAATATCACATCTGACAGAATGCACCGAGCATTACTTCATTCATCACTTCATACAATGTCACATCTGACAGAATGCACTGAGCATAACATCATTCATCAGTTCATATAATATGACATCTGACAGAATGCACCAAGCATTACTTCATTCATCACTTCATACAATGTCACATCTGACAGAATGCACTGAGCATAACATCATTCATCACTTCATACAATATCACATCTGACAGAATGGTCCGTTCATTACTTCATTCATCACTTCATACAACGTTACATCTGGCAGAATGAACCGACGATTACTCCATTAATCACTTCATATAACACCACATCTGACAGAATGCACCGAGCATTGCTTCATTCATCACTTCATACAATGTCACATCTGACAGAATGCACTGAGCATTACATAATTCATCAGTTCATACAATATGACATCTGACAGAATGCACCAAGCATTACTTCAATCATCACTTCATACAATATCACATCTGACAGAATGGTCCGTTCATTACTTCATTCATCACTTCATACAACGTTACATCTGGCAGAATGAACCGAGGATTACTTCATATAACATCACATCTGACAGAATGCACCGAGCATTGCTTCATTCATCACTTCATACAATGTCACATCTGACAGAATGCACCGAGCATTACTCCATCCATCACTTCATACAATATCACATCTTACAGAATGTACCGAGCATTACGTCATTCATCACTTCATATAATATCACATCTGACAGAATGCACCGAGCATTACTTCATTCATCACTTCATACAATATCACATCTGACAGAATGCACCGAGCATTACTTCATTCATCCGTTCATACAATGTTACATCTGACAGAATGCACCGAGCAAACCTTCATTCATCACTTCATACAATGTCACATCTGACAGAATGCACCGAGCATTACTTCATTCATCACTTCATACAATATCACATCTGACAGAATGTACCGAGCATTACGTCATTCATCACTTCATACAATGTCACATCTGGCAGAATACACCGAGCATTACTTCATTCATCGCTTCATACAACATCACAACTGACAGAATGCACAGAGCATTAGTTCATTCATCGCTTTATACAACATCCCATCAGAAAGAATGCACCGAGCATTACTTCATTCGTCACTTCATACAATGTCACATCTGACAGAATGCACCGAGCATTACTTCATTCATCACTTCATACAACATCACATCTGATAGAATGCACCGAGCATCACTCCATTCATCACTTCAATCAATATCACATCTGACAGAATGCACCGAGCATTACTTCATTCGTCACTTCATACAATGTCACATCTGACAGAATGCACCGAGCATTACTTCATTCATCACTTCATACAACATCACATCTGATAGAATGCACCGAGCAGTACTTCATTCATCACTTCATACAATATCACATCTGACAGAATGCACTGAGCATTACGGCATTCATCACTTCATACAATGTCACATCCGACAGAATGCAGTGAGGATTACTTCATTCATCACTTCATACAATATCACATCTGAAAGAATGCACCGAGCATTACTTCATTCATCACGTTATACAATATAGCATCTGACAGAATGCACTGAGCATTATTTCTTTCATCACTTCATACAATATCACATCTGACAGAATGCACTGAGCATTACGCATTCATCACTTCATACAATGTCACATCTGACAGAATGCAGTGTGCATTACTTCATTCATCACTTCATACAATATCACATCTGACAGAATGCACCGAGCATTACTTCATTATCACTTCATACAACATCACATCTGACAGAATGCACCGAGCATTACTTCATTCATCACTTCATACAACATCACATCTGACAGAATGCACCGATCATTACTTCATTCATCGCTTTATACAACATCACATCTGACAGTATGCACTGAGAATTACTTCATTCATCACTTCATGCAACATCACATCTGACAGAATGCACATAGCATCACTTCATTCGTCACTTCATACAACATCACATCTGACAGAATACACCGAGCATTACGTCACTCATCACCTCATACAATGTCACAGCTGACAGAATGCACAGTGCATTACTTCATTCATCACTTCATACAATGTCACATCTGTCAGAATGCACCGAACATTACTTCATTCATCACTTCATACAATGTCACATCTGACAAAATGCACCGAGCAATACTTCATTCATCACTTCATACAATGTTCCAATTAATATCCGGCCAGACACCGTTACAACGCGAACTTCCGATCGTCCGTCGAAACAAAGTAGATTTGGCCATAAACTTAAGACGTCTTTCCCAATCACGGGGCTTGAAATGGTTGGCAGTTTAAGAAACGTGTAGTAACTGGTAGGCATATTTACAGTAGGAACGGTTGATGTATGGCGCTATTCATGATTAACTCTCTAGTGAGATCACGGCCTTAGACTAGATGTAATGCACCAATGTCGAAGTTGGAGCCATTGAGCACTGGCGTGGTGACCAAGCTATACATAAATTGTTGTTCTTCATACCGTTTCTTATTCGATACTATAATTTTACTTAACCCTGTCGATCCATTATGAGGCCAAATGCACATCACACCAATGACATCATATATATATATATCATCATCATCATCATAATCATCATCATCATCATCAACGGCAATAGAAAATCAATAACAACAAAAACAATACCAGAAACAATAACAACAACGACAACAACAACAACAACAACAACAACAACGACAGCGACGACGATGGTGACGACGACGACGGAGGCGGCGACTACGACGACGACGACAAAAACAAGAACTTCTGATGCACTCGCAAGCAAATGATTCGATTGCATTACGATAATCATCACACTGCATAAAGAGAGGAACTTATTGGAGCAATGCCCGACAATTTCTTGCCATGTCTACCAATTTCTAGCTATGTCCACCAGTTTCTAGCTATGTCCCCCAATTTCTAGCAATGTCCACTAGTTTTTAGCTCTGTCCGCCAATTTCTGGCTATACCCGCCCATTTCTAGATACACTCCACCCACTTGTTGGACACGCCCATTTAAACGTTCAAACAAGAATTTCCTTAATCTAGTTCAACATTTCTGTCCTGGGCATTAGCTTTAGTGAAGGATAGTGCCTTTGTACCATTTTAAATGCCATTTGAAAGAATGCAAATTCCGTGTTTTATTTCCGGGCGAGGGGTGAGAGCATTATGAGCATTTGGATATCCACATATCTAACAAGAGGATCCTCAGGATGCTGGGGATTTGCATAAGTTTCCCATTTTTCCCTGTTATTCCAGGCAGATATTTTCTGAATAATCCAACCTCAGCATTGACTGTAATTCAGAGATGTTAACTCGAGGCCCATGCA